>VWZL01001804.1:74491-521404 GCA_013396915.1 Stercorarius parasiticus | reverse complement strand
CGGCGTTTAAGCAGCAGCGGCTGCCGGCCTGGCAGCCCATCCTGACGGCGGGCACGGTGCTGCCGGCCTTCTTCATCATCGGCCTCATCTTCATCCCCATCGGCATCGGCATCTTCGTCACCTCCAACAACATCCGCGAGTACGAGGTGCGGGCGGGGACGGCGACAGGGACACGGGCCGTGGTTCGGAGGCTGCTCGGGGGGCGCCGGAGCGGGCCAGGCCGGGCCGGGTGAGCGGCGTTCGGGATGGCCTGCCCCCGCGCCTCCTTGCGACATCGGGCGTTGTCTGTCGCCGCCGATACCCGGCGGGACGTCGAGGTGGCGAACGCGGTTTCCGCGATGAACGGACCCCTCGCCCTGGCGGCTCCGGGTCGGTTTAACGTTTGTGCTCTTTAACAAATCACCCATTAATTGCCCTGAGGACGCTGAGCTTGCACAGTATTCTCCGCCTGGGCCGCAGGCCTCCCGTCAGCCTTGCCAGTGCTCCCCGGTGAACTTCAGGGAAGTTAATGGCGGTAGTTAATCAACACAGCCCGATGCAGGTCCTGTTCTCGGTAGTACAGAAAGTACGTGTGTCGTCCTTGGGACAGGTGTCCCTGACCGTGTCAGGGGGTTGGGACTAGATGATCTTTGAGGTCCCTTCTGACCTAAACCATTCTGTGATAGCTTGTGGCAATGAGATATATACCTTTAAATGTCCTAAAGTAATTACAGTGTCAAGACAGAACTCTGCGATGAATGAATTGCTATGATTCTTATGCGCCCTAATGATCTAATGTTTTAGATGCTCTATGGGAGACCGGGGTGTCCGGAGTAAACTTAGAAACAAAGATGGATGAGTGTGGCTTTTTCTAATTATACTTACAAAACCTGAGTCATTTACATCAGGTAATTAACCACATCACTGCTGTGAAAAGTTGCTGAGCATTAACTGAAAACTGAACCATATGTCACAGTTAGGTCCATTTGATAGCAGGATCGCTTTATGTTGTAAAGAAACAACCCAAAGGGCTTAGGGACAACCTTGAAAAGCAGATTGATGACTATGACTAGTTTCAGTGGGCTAATGTGACAAAGACTGATTTTAGGAAAAAAAAAAAAAGTGGAGTTTGTTGGATTGCTATATTTGAGAATGTGAATTTTTGTAGATCGGATCATTCTAGTTATCAGAGTAAGCTGTCACTTTCAAATAAGCAGTGTTCAAGGCAGTGGCTTGGCTAGTGGTAGCAACATGGCAGTGAAGCCCAATTAACTAAAGAAATCCTGAGGCAGACAATGAATGATATTATATTTTCATATTTCTGTTAAAATGTAAACAACATTAAAATAAAACCAGTTTAAGGTCCACTTTCCTTTTATGTTAAGAGCTAAAATTCCGGTCAAGGAGAAAAGCAGAAGTGGAAAAAAAACAGCTGAAGTGTATTGTACAGTGTCCGAATGTTGTATGTAAGCATATTTTTAAAAAGCAGTTTTGTCTTGTGCCAGGGTTTGAGGGTATGCAGAACACGTGAAAATTGACACAAGTGCAGAACACTGCCAAGTTGTCTTGGGCATGTAGACATTTAATTTGTCGTGTTATAGTCATATTTAACGTAAATAAAATCACATGTTTTCAATAGGACACTTGATAGAGAGAAGTAAAAATCAGTTAGCAAAGATAATTTTTTTGACCATTGCATTTAAAATAGCCATTTTGATAGTAAAGCAATACAAAGTTTAAGATCATAATGATTGTAAGGTAAATATAATGCATAAACAGATTTTTTTTTTTCCATTATGACTGGATCTGCATTGATCTACAGGGACAGGAAATGCATTGGAGTTTCATGAGTCCAAAAATGTCAGCAACTCCTTGTACATGTATCACTGCTGTATGCATATATGGAATTTTTATATACTAGTGTTGCTTAGCAGCTCAGTCATGTACTCCTGAAAAGTTCCAGCAGGAGCCAAAACCTAGATGTTCCCACCTAATGTGCAGTACAAAAATCCATAGGTGAGCTGGGAGCATGACTGATGCTCCCCTACGCAATCAGATTGCACAAATAAAGCAGTAGTAGCCATTTGTATTTGGAAACCAGTTGGCCTGTGCTGGCCTTCCACCCATTGTAATTTCAAGATCAGAAAGAGTTCTGGTTTTTTGTTTTGCTGTGTGGGTTCAGACTGGTAGTATCCACCTCACGTGAAGCTCTCCCAAGTCAGATCATTAGGCTTCTGTGAGGACAGGAGCGACAGAGTTCTTGACTGCTGAAAGTATGAACAGACAGTCGGGGTACGCAAGTGAGAATGGGGAAACTTGGGTCCTGTTCTCTGATCCTCACGTTTGTTTTATCAAGTATATCAATGCAGAAATTCTGTGAATGAGATTATAATTCGAAAGGCAGCTGAATTTTGGGGAGGGGAAAAAAAAAGTTTAAACAAAAAAAGGCTTTGCAGTTGCGACAACAAAACATAGATGAAGCATTTTACAGACCAGCGCTTGGGCTCTGAACGCCAGTGAGGGATGCAGATTAAGACAGTGCTATGACCCATATGCTTAGCTGAGATATGTCCCTGCTTAGTGTGCTGTCTTCTGTTAGTAACTTCCGAGTGTTACTCACAAATAGCTGTAAATTTAGCTCTGGGAGACAAGACATCTAGAAGTTAGGTGCAGTGACTAAGCTCTTTTAAGAACCCAATTGGAAGAGGAAGCAGAGGTAGTTGTTTACACCCACCTCCTAGGCAATAGCATACTTGTTAAGTGTGTATGCGTATATATCTATATAGCTGCCTGTAAACTTAGTGTATTGGAATTGAATAGGATGTATAACTTATGCCCCTGAAATACATGTTTACGTACAGTTCAAATCACCTTTTCCTGGAACTAGATACTGCAGCCATTAGTATCCCTGTGCACTGTGCTGTTCTCATACAGGTGCAGGGACTGAGCTGCAAAATGTAGCTTTTCCATTGATTTCCTTTATAAGCTCTCTTGAATTCAATTGTGGAAGATTTCCAACAGCTTAAGTGTACTAGAATTATAGGGTTTTTTTGAGTTGGTTTTCTCTAGCATTTTCTTACTATTTTAAAGGGTATAAACAGCCATTCATCTTGGGTCTATCGTGAAAATAGTTCATTTGGGTGGAAAATGAGAATCAGCTGTGTGAGTGTGTCTTTTTGCCCCGTTATTAAATGGTGAGAGAGTTCTCTTTCCTGAATTACTTTTTTATTTTTTTTAGAGTGGATGCAAGGCATTGGCAGAGCGTATTAAAATGTGATAAAAATTAAGGCATATCCAAAGCATTAACTGTGTGGGAAAGATCTTTGTGCTGTGACTGCTGCTGTGAAATGCATAATAGTAATTAAAAAGCCAGATAGACTTTAAGGCATGACTAGGAATGAAGAACTGGAAGAAAGTAGATTACTGTTGCATGCCTCTTCAGTGTTGTCTGCGGTTCCAGTAGCCCCATCTCAAAAAATGATACAAAGCTTACAAAATCTACAGAGAGGGATAGCAAAGAGTTATGGGATGCCTTTTATACAAGAGGGGGCTGAGCAGAGTAGGATAAATATGTGACAGCACATGAGGTCTACAGTCATAAATGGTTTGGAGAATATGTACATGCAATAGTTATGTTATTTCTGTACTTCAAAAATGTAAATCGAAAGAGAAGGACATCAACAGCCTGAAAAGCCATTGGTGCCTGATAGCTTGGATGCATGCAGTGTCCTTGGATCAGGGGTTGTTGGGAAGGGCTTGCTCTGTGTGGGTTTGTGATACGAACGCTGGGTCAGGCAGGTTCCTGACACAGACCCCAAAGTCAGTCCTTCATTCTCAAAGTCCTGGTTTCGTCATTTTGTCAAGAGATGAAGACAGATACCTCTATCCCTTTAGTTAAGCTCTCTGCTGAATATAACCTGTAAATGTGGATGCAGAAAAAAACACTTGTGTTAGTAGTTACTGTCCAGGAAAGCCCTTGCATAGCATTGAGGCTGACAGCAGTGATTAAAAGCGTGCTTCTGTTTCAGTATATGCCAATTTCATGCTCTACAGAATTTACTCAATTATATTTTTAAAAGTGAAGTCTTTAGGTCTTTCACAACCTTGGAGTATTTGAGTTTTGCTCTTGATTGTAAACTTCTCTTAAACTTCTTCTTAAACTTTGTTGTTGGGCAACAAAGGTGATTGAGGGCTTGGAGCATCTCCCTTATGAGGAAAGGCTGAGAGAGCTGGGACCCTTTAGCCTGGAGAAGTATCTAAAGGGTGGGTTTAAGGAGGATGGAGCCAGACACTTTTCAGTGGTTCCCAGTAACAGGACAAGGGGTAACGGGCACAAGCTGGAACATAAGAAGTTCTGATCAAATATGAGAAAAAACTTCTTTACGGTGAGGGTGACAGAGCACTGGAACAGGCTGCCCAGGGGGGTTGTGGAGTCCCCTTCTCTGGAGACTTTCAAGACCTGCCTGGATGCAGTCCTGAGTAATGTGCGCTAGGCAATCCTGCTTTAGCAGGCGAGTTGGACTAGATGATCTCTAGAGGTCCCTTCCAACTCTGAAAATTCTGTGATTCTCCACGTGCTGAAGAACTAGCTCAGGATATGGAGGTTTAAGTTCTTTCTAAAGGAAATGCTTGTTTAAGATTATTTTAACAGGGGAAAAAAAAACAAAAACCAAAAAAACCACCAAGTTAGCCTTGAGCAAATGAGATGCATTGTTTGTTGAGAGCAGCGGTGGTTTGTCTGTCTGCTGTAGCTAAACAGAGCTTTTCAGGACTGCTGCGGTAGTGCTATTTCTAGATCAGCATAAACTCAATATCTTGTTCAGCAAAGGAAGCAAAGATTATGTGATCCTCTCTCTCTGCCAGCTAATGGCTTCTGAAGCTGACTCGTTTCAGCTAGGCTCGTTAGGGTGTAGGTCTCATCTGTCAGAAACCTGGCAAAAGAGCAGATACTAATAAAAAAGCTGAAGGAAGGGCTGGAGCGTAATAGATATCAAAGAAATCACAGGAAGAGAGACCTTGAAGAAGATCCAGAGGAAAACAGGCTTCATTGTTCCCTGAACCTTGAAACTGCGTGTTTGTTTTAGCTAACCTTAATACAGGTATTAGGACAGATGATAAGTCACTCTAATTCTTGATAATGCGTTCCACTACAAGCATGTATCAGGGCGAACCATTTGCAGCAGCCTTTCATAAAACTATAGAGGTGTTGTAGTTTAAATGTTAAACAGTTTGTTGCCATAACTCGGTACATGTTTCACTAATCTCAGTCTAAATTCTAAATAGAAAGTTCTTAGTAAGCGTAGAAATACATAGGTTATAGGCAGATGGAAGCTTTCTGCTGCTGCACTTGTAGCTAGCCTGCTGAGTCCACGTTAATTATTTTCTGCCATTCACATGCTGGAGCTATAGATAAGGGAGAGCTAATGTGGTCCAGTGACTTCAGTTGGCTGGGGCCATACGATGATCCCATGGCTGCTCAGGATGTGTTGTGTACTGTCCAGGTAGCCTATATGTACAGACTACATCTTCCCTATTTTAGGAGAGTTTTTGGACATTAAGTGATATTTTTTTCATTTTTTTTAATGTTCTGACTAATTAGATGGCTAAAAATGGTCAGCAAAACAAGTTTTCTAATGCAAACCTTCTTTATCGATTATCTAGATTTTTAAAAATTTAACCTCTCTGGAAAGCATGTAGAAGCTCAGACCTGCTTGTCATGTAGCGTGCGTGTGTTTGGAAACGTCATGTTGTCTGTAGTATCTGCTGTTGGTGTTTTGGTGTGTGTGTTTTGTTTTGTTTGTTTTTGTTTTGTTTTCCTCCATCCCTAATGGCCTGCCTCAGTGTTGAATTCGTTTGAGGTTGAAATTAAGCATATAGACAGAATCACAAAATCTTTGGAAGTCCCTCTTCGGATCATCAAATAGGCCTGGATGGGCTTTTGGAGTTGAGGTGTAATAAGACTACAGAATGAATGCCATGTTAACTCTCTGGCTTATTAATAATTTTTTTTCCTAACTCTCCCATTGTAAATTAATGACTATTTGTTTTTCCTGTTACAGATTGACTATACAGGAACAGAGCCTTCTAGTCCCTGCAACAAATGTTTAAACGTATCCTGGGACAGCACACCACCTTGTACTTGCACCATCAATTTCACGCTGGAACATTCATTTGAGGTATGCCACCCTGTATGCAAAATGAAATTAGAACAGTTTATATGGTTTATTTCATAATTGATAGGAAAGCTGATCACTTAAGTCTTAATTTTTTTTGTATTTTAAAGGATTATTCTTAGTTTTCCTATGAACTTGGATCTGGTTTTTGTGTGCAGGGATGAGATGTTTTTTATGCTTCTGTTGTTCTGGAAATGTACAACATTAAATGGAATGCTTGTGCTTTACACATTTTGATTTAGCGTATAGTGAGTAGATCGGCTATTCCTGCACAATTTACAAAAACTCGGTTCAACGAGAATCGGAAATACCAGATAAGTGCTTTCTGACAAACTGGAGGCAAATAATAAGGCTTATGTGGTTAACATCAGACACGACAGGTGTTGGGATTAGTGCTGGCGATTGTCATTCTGATAGTTTATGGGATGTTGATAGTGTTTGACTTCAGGGTGCCAGTTTATGTTAGGATAGTACTCTTACGTACGCAGGCTTGAGGCTTTATGAATGTTGCTGTAAGGTTAGCACAGTTTAAGAGGTTAAAATTTAAAAGTTATGATAATTAGCATTTTCGTACGTTCTATTGACCTGTTCTTTGTGTGAATGTAAAACTCTCTTGCCCCAACTTGCTTCTTGTAGAGCAATGTATTCATGTATTATGGACTTTCCAACTTCTATCAAAACCATCGTCGTTATGTGAAATCTCGAGATGACAGCCAGCTAAATGGAGATAACGGTTCACTACTTGTAGGTATTTATGCTTGAATAATAACAGCAACCAACTTCTGAGTAGTGCGTAAATCGCCATGTAGCAGAGTATATAGTTTAATAATAATAATGAGGTACTAGTTTTTTTGCAAAACAGAAGACAACCATAAGAAATTCATATTTTGTTTACAAAAAATAACTGTAAAATACTGTAAAATGTCATGTCAGACTTTTCATTAAGTGGACAGCAATGCAGTACTTTGATCGCTTCTCAAATTTGAATAGTTTTAAACTGTCTTGTTATCTTCAGTCAGTAGTATCTATCTGTATCCATTCTGTCTGAAGTTTTCATTTTCAGTCCAAAATAATATTTGGTTACCTAGCACTTGGTTTGGATATTGTAGCTAAATGCATCTGGTTTTGTAGACTCTGGTTCAATATTGAACATCAGTGATATTGGAAAATACCAGTATTGTTTATTCTGTTCAAGCCACTGTGTAATGCTTAGGGCCAGACTTCTCCTCTTCTTAATTTTTATAAGGAGTGAAAATGCAGTTGCGTTCTTTCTCCAACAAGAATTTACCTGCAAACTTTAAAAAGCTTAAAAAAACTTCAAAAAAGGGGAGAGTTTCAGGAGGTTACATCTGATGACTGATACAGGGTTTGTGGGGACTTCTGCTTTCATTTTTGTCATGCTGTTGGAGTCCTGACAACCTTTTGCATTTTATGTTACGCTTGGTTTCTTATCTTAATCTCTTTTCTATAATGTTGATGCATACTTAAAAAAAAAACCAAACACCTTTAAAGAAAGAATAATTGAGTACTTCATGTTGAAAGACTGTTTCTATTAAAAGATAAAAGGAAAAAAGTTCTAATAGCTTCCAAGAAAAGCCTTGTTTTTAGTATGACCATGATGGGATTCTGAATTTATTCATGTTTTATTTATATTTTATTCCTGCTTGTAAAAGAAAAATGAATTATGCTAGCTAGTGTTCAATGCTGAAGTATTTGTACATGGCCTGACTTGTGGTAAGATTATTTTGTGGTACATTTAAGATGTGCACATTATTGAGGTACTGTAGTAAAAAACAGGTTAGTTGGATAAACTAGCACAGATTAATCTGCTTTTTTTTTTTTCTTTCTAACTATCAGAATCCAAGTAAGGAATGTGAGCCTTACCGCACAAACGAGGACAAACCCATTGCTCCGTGTGGAGCTATTGCCAACAGTATGTTTAATGGTATGGTAACACTTCTAAGTTACTACTTGGATGTTTTTGTGATCTAGTATATGTTTTGTGTTTTGTTGCAAAATATTCTGAGTGAAGAGATCATAGCCTTTTTTTTTTTTTTTTTGAATTAACACATTTTTGTTGTTCAGAATAAAGTGAATATCTTGTGTTGTACTGCTGTTGCTTTTTTCAAAATTGCTATCAGAATTAATTTAATCCGATAGCGTAAAAGCATGGAAATACCTGTTGAGAGAAGCTGTTAGTGCTGTGGAGTAGGCATATAGATACCGTATATGGATAATATGCTGCTATCTAATGTACATTGATTCTTACAGAACAGCTTGTGATTGTGTCAGGCAGGTAATAAATGCCTTGTCCAGTTTTTTTTTTGTTTGGTTTCTCATGGAGGTAATTGTTTCACTGCCTATCAGGATTATCTGTCTAATGAAAGTGTCTTCAGCTGGTGTTCTAATTTCATTTTCTTCTTAGATACATTGGAATTATACCGCATTGATAATGACACAAGGACTCCTATTACTTTGATTAAAAAAGGCATTGCGTGGTGGACAGATAAAAATGTAAAGTTCAGAAATCCCACAGGAGATGGAAATAACTTAACTGCACTTTTCCAAGGTACAATAAAAGATGTGAAATCTTAAGAATAACAAAACACTTCAAACACGCTTTGATTCCAATGAGTTTTACCTCACTGACAACATCTTACTGAACGTGCTAATTAAAAATATTGTGCTAATTAAAAAATTTTATGAAGAAATCCAAGCTAAGGACTACTCTGCTATCTAGAAAGATTGTCTTTAAATAACGAAAGCTTCACATTTCACGTAAAAGTGTTTGGTTTTTACCTTTACTGTAATCAGTAACTTATTTTTTCTTTAAAATTTCTGCACTTTTTTCACTTTGAATACTGAGAAAAGCCTAATGTGTGCATTGCTGTTGTGGTTTAACCCCAGCTGGCAACTAAGCACCACAGAGCTGCTCACTAACTGTACCTCCTCCCAGTGGGATGTGGGGGGAGAATCGTAAGAGTAACAGTGAGAAGACTGGTGGGTTGAGATAAAGACAGTTTAATAATAATAATAAAAAAAAAATTGTAAGGGGGGGGGAAACCCAACCAAACAACAATGGAGGAAAATGAAACCCAAGAAAAACAAGTGATGCAAAAAAACCCCAATTGCTTACCACCAACCGAGTCCCTGATCAATGGCAGTCCCTGCCTACCTCTACCCCACCCAGTTTTATTGCTGAGCATGATGTCACATGGCATGGAATATCCCTGTGGCCAGTTGGGGTCCGCTGTGCTGGCTGTGTCCCCTCCCAGCCTCTTGTGCACCCCAAGCTTGCTCGCTGGCAGGGCAGTCTGAGGAGCAGAAAAGGCCTTGAGGCTGTGTAAGCACTGTTCAGCATAAATAAAACATCAGTGTGTAATCAGCACTGTTTTCATCACAAATCCAAAACATAGCAGGATACAAGCTACTATGAAGAAATTTAACTCAATCCCAGCCAAAACCATTACAACTGTTATGATGCTTGGATTTAACTTGGAAAAGAAATCCTGCAGTTGTTAAATCAAACTCTTCATACGGAGTTTTCATTTAAATGTTTCTACTGCTAGATTGTGCGAAGTTTTCTAAAAACTTGATTCTTTTTTGTGATTAGAAATGACTGACGTCTCTCATTTGTTAGGTTAAATACAGTTTGGTAAATCAAAGTTCTCTTTGGCTAGCAACGTCTGAAAATAATCTTCCTCAGGGCTCTAAGGTGTGTGTGTGTGTTTATGCAAAGCATATAATAATTTCAGGTTTAACCTGATGCGGGTTTCTTGCTTAGTCACAGCCAAATTGCAGTTACCAATGTGATGCAAACCCTTGGAAAAGCAGATACCATTCTACACTGTATTAGGGTAAGGTATTTCCAGTAAAATTAGCAGAATCATTAGTATGGCATCATCTAAAATACTGTACATAACTTTATTTGCTCAAGGTTCAGGAAGCAGTAGTCAAACTCTAATAAGGGAGTGGAGGAGCTGTCATTATTGTGGAGAACTATCTCACTAAGGTTGAGTAATGTTTTGAGACAAGACTTCCTAGCTATATAAACGTGTAGGGAAGGCAAATTTGTTTAAAGAAACGGACAGTGCTGTCATGAGAATAAATGGATATGCACTACTATTTCAGCTGCAGAATAAAAAGTTTTTAAACAGACCCCAGCATCTTGCAATAATAGTGAGCCAACCTGTCCGTACTGTTTAGAAGTTAATGGGTTTTTTTGTAATAGATTGAATTTGATGAGCTGGTGTGTTATTTAGTCCTGTATTTGAAATACTTTATTGTTACTTTTTTTGTTTAATCCTAGGCACAACAAAGCCTGTAAACTGGCCCAAGCCAGTGTATATGCTGGACTCGGAGCCTGACAACAATGGCTTTATCAATGAAGACTTCATTGTGTGGATGCGTACTGCTGCTCTGCCAACATTCCGCAAGCTGTATCGTCTCATTGAAAGGAAGAATAACTTACAGCCTACCTTACAGGCTGGAAGATATTCTTTGGATATTGCATACAGTATCCTTTGAAAAACCTTTGAAAGTGGCTGAGGGCCTTAGGTGGATTACATAGGCATATATTTGTCCAAGTTCAAATTCAACTAAGCTTTTTTTTACTGTCTCTAAAAAAAAAAAAAAAAAAAAAAGATACTGAGCTGTGGTTGAAAACTGGTAGTAAGAATTGGGTAGAATATTACCATCTTTTAATTCTGTGCAAGTTTTTAATAGAACTAGTAGCTTCATAGCGAGAGGGAAATCAGATTGCTTGGGTGCTGTAAAGGAACTGAGAGCTGCACAGGAAAAAGGAAAGAACAGAGGTAGTTGGTAGCCTAGAAATTTGAGAACTTTAACTTCAAGGTGTAACGGCAATATGTAATCAAGGACAGACTGACTTTGGAGGTCAGAAAAATGCCAGAGCTGTGGATCAGATGGAGGTCTGTCATTCTCTTGTGGACAAACTATAGACTAGGTAGAAGTGCAGTAGACTGGAGGAGGAGGGTTGTCATAGTTACCAAATTCTTAAAATTCGAAAGCACTTAATGATAATTTTTAAATAGCTACTGCAGTATTTTACTGTGCTGCAAAACTGTGGGGAGTGCATATAAAACTGAATTAACATAAAGACAAATTTTGTACTAAAACATATTAAAAAATTAAAATTTAGCTTTCCCTCATTTTATTGAAGCTGCTTTCAAAAACTCACAAAATCATGCGTTTACTCCTCCCTTACAAAGGAGTTAACATCTCCTAACGTGGCATTTTTGTTGGAGTAGCTGACAGTGCCCAGATTAGTTTTAGCCTAAAAGAACAGCTAAATGTTTCATATTTGCACTTCCAGTACTCAAAGGCAGCAGTCTGTATTTGGAACCTCAGTAAAATGATCCAAAACTTTAATGTGTCTGACACACAAAGCTAAACTTGGAAATGTGCTTCTTGTTTTCCTAAATGTTTTTCAGATTACCCTGTACACAGTTTTGATGGACGAAAAAGAATGATCCTGAGCACCATCTCATGGATGGGAGGCAAAAATCCTTTTCTGGGAATTGCTTACATCACTGTTGGGTCCATATGCTTCTTCCTAGGAGTTGTATTGCTGATCATCCATCACAAATATGGAAATCGAAACACTAGTGCAGACATTCCCAATTAATCTCGCATTCTGAAAACCAATGTACTGCATGTGCATCAAGGCCAGTCCAGAATGGACCCAGTTTTTGAAAGATAAATCTCTGCTTCTGTCACTTCTGAGACTGGGTACATAGTTTTGATCTAAAGCTCCCCTTTCCCATACCGTGGATTAACTCTTGAAAATGACGGGTATACAATTAGCTGTATTGATTGTATCTCTGCCTATGTCAGAAACAATTTTTTTCTGATATTTGCCTCTAACTAGGCAGGCCACGTGATGCATATAGCTCCTGTTCCCTTGATGCATCTGCTGCTTGTTCATGTGCTGTGTAATGTTGGTATGATTCAGTACCTATAGATTGTGTGGAGAAAGACTGCTATAAGATACTGTAAACTGTTAACTTTACGGAATTCAGATGTCAGTGCTGTTGAAAGGAAAAGTCAAGTCTTAAATGTTTTTTCAATTTACTGTCTTGTGTGCATGGGCTCCTACATTTCTTGCTGAGATTTTAATATATTTATATAAGTTGTTAAATATTTTTCCTGTATCCTGCCCACCCCTGTTATGTTAAAGGATTTAAGCGCTGTGTAAATTTCAGCACTCTGGATTCTTTGTATATTTACAATATATGTGCCTGGCCAGTAAACTAGCATCCTATGAAGATATCAGAGAACCTACTTGTTAATTATCTGCTGAGTCCCTTTTAAAGTTTGTTCTAAATTGGGAAATGTTTCTTGCAGGTAGAATCTGCTTTTTTCGAATATTCTTAGCTTTATGTCATATCCAATACTAGTTCACCTATTGTGCTTGCTGGTTTTGCTTTTTTATGAGCAGCTCCAAGCATTAATTAAAAAGAACCTAAAATGCTTTTTCTGTTCACAAATTTGGGCGAATTCCTTTTATTGGAGGAGTTTCATAAATTTCTTGAGGCATATGTATTCTGAGCAGGCTTTGTTGTAAAGGAATTGTCATATACTTTTTCCTTATTTGGAGTGAACACCACATTATTTTTTTGCGGTGTTAAGATAGTAAACTATAGAAATTCAAAAGTTGAGATGGAAGTAACCTTTTTTCACTGAAATGCAGGTTGAGCTTGCTGTGAAACCTAATTTAAATCCTGCAGTTAGAAGCAATGGGTGGGTTACTGTCTTAAATCAAATTACAGAAGGGTTCACTTTTAGGTTAATTAAAAGTTAAGTGCAACCTGTAAAATATTACTTTTTGGTGACTTTTTTTAGATGATGCACAGAAATTGTAATGTATATGATGGAGATCACTTTATATGCAACTAGCTTGATAAAATATTGAGTATATTAAAAAAGACCTAATACATTCTGCAAACCATTTAAAAGAGATTTTATTTTGTTCTTGAACATGCATTTTTTTTCATTGATTTTCAGTAAGTGTGAATGCAGTTCTAGTTGTATTTCTGGGCTTGCATATTTGTTACAAAAAGTTGTTTATTCATGGTCCAATAGCTTAATCTAGAGCCAGCTTTAAACAACACTATTAATTTATCACATAAACACATGAATGTTTTTACTGAATTACTCGTGTCATCTTTTTAAGCTGGCAGTTTAAGTGTGTAAGTCTGTATAAACTATGGAATGAGGCAACGCTTCCAGTGTGCTAGCTTTCTGTAACTCCATATAATTTCTTTGCATAGTACAGCATGGCAGCACAGAACTTCAAATAGTCAAAATGCTTTAAGATTTTATTTAAAGTGTTGCATCTCTGTTGCTGGAATTATAGAATAAGGGTATGTACCTTTGTATATTGCAAGGCAAAAAGCTCGCCCAAAATGTTAAACTGGCTTTCATCTACAGAGTAGCTGCTAGTCTAAAATATAGTAAGCAAGTAAAGGGGATGTCTCCCAGTTACTGGTTATTAAAATATTTTGATTTTTAAACTTTGTGTTTGTCACTTGAAATGCAAATATGTTCTGCTTCATTCATAATCCCTATCTTTTTCCAACTAGGAAATGCTGCCTTTTGGGCTGCGTTCAAAATTAAAAGCAAAGTATTTTTCTATCTTTACCTTAAAATATTTTTCAATGCCTTACCTTTTTTTTTTCTCCTGACTACAGCTGTCAGTGCTGCTCAATGAGGTGCACCAGGATGAGAATTGCTGTCTGGTTTCTGTTACAATTAAGCTTTTTCTCTGAGAGCCTGTAGCGGTAAATACTTGTCAGGCAATATGCCTGACAGACAGCGTGCCTGAGGAGTTTAAACTGCTTATAAGAGCTTAAAATATTAGGTCAAATTTATAAACTCTTCCTTCACTCATGCTCGTTTGCCTTGATGCCATGTTGGTAACTATGGAGATCTTTGGATTTTATATTACTCACCAGTTAGGTGTCATGCGTGGTATTTGGGTTTGATCACCTGTGACCCAGTTCTCCAGTGGCATCCTTCAGAGGTGTTCGTTGCCAGGGTTCAGGAATACCAAGAGTGAAGCCTCTGCTTTCCGAGTGCCCGTCAGGCGCTTCCCAAGTCTTACCCAACTGAGGCAGGGCCCAAAGTGTGAGAGATTATGAGCTTTCTGGAGGCTGCTGCTGTGATGAGGGTCTGCTTATGAATGAGACTTTTCCTGGAGAGAGTTAATTTGGGAAACTAGGATATGTCCCTGTCTTCTGCAAGAGCTCTCCAAACAAACTCACTTGTGTGAGACCAACTTCCTTCTGGTTTCTTGTAACAGAAAGAACTAGTTTCCTACCTGTTTTCTTCTACATCATTGTAACAAAGCAGATTGTCACCTCAGGTGTTTTTTTTAACTGCATCAGGCTGTTAGGGGAGCTGTCAGTTGTGTTTTGCGGAGTCACAGGGAAGAGTTACCAGCTTATAACTGGAATGTGAAGGATCCTTCACAGCCTTTGCCTGCCAAGGTCACGCTGGTACTGAAACTAGGTTCTCAGCAGCATGGTTTTGCTTTAATTATGAATGTTAAACCTTGAAGAATGTGAGACTCGTCTTTATTTATAGAAAGGGAGGAAAGGCCATGACTGTCTAGAGTCAAATAACATCTGCAAGGACATGTATCTACTAGAATACATCACATAGAGCAATGAAGGTGGCTGGTGTTTGGATTGGATTCACGGAGGTGTTATTGACTGCACCTTTCTCTCACGTGCCCTGGCTTGCAGTGGGAAAACAAGGGTTTACAATGTCTGTAGACAGACAGATGTCCAAGACTGAGTTGAAGTGAGTGTCTGGTGGAAAAACGTGATTAAGTCTAAAGCAGAATGTACCTACAGTTACTTAAAAAAAAAAGTTACTGATAAGAACGCAAACGCAGAAAACAAAGAATAAGGTGTAACCATCGAGTAATCTGGAAGCACTACAAATGATTCTGATCTTCCAAGTTGACAAGACCTGAATATGGTTTCTGATCTTGCCTGAAAATTTGTGGCCTACTCTTGGTACTACATAAGTAGTATTTGTTTTTATAGAAGTTTGATATTTGTGTTACCTGGGGCTGTTCCCTCTAACTGAACGAACTAGCTATGGTAAGTTAGGAATGAAGAGGGCAACAACGCAAAGGCCTTCAGGAAGGTTTGCAATATTAATCTTAAAATCAAGCCAGTCCCATCAGGGTTTTTTTTATATTGACCTAGTCAGTGAGTTTAAAAAACAACAACAAAAAACTCCACAAAACCAAACACAAAAAAATCCCAACACCCCAAAATGTCCCATATATCAAATACTTGTCTGTATTGAACAGCCTGCCAGAAACTCCCACTTTCAAAGTAGGAGAAAAAGTGTGAAAATCTAAGCAAATTTTATTTCTGCTCTGTTCTTAGCAACATGATTGTTTTATGTAAGAGGCTGCTGCTTCTAGCAGTGGGGAAAATGCACTCTGAGGTAGAAAGCACAGTTGCAAAAAGTTCTTTTTTTTGTAGTAGTAGCATTAAATTTTCCTCAGATCAGCAGAAGTATTTTCATATAAAAATACCCTACATTCTAGCTCACAGAATCTGTTCTGATCACTGTATTGCCTTCTATGCTCAAATGTGAAGTCTAATCTTGACAGTTTCAGTTAAGACCAAAGTCCATCATGAAATGGCCCGATAAGAATTAGCAGGTCCTTATATGACCTGAGTCTCGAATAAGCAACTACCTTCCTGTAAGCCTCCCATTCCAAACGTGCTCAGCCTGTGTTTGAAAATAAAGTAATACTGTCCAGGGGGTGAGTTATACGAAGTGTTGCTAGAAAGTCTGAAGTTAGAAAATTATCTTTCTCATTTCCTGTTGGGAATGAGATAGAGGAGTAAAAGCGTAAGTCAATAACTCATGAAGCTCAATAAGTTTAAAAAATATTGAAAGAAAGTAGGTGGAGTTCTTTCTCTGATTTCAGATAAAGATGACATGAACAATTCAAGCAAGTTGAATACCAGAGTTATGTCCGAGTTTAATTGAATTTGCACCTGAGCGAGTGGATTGTGCTCAAATTTTGCAAAATAAAATGGTGAGATGTTTTAAGTAGTGTTAGACAGCCAGGAAGGTAATTAATGACCTCATTAATTCTGTAATGGAAATGGGAAAGTTTGGACTTGAATGCTTTTAGAGGAAATGGAAATACGATTGTCTCCAGGCTTGCCTACTAACATCTGGCATTACGGGGTTGAAGTTGGTGTGTGCTTCACAACAGATGCTTGTGAACTTCGGAACAAATCTTCGTTCTGTCAGCAAGTTCTTCTAACGCTATTTTAGTGTATTATAAGACTCAAAGTAACTTGGAAAATGGTTATACTAAGAATACAGTTTGTTCTCTGCATATACAACGTAGCTTTTAACTGAGTTAGTCAATTATTTTGTTTGCAAGAAAAAAACCTAAACTGGTGGGCAGGCAAGACTCTGAAGGAGGTTTAAAAACAAATTGTAATTTTCAGCTGTCCTGCTGCACCAGGGGTGTCCACTTCCGCAGTTGGGTATAATGTGAACTCAGTTGTTCATGCGATCTATCTAGCAGGGTTTACGTACCCTTCTATTACTGGTTTAAGAGGTAAAATGTTTTTTGTGATGAGTGCTTATTAACATATAAATTAACAGCCCTGTCTGCACTCTGGTTTAAACAAACCTGTTTAGCAAAGCATTTTGAATGCAATACATGCAAAAGTTACTCTGTCCTGTTAGGAAAAAGCGGTCTGCGTTTGCTTTAGTGAAATACCCTCACCCTGAGGCAGGAAGTTGCCCTTTCCCTCAAGTTTTCATTTCTTCATAGATTAGTCAACACTGAAGACAGCAGCTCTGCTTACCCTGAGCGGTCATCTTGTAGCTCGGATTGGTATGTAACCCACATGCCAAGCTTTAAGTATGGCCTCTCTGTTGTAAAGAGTATTTTGACAGACAGTAGCATTGAAGCTCAGATTCAGACATACCAGGAGAATGGCCCACACTGCAGAAATTAAGCAATAATAGTTTCTTTGGGGATTATGATCCTTTTACCAGTATCAATATACAACTGTGTATGTAAAAATCAGAATAAAAATATTATATGCGCTCCTAAGATGAAAGATTGCAAGAGGAATGAATGGAAATTATCTTGCAGTAGTAGTAATGTATTTTAAGTGTTATTCTGTAACAGCACTGCTTCAGTGTTCAAAAACTATTCGTTAAATAATGCATCCACTTTCCTCCTTTGTTACAACACATCATATTTCTCTCTGATTATGCTTTCTAAATGGTATTTTTAATATTCTACTCAGCTAAGACTATACCTATAAGTACTTCATCTTTGTATTTTTAGTTTCTTTCTGGGGCAGCTCATCAGACTGACAAGTGCTGTGCTTTGAGATATGATCCTTGTTATTTCCATACTAGATCGAGCACTAATTTGCTGTGTTTGACAGACATTATTCACCATGAGGTTTGGTACCAGTGCAAAAGCAGTGTAATGCCAAAACCTGAGCATACTGCAACTGCAGCAAAGCCAGGAAATAGTGTTCCTGATAGCATTGTATTTCAGTGTAAAGTTGATGCAGGACAAGATGCAATTATGGGACTAGATCTGCAATGCAGAAAAAACACAGGCTTCTGAGAGAACTTCCTTGAAGGGCAAATAGATTATGCTTTCAGAATCAAATAGGCTTGCATTTCATACAAATCTGGCATTGCTTTGCTGTCTGTAATTATATATTGTGAAACATGAAGCTGGAGTTGGGTTTTCTTTTCTCACATGCAGATTACTCGGAATCCCTGCTACTGATGAAGTTTGAGGCAGTGGCGAGGTACATATTTTATTTTGGAGTTTTGTTTGTTTGTTTTCTGTGCTCAAAAAGGGATGCTGCATCTATCCCAAGTCTGCGAGAGCCACCCAGCTGGGTCGGACCCAGGCTCTACCGAGCTCGGTGTCCTGCCTCCAGCTATGGCCCAAGGGGATGTTGCGGGAGTCCCTATGAACAGAAGCAGCCCGTGGTGGAACTCTCCTGGGCCCTGCTTCCAGCCCTCGCAGGTCTGAAACGTTTTAATGAAAGGTGGTTTTAAAATCTGTATGTAGCACCTCTGAAGGCTGTTTCTCTCGTGGATTTGCCAAAGTGTCCTCTGAAGGCTGAGAAGTGGCGCGTCACCTGCAGCATCCTGTGGAAACACATTTCCTCAGTTTATGCTGTACGAGATGTAGAAACACCTCATGGTTTGACCCCGTGCCCAGCTGCGGCGTTTGCTGCCCTGTTCTGCTGCTTCTGGAGACGCTACCGCTCCTGCCTCCCCATCCCTATCCCGCTCTCCCCGTGCGGGGTTCATCTCATGTTCCCGGGCACTGAAATGGCTAGCCAGGGGGGCGTGGGCCCTGGGCCTGAGCCTTCCCTCAGTTCAGGCCTCCCTCTTCTGCTCTGCGTCACTGCCCGCCGTCGTTGTTTTACTGAGGAAAGGCTGTCGCGGGGGCGCGAGGAGGGGGATGGCTTTTCTCAGACCAGCCTGGAAACAGCCGGGCGCGCTCACCCACCGCCCCTCTCCTCCCCACAGCTGCTCTCGGCCCTGCCGCCGCCGCCATCTTTTTCCCGCCCCTCCGCCTGACGGGGAGGACTGGCGGCGCCGGGGGGGCGCTGTAGGCTCCGCGGTGGCGCTCTGGGCGCGCGAGGCGGCTGCCTCTGTGGTCCTATCAGTAGCAGGCGGAGGGGGGGAAGGGGAGGTGCTTCCGCTTCCGCTGCCCTTGTTACCGGCGGGAGGTGACGGGACCAAGAGCCGCGATGTGGCGGAACCTGCTGGTGAGGCACCGGGGCCGGGCCGGGCCGGGCTGTACTGTACTGTACTGTACTGTACTGTACTGTGGGGAGCAGCCTGCTACCGATCTGTCAGCCCCCGGCGTGGCTGCAGCTCCCGGGGCGGGCAGCCGAGCCGGGCTCTGTGTCGGGGCGGGCCGGGGGGTGGTGGTTCCCTCAGGGGCTGTCGGCGCCCGAACGGGCCGCGGGGCTCGGCCGCCTGGGCACCTCCCTGCCGGCCGGGTTAATACCCGGAGCTGCTAAGGGAGCCGCTGGGGACGAGGGACGGGGAGGGGGAAGTGTTGCATTTCAAGTCCTGGCCCACTCGCTCCACCTAGTGCTGAGCTTTAGGAACTCGAAGGGATGGGAGTCGGTGGGGTCTGGGTCGTTCGCGTAGGACGGCTCTAAGGAGATAAATTTTACGCTGTGGTTATTTGGGGTGTGCGAGGGGAGGAGGTGCGTTGTTCCGTTACTTGCAGCCACAGCCAGCATCACCTGGATGTTTCCCCCCGGCTGCGTTTTTAGTGGGGGTGGTTTTGCGGGGGAGGATCAGTGTTGCTTGAAGGAGACTGTTGGCAGGGTAGAAGTACAGCTGGCTCCTAACTTTGAGACTTGAGATGTTAATGAAAGCAGACTTCGAGCCATCGGGAGCATTGTAGGTTTTCCTTGCCTGACCTGTGCTAACGAACGCCTATATGATTTGACTACAGAAACCAATTCTAGCTTAGGATGCAGCAGATTGTCTTTAGCTCTATTTGTGTGTGCCTCCTTCAGCTCTGTGAAGGGTAGCTCCCGTGCTGGTGGCTAGCAGGTGAACTGCAGCTGAGAAGAGGTGCTTGTCTGCTCAAACATGTTTGTCTTAAATATTATTGCCCCTATCACTAGAGTCAGACACAGAAAATCTCTGCCTGAAATGGAGATCTTAGGGGCTGAGGTCAAGATTTCCCCAAAAGGATGCTAATTAGGAAGGTTACGCCACAGATCCATAAATCTGTTGTATCTTAATGAAAGTAATTATCTTGAGTTTTCTCTTTTTCAGTAACTGGTCAATCAGTCTTTTATGTAATCTGTTGAAAGATTGACTGAATGGAAAAGTGGGTTGTGGAGAGGTTTTGGCGTTTTTTTTTTTAAAACTTTCTTTTCTTCTTGTGCCTTCCACTTACATCTTACTTCTTTAAAAAAATATTGCTACTCCGGTGTGGATATAGCTGCAAAATTTCACTGTTTTTAAAACACTTTTATCTTTTATTTCAGGGTCTTCGCCAGATTTCCCAGAGGACCATAAGCACTGCTTCACGCAGGCAGTTTGAAAATAGAGTCCCTGAGAAGCAGAAGCTTTTTCAGGTATTGAGTGAGCTCTGGTAGTAGAATAATGTTAGTAGAATGACAAGGTTTTAGTAGACCATAACTGCATACATTCTGTTGCTAATGAACTGGTGAAGGTCCTCTTTACATATGAGGTGACTTCTTGAAATCAATTGTACAACTATAGTGTTTGAAATCAGCAGTTATTTTTTACAGAGATTTAAGATTACTTGTGCATGCATACTTGACTTGCTGACCCCTTAGGGTTTTTTACCCTGTGAAGTGATTTGTACCTGAGTTTCTTATGAGTAGTGGGCACTGTACAAAGATACAGACAAAGTACTCTGAAATGGACTGAGATGGGGGACTGTGTCCTGAGAAAAATAGAGACAAACAGGAAGTGAGAGGACAGAAGTACAATGAAAAGTTTAACCTCCAATCTTGCAGCCATATCCATAGCTCATAGACTCAATAATTCTTAATGAGGATGTGGTGGTATTGTACATCTTGGTTATGAAAACAGTAAAGCCTTAAAGGATTGGATTCACTCCTAGAAAACTATTGAATCTTTAAAAGTAATTTCTGAACAAGTCTCTGATTGATAGGGCCACCTAGTGAGAACTAGTGGTTTTTCAAATGCCAAAGCAGTGGATACTCGGGAACATACTCACAACTGTGAGCCACAACCTGGCTTCATTCTGGGGACAGAATAGACTGGGCTTCAACAGTGTGAAAGGGGAGAAATACGTTAGAAGCCCTGGTTTAATAGTTTCTGTGTCTTGTTGCTTTCCTTTCCCCTGAAAGAGAAAGCCAGCCTTGTTGGGACACTAAGGAGCACAGTGTTCATTGTAAGCCAAGGGGAAGCGTGATGTTGGTGATGGGTGAGGTCAGGGGTTCTCTTTCTGCTGGCAGAGCTCTCTAGGCATATCTCTTCCTCCTCCCATTCCTTTCTTGTGGGGCAGCAAGTTAAGCTGGGCTGGGTTCCACCAGCACTGGAAACAGGCTTAAATTCCAGAGCAGTATAAACTTGCTGATAAGGGTGAAGATCACGAGGACCTGGTGTCTGGGAGTTTTACTTCAGGTGGAGCAAAACATTTTCCTGTATGACACCAGGTTACAGTAGAGGCTCCTCCCCTTGCCCCTCCTTATGCTGGAGACGGATGGGAAGTTTCTAGGGATGGTAATCATACCCTGTGCACCTGAGGGGGGATGGCAACTGGTGTCAGAAGATTTCAGGCATCTGCCAGTCACTACTTTGGAAATGAATGTGTACATCATTTACTGTATTTCCCTAGTGAGTGATCACCTGACACCAGCGTGAAAGTTTGAAAGACAAAGCAGAATCTAAATAAGGTTCAGTGTCTTTTAGGAGTTGGGAAGATAATCTAGGGAAGTAATTCTTGTTCTGGGTAATTCTAGTTATATTAACACAGTATTGCAATAACTGTATTTAAATAGTTTCTTTTTGTCACTTGTTTCCATTAGGAGGATAATGGCATTCCAGTGCATCTTAAAGGTGGTGTAATGGATGCTCTGTTGTATAGAGTCACCATGGGTCTGACAGTTTTTGGTAAGGCTAATACTAAAATATTTATGCTTTGGTACAATTTCCAACATGCTACTGTTAAAATACTTTTTCCTTTGGTACAATCTCCAACAATTTCCTCTGTAAATTAGTTACGTAGTTCCTTCAGTTTGTTCTTCAGAACATGCGAAATGCATATAGAGAGGGGAAAAAAACATTTGGACATACTATGTATTTATTTGTGCTTTCTCAAGGTTAGCTTTTCAGATGGCTTTTTTCCCCTGACTAATAGTACTATGGGCCGAATACTCCTTCAGAATTCATGTATGACATTACAGAAAACTAGAACTACTTAGAAAGCTTATTCTGAAAAGGAGTAAAATGTAATTATAGCACATACCTATACCAATTTTTTTCACTAACCTCTTTTTGGTGCTAGGTGATACTTGATGTGCTGAGGTTTCACATGCTGTGAAAACCAGCAGAATATATCCAAGCTTTATGATAACTGTATATATCTAACCTTTACGTTGCTTGTTACACGGTTTTGTAATAGCCTCTAACTTAAATGTGTTGATCTGATGTATTTTCAGTTCAGTTACTTTAAGAATGAGTAACCATTACTTTACGATTGTCTGTAAGTTCCACAAATATGCCTCTCCCCTCTTTTTTTTTCCTGTTTCTTCATTTTTATGCAGTCTGTGGAGACGTATTTAAGGATTTTTTTTTTTTCTAAAATATGAAGTGCCAAAAAAAAAAAAATGTTGAGATGTGGCTATGGAAATAAATGTGTTGTGTCTGAATTGCAGCTGCTTATTGTCAATGTTTCTTCTGGAATAAACTGGGAAGGGGAAAGCTGTTTTGAAAGAAATTCTATTTACCATTCTGAAAATATCTTTTCTGTCTCTTAATTCAGGAACGGCCTATGTTGTTTATGAGCTGCTTGTTGCTTCAATGCCCAAGAAGCAGAAATGATTCCAGTTCAGGATGCCTCAGTGACTAGCATCTCTTTGTCCAACTCCATGTGACTATGATGGCAGCTTATACGTATTACAAGCAGCTGGCTTAATGCTTGGAGTAATAATTTAATTATAACATGTTAACTGCAATCAATAAAGCAGTTTTTACGTTGCGTTGTGGTGTTCTGGACTGTATCATGTGTTCTACATTAGAGTGCTTTTTACTTCCAGTAAATGTACATTGAGTTGATGGATATGCAGATCTTTGAATTGTGAGCCTCTTTTCTTTGTATGTCGTTTATGTTAGTACTTCAAAGGTGAGTTAAACACCCTGAATTCCTATGAGAAAGTGGTATCTTGTCTTCGTTATAGCAATTCCTTCTTCTTGCTTTAGCAGAGCAAATTAATCTTATAATAAATGATTAGGATTAGATTAAACCTGTGTGGAAATGAATGTTGAGGACTCGACAATTATGCTGTATCTTTGCTGTCAACTGCTGGAAGTTTCAGTTGCCTTTCTCTGCTACAGCTTAATGGAACATCACATTTCCTGGAAAGAATGAAGATTTCTAAGCATGCAGATGTGATTAGCAAGTGATTGTCTATTTATCTTGCTGCCCGTGAATGTATGTATGTTAATGATGATTAAGACTCGGTAATCTTCCACCATTGCCTCATGTTTCAGGTGGCTAAAGCCAGCTTGTTCTCAGTCATTAGGGTAAGTAAAGCAATCAGTTCTGTAGCATAAAATAAGAAAAAAAAGTTTGTCAGAGAATTTGTCGGTATTCTAGAGCCAATAGTAAAGTGGAGGAGGGGCACAATAGATGTTAATACAAACTGTACTAGTGCAGTGCTAGAATTTCTACTGATTGAAAAGGTTTACAGTGACTTAATTAGATACTCTGGCAGTTGACTGCTAATTTGATCTAGGCCGAACTGGACACTCTTAAGTCAGAAAAACTGAAGATATTGAAAGCAGTGCTTAGAAAAGCTCCAAGTCAGTTTTTAAGGCTCTTTTGGAAGAATTTCTCCAGCCTTTGCTGGAACTTTGAGAACAGGCTAAATGCTTAGAGGGACTGCCTTCTGTCTTTACGAATTTTACTCTTCTGAGGTTTGAGAATAGGACTGCTCCGTGTCTGTAGGGCAGGAGTAGATCTAGTTCATAATCCAGTTAACCTGGATTAACCAGTTAATTTAAGTATCAAAAAACTGTAGCTTAATTGGGGTTGGGAGGGACCTCTGAAGGCCAATTGGTCCAATGTTCTGCTTAGAGCAGTGACCCTTCAAAGCTACAGTGGGTCGCGCAGGGCCTTGGCCTGTCACACAGGGAGTATCTCCAAGGATGAAGATTCGACAGCCTCTGTGCAACCAGTTCCAGAGCTTCACTGTCCTTTCTCTGAAGAGTGTCTTTCCTTCTCTGGGATACAGGCATACGTGTGTTTGAAGGATGGTTGTTAGCATTCCTGTAACACAGCTTTAAAGGAGGCCACAATTGCACTTGACTACTTCCACCTATATAGCACAAATTTTACAAACTTAAATGGGAAAGCAGGTATCTTTCAATGTCTTATGTTAAAGCTTCTCACAGAGAATGAGGCAAAAGCTGGAGGCACGGCTGGATATTTTAGGCTGCTGCTACTCCTTCCTGTCACGGTGTCAGTAGCTGCTGCTTCTAAAGCTCATCAACAGTATAGTTTCTGGGAGAGCTGTCAGCTCTGCTCCAATGTCATTTCTCCTGGGTCACTCCAAACTTTCTTGCAGCAATTTGAAACTATGTGCCTTTAGGTTATGTGCCTTAGCAACAACCCAGCTGAGGAGTGCTCACCTGCTCTGTTTCACCACCAGAGCTGTATGACAGCTCTATGCGTATGTAGAGACACAACAAAAGGCTGATAAAGCTAATGGTTTGACCGTGATCCTTCCTGAAGTTGTCCTCTTTCTGTGGCTGAGGTGGTGTTCATCAGCTTGCTATGGCACTGACAACTACAAATGCCACTGGAGATCCATCATCTTGGGAGGAGAAAAATTTGTGGTTTAGAATTGGGGAGGGATACCCCGTAATAACTATTAGCTGCTGTTGTGTGTTTGGGAACAAGCCTTATACCCGAAGTAGCTGGTGCTTCTAGGAAGCATCTTTAAGTGGGTGCGTATGAGAATCACTTACAAGCTTACCTTGATGCCTCTTGCTAGCTTAACTAGCAATTACTGGGGAAGAACGTCTCTGAGAACCAGTGGTACCTGGGCATCCCTAGTTAAGTTTCGTGTTCCCAGCACAGTTTGTGCCTTTATAGCCTTCCTATCAAGTTCTACTTGTGGCTTATTATACTGAAAGTCTGGTGTTGTCTCTGTAACAAATAGAGCTTTTTAAAAAAAAAAAAAAAAAATCAAAATTAATCCTTTTGTTTCTCTTCTCAAGGAAACAGTGGGTTTTCCGAAATGTGAAAATAAGCACAAAAATCTACCTTCCCACTACTATTTTAAGCCTCTTGTGGATTAAGTGTGTCTAGAATTTGTCATTGCTATCCTGGAGAACCAGAATATGCTAGGTAAACTTGAGGCAAACTGGAGGAGAAGGGCCAGTGTACTCAAGAACTTCCTAGTAGAACCAAAAATCTTAAAACAGGAGAGTGGGGGAATACCCCTCGATGGTCGTCTCTCTGCATAGGTGGGGTTAGCCAACTGTGTGACTAGAAGAGTAAGAACTGCCTGGATGGACGTCTCGGAAGAAGGTTTGGGAAATGGGGTGCAGCTTACCTCAAGATGAACATTGATGCCTACAAGGAAGAGGAACCTCCCAGCACAGCGAACTATACTTCACAGCACGTGAAGGAATTGGTCTGCTCTCTGCGACACAGGTAAGGCTTCTGCTGCTACCGTGAGCCCAGGGTTACTACCAAGATGAGTGGTGGGCATCTGGAAGGCAGCATAAGGGAAAAATCAAAACCTTTAAAAAGCCCACATCCTTTCCCACCCGCAGGAATTATGAAGAATATTGAAAGAAGGACAAATGTTTAAATAGTGTAAACTATAAAAATCCTGTGATGAGCTAGGTGTTAAATGTGTGTTTCTGTGTGCAACCAAAGCAGAATGGGCAGTCGTTCTCGCCATCTACTGCATCTCAGAGTCCTCTGTCTCAGCGGCAGCTTGTGAGCTGTGCTGCAGGCGGCACCCTGGTGGGAGGGCATGTGGGGTTAATGCAAGCCAGGAAAAAGATCTTTGTACTGCAAAGCAATCGGTATTTATAGACAAAGCCTTGAAATGTTGTTTAAATGAATAACAAATGACCAAAAATTGTTCTGGCAGAGGTGGGTCTAGTAACCCCAAAAGGTGTCCCTGGAGCGTGCAGCTGGAGGCCGGGGCCGTGCTGTGCCGCTGGCGAGCGCTCACGGGGTGGCGCGCGAAAGCCGTGGTTCTGCCAGCGCTTCAGGGATTTTTTTCTGCTGCTGGAGCCGGAGGAGGACGAAACCAAACAAGAGTCACGGTCAGCTGCTCAGCACCACTTTCTGGGGCCGCATTATAAAGCTAAGAGGGAAATTCCCATCCCTTGTGCAGTCTATACGTGTATTTTGTTGCAGGCATGTCCACGTCACAAGCAGCCAGATGTAAACTAGGTGCCCATACTGTCCTTCCCTAAGAAAATGCAAAAAGAGAGCTATGCATCTTCTCGTAGGGCCAAAATGAATTGAAAGTTTTTGGAAATACCTGAAGAGCCTACCTTCAGTGTTCCTATGGGTATTTTATGAGTAGAAGAAATTAAAATAAGCAACTTCTATTATTCCTTCTTAATGTGAGAAGTTACAAAGTTTAAAAAAGAAAATAGTATTGTGAAGTCTTAGATTGCTAGCAGTTATCTACTCCAATTATGTGCTTTTCTTGTCTGATTTTATTACTGTAGTTCTTAATTAACCCTTAAACGATTTTTTTTTGTTAGGTATTATATTGATGTAAATATTGCTACCTTACTGCATTCCTATTTTTGATTTGTGTTTAGGCAATAGACGTGGTGTCTTTCTAAACAGAGATTTCATGTTCGTGTAAACTTTATTTTGTATTTCAGGTTCATATAAACTTTATTTTTCAGTTCTTGTAATTAGAAATGTTAGCTATGATTTTTTTATATTTTGCTTTAATGGATGGGAAAGCCTCTTGGTGCTGAAGACAGGGGAATGCTGTCCTGGCTTCCGCTGAGCTGGATTGTTCTAAATGTCATCCCGAAAATATGGAAGACATTTTCTGCTAGATAGGCAATGAGTGCTCCACCTCTTCCACCTCCTTTGCCACCCTATTTTTCATTATTTAAGCTTTTAACCTTACGTGGTTTTAAGGTTAACAAAGAAAGCTTAGTAGTGTGCCAGCTCTGGCAGAATGAAAAAAAAATTGTTCATGCTACTGTAAGAGAAATGACTATTCAAACAATAATCAGACAGATGAAAGAGATGAAAATTAAATCCTCAGTATTGCAGTTCCAGGTTACACAATCCTTTCTGAGACTCCAGGTGTACAGACTGTGTTTTACTTTCTCCACTGGGAAGGTAGCTCAGAACTATCTACTCTTAGAACGGTGCCCTGGGCTACATTTTCTTGGCTGCTGCATATATGTATAGATCCAATTAGCCTGACACACTCAAAAATTTCCCTGGTAAAAGTATGAGGACAGTAATACACAATATCACAGCATCAGCTTCCTAAAAGACACCATGAAAAATGTTCAGAAACTCTTAGAAGTAAAAACACCAGAGAGCTCTCTAGGTGTATGATCTTATCTGTACTTTTTTTTCTTTTTTGAGATCCCAGAGTAAAAATACCACTTTTTTAATGTTGCTCACCTTGGCTATCACTGCTCTGAACTATGAGAAAGCGTGATGATTTTTTTTTGGCATCTGTTGTATTAAGCTGTCCTTCTTTACTCTCCCATTCTTTCCCAATTCTGTTACATATCAAAGAGCTGGAGGTTGACCTTCATAGTTGCTAGAGTGAATCAGACTTTCAAAGGCAAAATCAATCTGATCAACCTGACATGACCCTGAATAAGGTATTTAGGTGATGAATAAGTCAGAACCAACATATCTTTTCATGTGCATGCTTGTGCGATTATTTTTTTAAACAAGTTCCTTTTAATAATAACATCACCTTCTCGAGTCGAACTTGCCTGAGCCTTTCCACTTATTTTTTCAGTACTCAGTCAATTCTGCTGTAAAAATAATGGCTTGTCCCGAAACACCACGTGAGGAGAATTTCTTGGCTGTACTGTACTTGAGTGTGAGTATTCAAGTCTTCAAACTTGGTGGGCAGCACATACAGTCTGTGACATATGTTTTGGTCTTGCCTCAATATTTCTCAAGAGTTGCTCTTATTATTCACAGGTTTTCTAACTGATTTTCTGACTAACTGATCACAGGCTTCCCCGAAACACATGTACAGCTAAAGCACACTCAAGTCTATTTTCTCAAAAAGATACATCCCCACAAAAAAAAAAGTAATTGGCTGGGATTCCTGTTTATAAATGTCGTGGTAAGCCAAATTCACTCACAGGGGCTGGGGAAGTAAGTGAGAGAAGGGTGTTACCCCACTGAGTTCCCAGTCAGGCAGTCCTGGTTTTAGCTCCTCAGGGAATACTAGTATCTGTATTCAGCTCACTCAGCTCACAAAATATTTACTTCCGTTGCATATAGCCTACTATGTCCTAGAGAAAACTGCCAAAGAGGGATTAATTTGTCCTTTGCTAATGTGTTTCTTTCTTGAGTTCCCAATCCACCAATCTGAACTTTCTGAAACATGAAGGATCCTTCCTCTCTTCTGTCTGGGTTATGCATTGCATGTAATTATCT
The DNA here is from genome assembly GCA_013396915.1 of Stercorarius parasiticus. Classification (NCBI taxonomy): domain Eukaryota; kingdom Metazoa; phylum Chordata; class Aves; order Charadriiformes; family Stercorariidae; genus Stercorarius; species Stercorarius parasiticus. The sequence goes on along the minus strand of VWZL01001804.1, from coordinate 492,811 downwards.
TTCCTCTCCCTTTCCCAGTATTTTATCATTTTATTGTTATGTTACCAGCTTTGGTATTTTCATTGGTGAAACTGTCTGTCCCTTGTGTTGTTGGGTCTTTGCTGGCTGCAGAAAAGGCCAGATGCTGTCTGGTGGGCATGGAAATAAATTGGAAAGGGATGATCAGGTAAGATCCAGTAATATTTAAGCTTCACATATACCAGAACATGGAAAGAGCTACAAGAGAACAGACCACAAGAGGCTTGGAGGTTTAGAGCTACCTAAATTAAGGCTTCCTAAATAGAATTGTTACAAACTAAGTATGAAATGAACAAGATCATGGCATTGTTTTAAAAGCATATTGCAGCATAGGTGCTCTCTTTCCTCTATCAGCAACATGCATTTCACTGCTAACGAACGGAAGTCTAAAATAAGAGTATAGCGTCTTGTGATATGTCAGTTTAATAAAATTATATCCTTACCATTAGAGGTGTATCGAAGAATAACTCTCTTCTTGAGGCTGTCTGTGTTCACCTAGAGATGCAGTTCCCTGTAATTTCACCAGGAGAAGCAGCAGAATGTTTTCCTTAAAAAAAGACAATAAGGCGTTCAACTGAGGTACTTTATATGTGCTAATCCAAAAGTTTTTCATCTGCCACAAGGATCCAGAACCAAGTTAAACTGTCTCTTAGTTTCTTTGAGTTAAATACTTTCTAGAGGACTTCTTAGGGCCAAAAGAGAGATATGTTTATTTGTCCAGTTCTAACAATATCTGAGACAGTGGCAAAAAATTTAGATATTTGTAGATGGCTATCTTTAATTTTCCACAGAAGTTTTCCCTTTTAACCAAGAAAACTGGGCTGTGCAAGACCTGAAGTACATGATCTGCACAAAATGTTCTTACTCCCAAATTAAGATTCCTCTAAATCTCCTGGTATCATTCCCATCAATATGACCTTAATGTTATGCATAGATATTCAGAGATGCTTTTTGGAATAAAAGTGAGAGAGGGAGATTCGGTGCTGCTAGAGCTTGTCTCACCTGTTGCGACAGTTTGTGCCCTGTAACAGTGAGCAGCTTCTGTTCCTGCAGGGGTGCAAGGAGGAGCTTGTGATTCCATCAGGACCTTTAAGCCACAAATGTGTTCGTTAACTGATTGAGTTATATATATTTATTTAATATCAAAATGGTTCCACATTGTTTCATCTCAACATGAGCACTTACGCTGGATGACTAATGCCCTGGGACCTGAAGTTTATAATGGAAAGGCTGACACACACACACATGCAATCTTATCTATCATAACACCATGCAAAAGGGAATTATATAATTAAAACATTTTAATGATCTCTGTTGCTCAGTGGGAAGTTACAAGTCCCAAAGGAGCCAGGCCAACTTTGTTATCAAGGTTTATTCAGCCATCTCTTAGGAGCAGTAGGGCACATTTTGCTAAATATAGTGCGGTGTGCTAATATGTGCTATGTGTGGAGTATTGCACTGGGACCACTGTGCCACAGAGCCGGAGCCCAGTGCACCAGGAGGTTAGTACACCTTCTCCCTTTGCCTGAGGTTTTCAGAAATACGTGCCTAAACTTAGACTCCTAAATTCATACTCAGGCATTTACATAAATAGCCTTGTTTTTTAGAACAGCAGTACCAAGAAATTATCTTCTATTAAAATCATAAAATAGAAAAAAAATCTTACAACAACAACAAGAAGAAATGATTTTATTTTTTCTGGAAATAGTACTCAAACGTACGGCCGGTTTTTGGGAAAAGGAGAATCACAACTTTTGGTTACCCCAGCTTAATTAATTCTGAGGTGTAAATGCAGTTTCTGAAAGGAAGTCACCAAACTTGGAACTGGTGCAGGAGGGACATCAGCTGTGTGGCTAGGCAGTAAAAGCTGCATATGATGTATTTCACAGAGTTAGGCAGGAACCTCTGTCACAATCTTTATGTCCCTGTTCAGGTCTAAGATCCAAAAGCAGATGGCTAGAGACTGGAAATCACTACCAGCTAAACGTCTTTTGATCAACATCAGGCACACTTGCTGGTCTCATTCTGGCCCCCCAACAAATAAGTGCAGACGCGAGCAGACTACAAAGCTCAGCACCAGCAGAAGACCTGGCTGGCAAAAATACCAGGGGTGAAAAGTGCTCAATCCAGTTGCCTAAACTTGGGTGTCTAGCACCACCTCGGGCTGTATTTGAGGCATTTGTGTAGGGCTGGCAAATACAACACAGTGCGTTGCGCCTGCAGAATACTCACATGCCCATGGTACAGCAGTTGGGGGCTTGGCAGGATGCCTGCAGCACCCAAAGTGGTACTGGGTCTTGCCTCATCCTCCTCAGTGGCCTACCACAGTTCGAGATCTGCCAGCCTCCGTGGGTCCTGGGCTATAGCTGGCAGCTCTGCAAGAGGTCTCAGATGCTGCAGGGCACTCAAATGGCCCTAGAGCCCAATGTGAAAGCAGCTGGGCCAAGCCCCATGGACAGTGGGTGGCCAAACTGCTCAGGCACCGCTGAGTTCGTTAACTAGATCTTCATCAGCCACTGCAGAAGTTTAGATGCTGGGCCCACAGCATCTAAACCCACTTAACCCAGAGTGAAATGCCACTTGAAGTGACCATGCAGGACAGAGTAATGAATGCAGCTGATGTGCTCAAGAAGCAAAGCTGCGATGGTGGAGCATGTGTCAAAGAGCACAACCCTTGCCTGCCTTCTCAGCTTCTCTGAAGGTTAGGAAAGCAGATTCTGCAGTTTTTATTAGAAAATAAGGTCCCAACAGCTACTCCTAGCATAAAGAAAGGGACCCCATCTTGCAGCTGTGGCTGTCCTTAACTGGGGAAGAAGATCATGATGTAGTAAAGCCCCAGTTGTGATGTGCCTTAAGCAGCCCATCACCTAACTACATTTCAAAGAGCGCTGGGCAGAGGGTAAAGGAGCAATAGGTTGGGTGTACCAGCTGAACGTTTGCGCTCTAGAAAACGTAAAAGCAAAAGATGGAAAGAAGCTGTGTGGTGTTTCAGAACATAATTTGTGCTTAAAAAACTATTCGTTTAAAAATCCTAAACAGATTATTTTTTTAATACTACTTTTTTTTTTTTTTTGTAAAACAAATAAGAGACGCTGGAGCTAGTAGCAAACATATTTCTCCCGAAAAAAATAATATGTTATAACAGAAATCATGAAAATGCCAAAACCAAGACATGTTCAATAAACCGGAGAGGCTAAAAACTAACAGAGTAGCGAGGCCAGCTGGAAAGCATCCGAGAGAGCAGAGGAAAGGGCATGTGAGAGGAGACATTTTAACAGCTTCCTGTGAAGTCTCTCTGCAAGCTGTAGAGGTGTTGATACACGAGAGAGACACTGAACTCCAACAGGTGAAAAAGGCTGCCAGCAAAGGGTGGGTACGAGCTTTCAAGTAACCCTTATGAGTAGAAACAAAAAACAATAGTGTTCTGTTTACACAACAGAGTGCTTCTGATACTGAAGCACAGGGCAACATCTATTTATAATCCAAATAAATCTTATGTTCTGGTATTTGGAACTGTCAGCATTCAACATATTGGGAAGCAGCAGCCACAAGGCTGTATTAAGAAATGCTGATTTAAGTCTGCATTGTTTTGGTCTGTGTATTTTTCTCTTTAGTGACTAGTCAATTATGACTTGTGCAAAAGAAACAGATTTCTTCTTTAAAGTTAGCTCGTGTGGAGTTCATAAATGTCCTGACAGGTGTTACCTAGGCAGTGCTTTTAATGCCTGCAAGCTAAACTCTTGCCTCTTTTTCCACAAAACCCTCATGGATGGAATTTCCATGTCCATCATCACCTGTGATAAGTGACATGCAGATGAGAGCCCCATAGTTCTCATGGACGTATGTATAACCTGGGCTACCCAGCTCCTTGGGCCTGGTGTATTCCCTGGACATGTCCTGGCCCAAGTTTTCTCTCCTGTGCATACTGTTATTCTCTTTTGGAGAGGAAAGAGCTGTGGTGAATGCCACAACCTGCCAGCATGGACATCTGGCACTGAGATTGGGAAGGCAGGGAGAGGGGAAAAAAGGGGGGGACATGATGACCATTGAGTCCATCTCCCCTGAAGTTTAGAAATGGTCAAAAAATTACATGACTTTTAAGTACAGATATACTGCAGCAGCAAAAAGGTTTTTAGCAAGACTGGTGAGGTCTGTACCTCTGGCAGTCACATGTAGGAAGGAATCTCCCAGTTCTAGTTCTTTGCTCTCAGGCTGAGAGTTTTCAGAGATACCAGTTAAGCAGACAGTTAATTTTTTTTATTAAACTGAGACTATTTTTGTGGAATCATCCAAAGACAAAGGCTTCTCTGGTGTAGGTTTTTTTTTTCCCTGAATCATTTTTCCTTTCACTTCAAAATAGACTTTTAATCTGTCGATCCAACTTATTTCTGACTGCTGTGCTCATAGCCCAACTATGGTCAACATGCGACTCACCTAAAACAAGTCATTATCTATTGTCAGCCACTAGGAAACAGCTCCCCAAAGTATGCTGTTAGTACTAAGTATGGTATGGAGGCTTTCTCTTTGAAGTCCTAGCGTACTTTAAATAATGGGGAATAAACTAAAAGGCCTCTCAGAATCTTTTCCAGCCTCATTTACTATGGTTTAGTGTGTTCATATCAGATTCGCTTGTTAGAGTGTTTAAGCCTTTGAATGTTTGTCTCCCTGAACTGGCAGAAAGTTTGCGGCTTTACATCCTCTAAACCTTCTTGGAAAGATGAGTACTGGGAGAGAGTGCAGCAGCAGCTGAATATTCCTCCTTGACAGCTTCCCTCTGACCCGCCCCTCAGGCAGAGGAATCGCAGCATCCCTCCATACTCAGCGCCTGTTGGGGAGAGAAGGACAACAGCAGCGGTTGGCCTAATGACAAGGTATTTGGTCTTAAAATTCCCCCAATATAATTAATTATTCCAATGATTAGTCTGCAACAATGGGATCAGGTCACTCATTAGCTAACACAACTTGAACTTTCAATACCTTTGAATACCTTGTCCATTCAGGCACAAGCTTATCTTTTCCGTAAACCTACCTACCACCTACACAGACCCTGCTTTTGCAATATATATTGATATTTTTTGATACAGAAGTACTGATAAGAATTAGCAAAATGTTCCTATTCAGAGCTTGGCACCACACTGTTTAAGACTTTGTTGTGGATTAATATTGTGTGCTTCTTTGTAGGGAGTGACTACATTGAAATTGTTGAAGGGTTACCAAATGCAGGGGAACCCACAGCTATTAACCTTTCATCATATGTTGAATCCAATTAGGTACTCAGAGAACACTATATTATAATGTTCTGCGAGCAGCAGCTACTGGCTAGTGATGTTTAAAAGTGTTTTGATTCTTTAAAATGATACGTTGCCTCAGTGGAATATCATTCTTTCACTGAGAACCCTTCAGCCACATGGAGAAGAGGAATACTTAGACCTGCATCCACAAGTCTTTGTGGCTTGTCCATTGCTGTGACAGGAATGGTCACATTAAGACATAATGTGATGCCTGACAAATGTAAAGGGTCATTGTCCTCAGTTGATTTCTTTTCTAGCCCTCTTTAATCAAGCAAGATTTGTACTGGCTTCACTGGGGAATGCTTCCTGAATAGATCAGGATTCTGTTGTGAAATAACAAACCAGCTTCTTTGAAACAAAGCAACTTAATTTAGGAATGTTTTAACATAAGGTGCGTTTGTGTGTATATATATGGAAGGGCCTATAAGATCATCGCATCTAATTTTTTCCAGTTTTAATATTAAAGATCTGATTTTTTTTAAAATGACTGCCTACAAATTAACTGGTTTTTACAAGATTCCCAGATCGCATTAGAAGGCCAGTTCCTTTCTATTTATATCTCTGCTTTTGAATGATTTATTTATTTTTCCAGCCCTACTTATTTGGAACCACAATAATTTCTTACTTTCAGAGCATTACATGGTGGGAAAAATCAGTTAGAGAAATTAAAGAAATAAATAGTTGCTAAGGAAAACATACCTGGTGAGGTAGATAATTATTTCATGGCTGTAACACTCTCCGGGGACACTGCTTCCATAGTTGTTCCACTAGATGAGTAGATTTCAGATAGAACCAGTCCTCTCTGAACACTGCTAATATAAGAAGCCATTCCTCATTATGAGAGATCAGACTAGTACTGCTCTCTGAATACCAGCTCTGAAATGAAATTATCTGAATAAATAAACACCAGACCGAGTTCTTCTCATGCCATTGACTGCAAATCTCCCAGAGAAGGCAGGGCCTGGAAGAAGTGGTTTGCTGCATTTTGTCCTTCTGTATTTTGTAGATGCAGATATAATACTGTGCAATATTAGCTTTATGACTGATTTAATAGGGAGTAAAAAATACGCTGGAAAGGTCGTCCTTTGTGCTGTAAGGAATGAATGGGCCTCCTACGTGACTGTAGTAAGACTGTGTAATTTAGATACACTGTAGTGATAAATGCAGTGACTGACCAGCAAAGTAGTTCTCAGGTAGATGGAGGTAAGTCACTGGGAGCAGCACAGTTTTGCCTGTATAACAACATTAAATGCTGAATCTAGCCATTGTTTAAGTTCAAAGAGCTGACAATTTATTTGATTCTTCCTCTGTGTAAAGCATATACACAAATAAATAATAAAAAAAAATATATATATATGAGAGTAAGGCATTTACCATATTCATATATAAAGCAGATGCAACTAACTGGCAGGAAGCCACAGAGGCCAAATCTAGCGTGATATCCACACGGAAAACAATACTCAAGGTTTACAGTGCTGAAATGCAGAACGTCCTGTTTTATTCTGCCCTGGCAATGCAGCCTAAGGAAATAAAAAAAAGGTGCCAGGAGCACAAAGTATCTTGAATTACTCTAGACCCCAAACCAGTTCAAAATTTCTAAGAAATTCCTGGTTACCTGCAGTATTACTATCACACACCTACACCAGAAATGGGCATCTGCATTAAAAGCATAACTGTGAATTCAAATCTTGATTTTTGTATTAAAATTTGTCACTGTTTCAACTTATTCAGCTTAGATAGCAAAGGAAATTGCAGAGCTGGAGTGCACGGCCTTAATGTGTTTAACACTTGTCTAAGAAACAAGCAGACAGGAGAGTGTTGGTAAATGTTTATGCATTTCAGAAATGCCTTCTGCATCACATACTATGTACTCAGACTATGAATGTACATAGCAACAGAGCTGATTAAAAACAACCCGTTTAATTACTGTGATGTATGGAAGCACACACTCTAAATGCAATTTGTTGGTGTATTTTACATGTAAAAGATCTTAGGAGGAACATAGTTAGAATGGTTAAAACAAAGACTTAAAGATAAGAATGAAATCCTGCTGCCCTTGGAGTCAATGAATTATTTGCTTTTGCCAGCTCTGAGATTAAGAAATTATGCAAAGAAGTTAAGCAAAGCTGGTCAAATGAGAGGAATGGGCGATGGTCCCCTCAGCAGCACCTAAGTCTGTGAGGGAGAGGCTATGAGATTCTTGCACCCCTGAGAGACCCATTGGTTTCAATGTCTGCACTCGTGTAAATCCAGTTGTAGAACTAATTAATTAATGTACCAAATTATTTAAATATTTTAAAATAATTGTTCTGAGTGATTTAATTTTTAAATAGAATAATACATATTTTCTTCCATCCTCATTTTTTTGCATTAATTGATTTTAACTATTAACATAAAATCTTGGCTACCCTATGATGAAAAAATCCACACTACATTGTAAAAAATGCTGTCTCAGTGCACAAGTGATAAAAATACCTCACTTCCTATGGAATTCCTAATTCACTTCCTATGGAAGGATATTTCACTGTAATCCGTGATACCCATTCTTCTGAAACTGTTGTTCACACCACATTTATACTGGAGTTCTTGGCTTGTTCACTCAGGAAATTAAATTCAAATTTAAAAAAGTATTATTTCTTAGAAATATTGTTTTTGCATATCAGATCTGGATAGGAAGAAATTAAATTCTTCGTGACAAAATGCCAGAAGTGAAAATACAACTCAACAGCTGGGCAAGGGGGTTAATAGGTCAAGAGTTTTTTAAAATTTATCAGGGGAGGAGATGTTGCTTTTGGAAAGTGCGTTTAATTAATACCAGACAGCTGAAGCTGTGGCGTGTCCCTAAGAGTAGCTGACTCACATCCAAAGTGTCTGGAATGTCAGTGCACGTTTTCTGGTTATCACTTTCTTTTCAGCATTTGGGTTCTCATGCAGATAACTGGAGTATTACAGAAATTAAGACAACGTGAGTCAGGTCAGGAGAGAGAAGTCCTCCTGTTGACATGTCCTTGATCTCCCAATCCTGTGTAAAAGTGCCCAGAGCTGTCCCCCAATAAACTATTAATCTCTACTATCAGGCACTTCCACCCTGTCTGGAACTTGTCCCGATTGCTCTCAAATTCACATCTGTGCAAAAAGCTGACATGGGGCCAATATGCCCCAAAATCACAGAGTGGTTTGGGTTTGAAGGGACCTTAAAAATCACCTAGTTCCAAGCCCCCTGCCATGGGCAGGGACACCTCCCACTAGACCAGGCTGCTCAAAGCCCCATCCAGCCTGGCCTTGAACGTTCACTTCCAGGGATGGGTCATCCACAACTTCCCTGGGCAACCTGTTTCAGTGTCTCACCACCCTCACAGTAAAGAATTTCTTCCTAATATCTAATCTAAATCTACCCTCTTTCAGTTTGAAACCGTTACCCCTCGTCCTATCACTACACTCCCTGATAAAGAGTCCCTCCCCATCTCTCCTCTAGGCCCCCTTTAAGTACTGAAAGGCTGCTATAAGGTCTCCCCGTAGCCTTCTCTTTTCCAGGCTGAACAACCCCAACTCTCTTAGCTTGTCTTCACAGGAGAGGTGCTCCAGCCCCCAGGTCATCTTCATAGCCCTCTTCTGGACCCGCTCCAACAGGTCCATGGATATCACCGACTTCTCCAAACAAGGGGGTCCTAAACTCCGCACTGAGGGCCTGGCCCCGTCGCGCCCTCTCCCCCCGCTTCCCAGGCTTTTGTTTTCCTTCCTGTCCCTTCGCATTTCTAACAGCGCTCGCCTCGGGCCGTGGCCCGCCCCTGCCCGCCGCCGCCGCAGGGGGGCGCCCGCGCACCGCGAATGGCCCCGGTGCGGCGGGGGCTGCGGGGGCGCGCTGCTCCGGCGCCGGGCGATCGGGATGCGCCGGGCCGCGGCTGGGAGTCACCCGCAGCTGTTCTCTCTTCCTGTCTGCCCCCACTTTGGTCCCTTTCCGCCTGCCGCGTTTGCGGACCCTCTCCGCGCGGACGGTGACACCCGTATTTTAGCCCAGAGGCGCCTGTTCCGAGAGCGTTACCGACGCTGCCGTTCCCCACGGGTGCGGGAGCAGACCTCGCTGCGGCACGGAGCCGGCCGGGGGCTACCGGCTTGCCCCGGGCAGCGAGGGGGGCACGCGTCCCGCCGTGTAACCCCCCTGGCACGGCGCGCTGCGACACTCCCGGGAGCAAGTGCCGGGAGACCCTCGCCGAGCCTCTCGCCCAGCGGGCTGCCCAATTTTGGGAGGTGCAGCTGCTTTTGGAGGCACCCGGTTTCAGACAGGAGCACGGGCGCGGGTTTGCCCGCAGGGTGCGGGGGAGGAGGCGGTAGGGGCCGGGCGCCCCGTCCCCTCTGCCCGCGGTGCCCCGGGCACTGGCCGCGCTTCGTACTCGAAGCAAAACAGCGATGTGGCGAGGGAGGTGGTTTAATGCATGTAGGCTGCACAGGGTGGAGGCCAGACACACCTGAATTGTGTTAAAATTACCATATTCTCTTTGCCCCGAGGCTCCCGGCCGCGGCACCGGGGTTGCCCGCGCCCCCTCTGCAGGGCTATCCCGGGGACCAGCCCCGGCCCCAGGGGACGGCGACGACTGCGTGGAAACCCCCACGCGGTGACACCCTCCGCGCCGCCGTCCCTCGAAGCCGTGGCCGGGGAGTCAGTTTTTCCACTGCCCTCCCGTGTTGCCCCCGGTCTGGGAAGCCGAGGGGAGGGAGGGGGCGGCGGGCCGGGCCCCTGCCCCCGGGCGCGCTGCCGCGGCGGCCGCCCGCCTCATGCCGCAGGAATGCGCGGAGGTATGCGCCAGTTTCCAGAAGTGGATCCCCTTCGCTGCTGGAGCAGAGCAGCGCGCATATATCACCCGGTGGCAGCAGTCCACCTTCCCTGCAGTTTCGTAACCGCTTACGAGGGTAAATTGAGAGTTGGGAACAGCCCTCTATTAAGTAGCAGATTGAGAAGAGGCTCTTCCCACTTGGAGAAGGCAAGTCTTCCCAGACGGAACCCTCGCATCGGGAGCTACAGTAATCGAGGCGCCTCCTCTGCGCTCAGCTATTGCCGCTGCTTCTGCTCCTCCTTCGCCGCCGCTGCTACTTGCTGCTCCGTCCACAAGGTGCCCCCGGAGCTTCATCCTTTCTCCTCCTCCCTTTCTCCAGGTCCGGCGGCTGCGGCTGCTGCTGCAGGCACCGCCGGAGGAGCTGCCCCGCCACCGACCCTGCCAACCCCGCAGCCGCCCCCGAAGGTCTGTGCCCGCGCAGGAGCGGGGATCCCCTGCCCTCCCCTCGGCCGACCCCCCGTCGCCTGTCCCTCCGCACGAGGCAGGCAGCCCCTTCTCATGCACCTTAGGCTGAGATTAAGCAGCGCTGGGCTGAAAGGCTGACATAGGATGGGGGACAGAGCGTGTGTCTGTCTGTCTGTGCGCGTTGGGCATGTCAAAGCCGGCTCGCAGGCGTGAGGCCGAGAGGGCGACGGAGCGGCGCGGAGCAGAAGGACCCCCGAAGGGGGCTGCTGGCCCTGCGGCCCCGGGGGAGGCACGGGGGAGCCCGGCGGGCTGCCGCGCAGATGTGCAGGGGGAGGCGGCGGTGGCGGTGACGATGACCCGGCCGCGGTGGGTCCCTCCGTCCGGAGGCTCCAGGCGGAGCCCGGTGTCAGCGCCCAGCGCGGCGGGCTACAGCTGCGGCTTTGGCAGGAGCTCTGGCTTCCCTCCCCTCTGTGTGCAGCTACCGGTGATGCTTTCTCCCCTTTCCAATTTTTTTTTTTCGTTTATGTTATTTTTTTTTCTTCTGGAAAGTGTTTAATGTTCTGCACTGCGCGGTTTGGAAATGCTTTGGCTAAGGTTTGGTAGGTTGAATTAGCGTGAGATTGGGCTGGTATTCCTGGAAGCCCGCTTTTTTTAAAGTGGTCTCTAAAGATCAATGAGAAAACCTTTAGTCCTTACGCAAAGTCTGCTTGTGTCCCTGCTGAGCCAGCAAGAGGATCTTTCCTCCGCCACCTCCAGGCTTTCTTTTACATGCCTAAGTGCGAGAAAGAAAGAAAGTGTTTCTAGTTGGGCAAATGAATAGTTCGGCTGAGACATTTTATTTCATGAAAAAAAAAATTATATCAGAAATGGTAGACCGCAGTAGCGAACTAGGTGCCTTTGTGAGGTGATTAATTTCTGTTGCTCTTGAAAAGGATCAAAAGATGGCACTCCAAGCCCACACAAGATTTCTGGGACAAAAGTCCATTTACATTGAGTTTAGGTGATCCTTAAGCTCTCTGCAGAATGCAGTAGATGTGCTCAGGGACAGCCGTTTCCCACACAGAGCACTGATAGGATTTTCAGCTTTCAGGACAATTTAATGCTAACCTTGGTCTTTCTTGTGTTAGTGTCAGGGAGTCATTACAGGCGATATTACTCTGTTTACCCGCTGGAGGTATCACTGGTCTGAAACCATTGATTAGCTTTTCTTTGAGCTCTTGGTATTTTTATGTGCAGTAAAGGCATTTGGCTAAGGCTGGTGCATACAGCTGCCCGGCAGAAGCCTGTTAAGTTCAGTGTCAATAACTGGGAAATTCCTGGATCTCCACAGTGTCTACCCACTAAGTGTGTCTTGCTGGTTAGTTCTCTAGATGGCAGAATAATATTTTTTCCCCTTCAGCTGTTTCTGCGGACTAATGATTTATGTATTTTTCTTTTGTTTTGCTCTTGGCACCTTCCCTATAAAATTTATTGCCTAATTGCTTTTAGAATTCTCTTTCCTCCAGCCTAATTATGATATATGATGCATTTATGACTTTATTCAAACAAATTACCCTTCCCCTACTTCCTAAGCTAGAAAACCCCAAACTTTAGAAACATTGATGTGTGTATGTGGTGAATACCGTTCATATTAGCCTTTACTTGGACAAGGAAATAATTTGGAAGTCTTGCTGGAGCAATTGGGAGTAATTTGACATGACCTAGAGCATATAGTTAGGAAGGTGGAGCTGCTTGCAATTACGATCCACTATCTTGGCCTGATCTCACCAATTTTGCTAGACAACCTGCCATGATTGTGAGACTCTTTCGCCTGCCTGCTTTTTACAGTGTATTTGAAATCTATTTTCTCTCAGGACATGTAAATGAATTATCAGATGTTGAAACATCATGGCTAGACAGACGTGTCAGGTTTCGGTTGTGTGTTACACACACTTCTGTATAATCTGTTTCAGACTTTCAAGAAATGAAGAATAGCACATTCGTAGGCAGAACCCCTCAAAAAAAGTTTTATTACAGTTTCCAAGCTGCCTTGAGACCACTAAAACATAGCTAACTAAGTACTTCAACAGTTATGAAAAAGGAGCCGAATAAAATCGCCAGCTGAAAGAGACATTTAGTTGATTCAAGGCAGGAATGACCTCTGAATTAGCTATCATCGCACTCGGCAATGAAGTCATGGAGCTCCCTCCTGGCTCCTGCCTGTGCAGAGGCACAGATCTTCACCGCGCTTCCCTGATCAAATTAACCCCAGCTAGGTTAAAGCCATGTGTGCTTACCGTGATTGGAAAGGGTTCAGCAACAAAAGGCACATTATTGCGAGACGAGACTCTCCGGTTAGTCATGCAGATCTGTCATCGTCTTGGACGGCTTTCAAGTCTAGAGGTTTCAACCTGGTCCCGTGGGTGGGGGCTGGGGATAAGGGAACAAAGTGAAATCCACGGTTCGTCTTTTTTATGTTTCATGAATACACCCACGCAATCCTCTAATCCACGCGTATCATTTCCTTCTCCTTTCTCCTTTTTTTTTTTTTTTTCACCCTCCCCATCACTGCAGATTCATTCATGTTGTTGTGATCTGAAAGGGCAGAAATGAAGACAGCGCTGTGCTCGGCAGTCGCTGCTCTGTGTGCAGCCGCCCTCCTCTCCTCCATCGAGGCTGAAGGTAACCTTCCGCTCCCTGCCCCCTTGCCCCCGGTGCCCCGCTGACCAACAAACCTCCCAACCAACCTTGAGCTACCGGCTCGCTCCCTCTCTGTTTTTGAGTGTAACTACTTCACCTTCTCTCTTTCTCTCCTTCAGAGAAATGCCTCTCCTTCCTTGCCCAGCTCCTTCTGTGCTCTGTTTCTCCCGGCTAGTCAGCCGGACCGTAGCTCCCTCTCTCTGTCTGTCCGGTGTGCTGTCCACACCACCCTGCACACAGGACACGGGCCACCGGCCAGTGTGGCCACCTGGGCACAGGGCCCCTAGGAGCCCGCTGCCATGGCCTCCACCAGCGGGCAGCCTGGCATGGCTGGGCCTGTGGCGCTGCCCCGCTGATGGACCGAGAATGGCTGGGCTCTGTGCTGTAGAGTCTCGTTTAGTTATGTTGAGAGAGGAAACGAAAAACCCACCACCCAACAACCCGCAGCTTTGAAATAAAATGCTCCCACAGAGTCTGTCTCTCTGCGCCTGTGTGTTTTGTCCGGGCCGGACCCTTCGCCTCCGCCCCACCGGCCTGCCGGCACACCGGCCTCCCCTGCTCAGCCAGGCGACCCCCGGCTGAGCCCTGGGGTGGCCTGACCTTCCCTTGGGGACACTTCGGCCTCTACGGTGGCTCTGACATGGGGGACACCCCTGAGGAGATGCTGCCACCACCATGACATATGTCCTGGTCACTGCCGAAGGGTGGCTGGGCCTGGGCCAGGCCTTGCTGTGATGGCCAGGGCCCCACGGCTCTGGCATGCACATGGCGCCGTCACCCCCAAAGAGGTCTTTTCTTCTGCTCCTCCTCCTCCTCCTTTTAGGGCGTTGGCCCAGTCTCTCTGGAGGCTGAGGTCTCTGTCAGCCCGTGGCAATGTCCTGCCTCCAGCTGCAGGGATGAAGACCTGGGGAGAAATATCGTGGCTGCCACGCCATTGCCTGGCCCCGTCACGTTTGCCTGCCTGGTGGAGTAACAGCAAGTGTGGGGGCAACCTCCCCTGTGGTCCTCTGTGTGAGCTGCATGGCTTTGGTCTTGGTAATAATATTTCTGCCAGCACTGGCTGCCAGGGGAAATAGAGATGCTGGATGTTCTGCACTGAAATGACTTGATCTGACCTCTGGGACCTGACTCCATCATAGGGTGAACTGAACCACTGGGTGTGAACTCCCCTGGATTTACTGGAAAAAACCCAGAAGCCAGTGTCTGCTAATTCAATTTTTTCCCCCTTCCTTCTCTTTCTGTATTGAACTGAAACGAAGTCTCGGATCGCGGCCTGCTGCAAGCTCCTGTGTCTGGACCTGGTCACCTTGGCTGATGGCTACTAAAAGCCTGGTGTATCAGAGGTGCCTCCAGAACCCCTTGGGAGTGGTGCTTGCTTGGAGCACGCAGATGTAAAGTACACTGGCTTTCTGGAAAACGATGACATTTCTGCCAGTAGTGCAACATCTGGTCACCCTAGGAGAGAATCAGCCTGCTGCCTTCCTCTCGCGCTGCGTTGTTGTTGGCTGAGGAACCGAAAAAGGTCATTTGAAGTCATTTCAGAGTTGCATTTGAAACGCAGGACCGCCGTGCCAGAGAAAGCAGAGAAAGTGTACAGTTTTGATGGAGGAAGGGAGTGGGTGTGTTTGTGTGTTCTTCCCCATCTTAGGAGGGAGCTCACTTGGAGCTGGAGTAATGTTACTGTTGTATTGCACCACTGGTTACATGTATGGAGTAGGTTATTTCAAAATGTAAGGAAAGGTGTTTTATTTAACTATAGTGTGGACTAAACGAGTCATAGCTGGAGCACTGTTAATGAAAGCTACAAAAATTTATTTGGAGAAACACACAGTTGTTTTATAACAGTGAAACTAGATGCATTGCCAGACAAGCTGGCCAAGCTTGTTTGGATGTGATGTTGAAGGATGTGCCATTGCTAAGCAAAAGAGTGGACAAAGCCTGGTCTTGTGAGTTGTAGGGAGCTCCTGGACAGGACTTACATTACTCTGCATTCACAAATGTGTATTAAACAAAATACCTAGTTTACAGAGGTCAGGTTTCTATGACAAACTTCTAGCTCCAGGGTTTTGAAGAAAGAGCAGAAAAGTGCCTTGAGTAGGAAGGGCAGTGAGAAATAATGGTGCTGAAAATGTAATTTCAAAGCTAGGCGTAGCTTTGGACTTGCTCTGGTGGGAATTGCTTTTCTAGAGCTTTTTTGCAGTATGCTTTTTATTTGCACTACGCTGGTCATCCTGCACTGTTTTAATTTTGTGCTTCAATTTCCATCATGTTGTAAATTGCACATTGGATCTTATTTACTTTAGTTCTGGTTTAATTACAACTTAAATCCTGTCTGATGAACTGACTGTCTCCTGCGGATAGTTGTCCTTTAGTCTATTTTTCTAACTTTCAGATCACATTGTGACAAAGCTGTCCCTCCACCAGTCAATCCTGTCTGTCTTTTTCTTTTTTTTGCTTTGTTTTGGTTTTGTTCCTTTGGCCTCTCCCTGTGTTGTTCACAAGAGATGCAGTTTGAATTTTCTTTCCCTGAGGTGTGGGTAGACACTTGGTGGGATGAAAAAGTGAGAGGAGGATGAGGGAGAGGGTCATTTGATGTGGTAGAGATTGCTGATATGGTGTGGGAAGATGGAGTGAAAGCAGAGGGAAGGAAAAGCTTAGTTCTATTTTTCTGTCTTCAGCTTTCGTTTTTCAGTCTCCCCTGGGAGTAGATCTGCTGTTTATCCGATACTGCTGTTCGTAGATTCCTAAATCTTCCAGGATGAAACTGGTTCTTCATCAGTATCACAGCTGCTCTGCGAGTCCTTCGTGAGAGCCGTGCTCTGTTGCTGTTGGCAAGGGAGTGAACTGCAGTAATGATGTTAGAGCTTTTCTATGGAGATACAGCAACACAGGGGTTTCGAGGACAATCACTGTAGCAGTAGAGGGGGTAAAACCAACATATAGTCTAAATGCATTCATGGCATTTCACTGGGGAAGTTGTTTGTTTACCCTGGACAAGGAAGCAAATCTGTTTTCATGCTCAGCATTTTTGCTCTTTTTTTTTTTTAGAGTGAAATTCTTGTTTTATTTTGCAATCCTTCTGACGTGTCTCTCTCAGCTTCTTGTGCGTGATGCCACATTTTATGCTCTGTTCAAGTTGTTTCTTGCCTTTTTAGTCCAGCGCTGCAATACTCCAGTGCATTCCATGTGTGTCCCCGTGTCAAGATTTCTTTCTCTCAGTATTTTTTCCATCTGTGATCACAAAGAACCAGGGGGAACCCTATGTCCTTTTGCTGGATAAGAATTATTTTAGTCATAGTTAAGTAGATTAGTATGCACATAACCTGTCAGTTATAATCTCAAGGTAATGCTGTGATGATGTCATGGCTTGTGTAGTGTGTTGTGTTTCCAAATACAGAGGGATTTTCAAAGGTACAGGAAAGGAATGAGGAAATCATTGGTTCTGCGTGACCTCACTGAGCATATGAAGGTGCTGACTTGTCAATGTTTCAGGAGCTGGTTCAGACCTAGAAAAGTCCGTTTTCTAGGCTGAAGGTAGGGAAGGAGGGCATCACTGAGCCAAGCGTGGGACTTTTGTGTTGTGCAGAAAAAGGTGTGTCAGGTGAAAAATCTGTCTCCAGGACATGCAGTACAGTAAGTGACAAATAATTGCAGTGCAGCAGTTACAGAGGATTAGAAAGTTTCTCATGTAATAAAGCTTGTGTTGAGTACGTTAATTTTAATTGACTGAATGGTTTAGAGATGACCGGGGATAGCTGAAACTTTTAAAATTAGCCACCTATTCAGCTTTGGAACTGGTTGGTGGGACCATTATTTTATTATGTTTTGGTGTCCAATTTCTGTCTTTCAAGAAACTAGCTGTTGATTTCCAAGTTCCTAAAGAGAGAATGATGTAGATTGATGTGTGAAATTGCAACTTGTATATACATGAAGTGACTATAATTCCCTGATTTTCCTGCTGCTAATTAGAAGCAAAGTGTACATGTGTGTATATGTATATACACACGCACATACATATATATGCACAAACATGCATAAAATTTGGTAAATATTCATGCGTGCAGTGTGTACGTATATATATACAATTATGTTTACTTACACGCATCTTTATATTCATATTTAAATGAATTTTTTTCAAAATACAGTTATGAGCTAAATATTTTGTATTTTGAAGAAATTTCATATACATGTATAAAATAAAAAAAATGCAAGCATACAGGTGGCAATGTTTCTCTGTTGTGATTGGCAATGAATATCTAACAAGGCTGAGAAGCTGCTCTTCACTACATTGCTAGGCTATAGCTTGTTCTTTCTCCCATTCACAATGGCAACACTGACTTCAAAGGAGCTTGACTGGGGTCGTGATCTGGTTGGTTGTGTCAAATCCATGTCATATATGAAGAAAATAGTAAATGAGGAGTTTTGGCCTCTTCCAGTCTCAGCAGGGCTTATCTCAGTGGGAGCAAGGCTGGACTTATTCTACAGCTTCCGTGGCCTGTATGTTATTTTAACATGGGCTAACATGTTTCACATGCTAATTATAGTGAGTCTTTTCCAGTGATGGAATTACAGCTTTTGTTTCACATAGGGATTGTGGATGGCAGCTACTTCCAAGTTATATCACTTTTAAGTCTGGTTCTAGATTTAAATTGTTTGATCTTTTGATTATATTTTAATTCTCTCTTGTTAAGAAATTCATTGGGATTCTCTAGCAGTCACATTGCGTTATCTGTAAAAAGCTGTAGGCTTTTGTATATTAGGTTTGCATTACCTCTTAAGTAATGCAAGCTAGTATAAGACACACATAGCATGAGAAAGATGCCTTGCTGTGTATTTTTTGTTTCAGAAAATACACTGTTATTATACATGTATGTAACACAAGGAGTGGCAATGAATTAAGTATATTATGGCTGATTTTTTTTCTTCTTTCTTTTGTGGTGCACAAGATAGGATATCTGATGGAGGAAGTTATCATATCATAGTTCTAAGAGTGGTGGAAATTAACACTGTGTAAACAGTATTGTCATACAGCAAGATAATTTTTTTTTTACTACACTGGAAACCTCTAGGGGAGCCATACATTTCTGTGTATCGACAGTGGAATCAAATGCAATACTATAATGCCATCACATGTCACCATCATGATCCTGTGCCTTGTCAAGTCAGTGAGAGGTTTGGCGTGGATTTTGATGGACACAGGATCAGACTGATAGCAGTGTCACTCACTGTAAGCATATGTGCAACTTCACTTACGCAAGTAGCCTGACATCAAGACCACTTGCTTGAGTAAAGTTGCACTTGCATGCAAGCCTTTGTTGAGTGGAGTTTTAAGGTTTGTCCCTGTAATGGGACAAACTCCCACCACAACCAGGGGCATTTTGTTTCTAGAAGCCTGGCCTGATTCCATATTGCAGATGTATTATTTTCCCACTGGTCAGTTCCCTTCTGGAAGGAAAATTTTAATACGGTGGAGTAACAGTTGCCCTGTTTGATTATCGCAATAAGGTTTTTATCATCTAAACATTTTGCTGTACTTCAGATAGACTTACTGCTCTCAGTCATATGACTATGGTTTTGTCTTCACCCTGCAGCCAGTTTCACATGGGCGAAATCTGACCCATGTGAAGGTCCATGGATGTTTCAGAGATTCTGTTTGAGTATCAAAAGCTCACGGGCCATCTGGAAGATATTTTGATGACACTGTATCCAAACAGGCTTTTTTTTTTCACTCAGGCGAGGTTCCTTTTTGGATTTCAGTGGGAGAAGTATTCAGTGCTTGAGTTTGATAAACCAGATTGAGAATGAATGGATTTAAAATGCAGCCACGAAGACTGGGGTTAGGTGTCAGGAATAACTTTACAATGATAAAGGGAGTGAGGCATTGGAGTAATTTCTGTGGGAAGCTACCAGTCTTGCGAACAGTGCAGGTCTTTAAGAATGATCCAAGCAAACATGTCAGGAATGACATGGGGTGGCTGATCATGTCTTGTCCATGGGATGGACAAGGGGACTTTCTGAGGTCCCCTGCAACACTTCTGAAAGGCTGTGAGCACCTGGATGAATGGATACGTCACTTCTGTATCGATGTCCTATTCTTGTTACCTGCCAAGATCCACATCTGAATTTTCATAAAACGGATTAAAACCCTTTAAAATGTTAAAGACTTCTCCTCACAGTCAGTTTTTTCAGTTTATCTGGAATCCGGTCATTTGGATATCAACAAGTTGGGCTGCTGCTGTCCTTCAGCAGTTAAAGCCTAAAGTCTCTGCTGCAACATGCCAATTTACTTGCAAGGTTGGTGGTGCTATTTTTTCCATGTACTGAATTTTTTTAAAAAGCATGCTCAGGTCAGTTGTCTCTGCCTTTGCATTAAATTTGTCCTGAGCCATTGCTACTGAAACAATATTTTATAATGATATTCTTATCACCTAAATGTATTTTACTATTAACACGTGTTGCATGATTTTGGTACTAAGTAACTACCCTGCTCTCTCTAGCATTGTGATACTCATAAACTGAATGGTGAATAAACTGTGCATGCAGGTTAATGGTCTAATCTCACTGCCTGTGTATGGACAATAGGAAAAATAACATTTACTTCAGTACTAGCGTATCTATTGTATCAGTATTTCAAAGCCATATTATCCTATGGTTGGAAATTAGAGTAATTTAAAAGGAAAAAAAATGCCTACACAATTGGTTGACAGTTTTTTTGAGCTCAGTACTACTTATTGCCATTGGACAATGTCTTTTTGTAAGTATACATTCTAGCATTTATTTCTTTATCTGCTCTTTAAATTAGATTCAAAACTGAACCAGAATCTGACATATGATGGAGATCTTCCATGAAACAGAGAAGATCTGTCTATTAAAAATGCCTGCAAAACGGTCTCACAAGTAGTTAAGGAAAGTATGGCTGAATCTAATCTTACTTTGTAGACCTATTTAAACAATAATATAATATATAATACACCTACCATGCACTGACAGTGAGTCAGTAAAATACTGCATGAAAAAGCATGACAATTTTACAAAGAGAATATCATTATAAAATATTTATGAGACGTCTTTGTGTAATGAACCTTGTACATGGAGGCTTTTGTCCATCATGGGAAGCTAAAAAAATAATAATCAACATTTCATTTACATATGCATGATGCTGCAAAATAGCGTATGTAAACTATTTCTTTCTGTACTGTTCAATTACTTCTGTCATCAGCTCCTACAAGTTTTATTTGCAGTCATTTGTTCAGGTCACTGGTGCCCTCTTTGCTGTTTTCTATAAATTCTGTAAAATAAATGTCCATAAATATACTTTGATGTTGTCTTTTCATAATTAACCATTGTGTTGTTTGGAACCATACTGGCATTTTATGTTAAAATGCCACTATTAGTATGGGTACACCTGCTGCAAAGGGAACATGAAAACAACAGTTTACACCTTTGAAATTGTACAGCAATCTGGTGTAAACAGGTAGAATCTTATTTTTTTTTGAATTTTCACATCAGCTCAAATATTTCAGCAAATTGCAACCATTTCTAATCCCATTTATTATCCTCTTGGTTCCTGAGTTCTTTGCATCCATATGCAAAGTGTGTCACTTTAGTGGCATCTAGGAACAAAGGGGTGGAGCTGTTCACCTTTTGAAATAAAATGATACGTCAGTATATCATTATTACTGATATACATTTTACATGTATATTCGTATCTAGACCCTAACAGAAATTGTTTTACTGATCATTAAATGCCCAATCTTTTCCTGTATTCTTTAAAATATCTTTTTTCTCTGCCAAGTTTCTAGATTCAGTGAAATTGATACAAAATATGACTACGCAGAGACTATATTAAAAAGCTGATCAATTCTTTGATGTCTAATTAAGAAGAGTACTGTGTTCTCAATGTCCTAAATGATCTCATGATATTGTAAGCAGGTTGTGATTTGGCATGCTTGTACGGATTGCACCCAGCATGTAAAAAAATTTCCTTTAATTGTTATGTGAAATGTTTGCATATGTGGTGATTATCTGTGAACTCATTGTACATGTATCCAAATGTGTTTTCTATTGTGCTTGATTTTGCTGGCCATTCTTGAATGTCTTGGCAACTCAAGAAACATATGTTCTGTGCTGTCCTCTGTAATGCGTATACTCTTTGATGTTTTGTCATATTTTGTCAGCTTTTATTTTACTCTTTTTCCAACAACATATCTTTATATTTGTTGGAAACAAATTTATGCAAAGACAATTTTAGTAAGCTTTGCTCAACATTATTTTATTTATTCATTTGCTAAAGCTTGTTCAAACTTTTAAACATCCACCTGGTATAAATCTTTTGCAGTTAATCCACCGTCAGACTTGAATTTTACAATTATAGATGAACATAATGTTCAAATGTCATGGAAAAGGCCACCAGATGCAATAGTGGGTTACAGGATAACAGTAGTTCCAACAAATGGTGAGTTCTGTAAAATTTTGTTATGTCATTAAATTTTTGGAAAACTTGGGTCTTATATCTAACTTGGGTATGAGAGTGGCTAATAACATCTTTCTGAAGTTTGTGATCAATACTGGGTAGCAGCAAAGAAGATACAGGAAGGAGTAGTGATTGTTCAAAGTTAGAGTTTTTCTTACTGTAGCGTTTCTTCTTTGGGGACTGCAAGTAGTAAGTTTTGGATGCCTTTCCTTTGCGAGGAGTAAAAAGAAGGTAGAATCATCACTCTGCTCCTCTCCTCCCAGCAGTGATGTCATATAACTTCCTGATAATGGCTGTGTATGATACCCATTATTCTATTTCACTTTGAGAGATGCTCAGTGTAAAAGAGAAGTTGAATCAGAACTGGACCATGATTTGTTAGATGATAGTACATTTTGTATGTGCATTTTAAGTTTCAAATTTCCTGGAATTTATTAAACACTGCAGATATTTTGTTCACTATTGAAAACGTTTGAAGTTTCATGTTTCAAAATTCATGCTTCAGGAAAAAAGAAAGTGTATTGTTCCAAGATTATCATGGGGTTTTAGATAGATTATTCTCTGTTGCTTTTTTTTTTTTTAAATTATCAACTTGTCATTGATACTGCTGGATTTAAAGGCTGTATTAACTGTTCTATATATTTATTGCAGATGGGCCTACTAAAGAATTTACTCTTTCACCTAGCACTACCCAAACTGTCTTATCAGATCTTATACCTGATATAGAGTATGTTGTATCAATAGCTTCATATGATGAAAGAGAGGAGAGTCTACCTGTTTTTGGCCAATTGACAAGTAAGTACCTGTAATACAATTAGAAAACTGAGTAAGATAACTGAGTGGTCATTCACAAAACTTGTCTTTGTTCCCATTTCTCAACAAAATTGCCACATACCTAAACTCAGATCAGATGTAGCTATCTGAGCAGCCTTTTTCCATTAAGCAAAATTCCTAGTAAAAGCAGACATAATTTGCAACAGATAAGAGGAGACGAACATGGATATATTGTGTCTGACAACCCGCATAGAATTCTTTGCAGGAGGCCACTGGCTCTTTTGAACTAAACCTGCTTCCTATAAACCTGCTTCCTATAGACTGCATCTGCTGAAGTCAAGGGGAAGACTCTCATTGACCTCAGGGACAAATGAATCCGACCAGCTTCTTGTGTGTGTGGGGAAAAAAAAAGCTAACTACCTTCATCAAATGTTACACAATATGTCTATATGCATAATTAAATATGGAATCTAAATTTTTACAATTTGTATTTAGTAATTAAATAGATCTTAAAATAAATTTAATTAAATAAAAATGTTAAACAGAGCAGACGATTGTCTTCTATGACACATTTTGGCATATGTCTCAGGCTTCCCAAACAACCATGGGAAAATTACTTACGATGAGCTCCCCTATGTGTTAGACAGGGGTAATATTGGTATTTCATCCAGGGATGTTTCAGTTAATTTTCAGGAAATTACTGTACAAGGTGTACAAATATAGAGGGTTCTTAATTATTTGCATTTTCTATATCTTGTGTTGCCCTGAATGCTATGTTGTCAAATCTGTAAGTACAGGTGATGTATACATAACTTGCATTTATGTTTTCATGTTCTGAGGCTCGTCAGATTTGTGTCCCTAATTCCCTACATGCTTTTGTTTGACGTTTCCAAATTTAATCTGATTCCCTCCATTAATTCTATGTTGTGCTTTGTGCAGTTCAGACAGGTGGTCCAGGGATACCAGAGGAAAAGAAGGTTGAGGCTCAATTACAAAGTAAGTTGTTTTGTCTTTCAGCTTATCTGACATTTTAGAGATAAGTGAGGTCTAGGTCTAGGGCCCCATATAGTTAAACCGTGTTCCTGTATTACCTAGCAATGAAATTTACTTGTAAAACTGTCCGTAGTTAAGAAAACTTGGGAAGGGACTGGGATGGAAGGAATTTATAGCTGCATTGAAAGAATAAGGTGCAAAGTTGGAACCGAAACTAGGAATTTCATGCAACTAAACTAAGGAAGTCCATGAGTGTCGTAATCCTGTTAATAAAAGACAGTGCTGTGGATAAAAGGCATTGCAGAAGAACCTGTGCAGCTATTATGGGGAGATAAAGATCCAAAGCAGAAGCGTTAACAAAATGAAATGTTCCTATAACATCAAACTGTTGCAAAAAGTCTTGTATGAGAGTTTTCATCTGCTGTGGCATAACAGATCTTGTGGCATAGCGTGAGAGGTGTCTCAAAACTGAGTATCTAGGTGACAGTTCCCTTTTCCTAATGGCAGATAGAAGGCTCATACGGATGTTCACTTATGCGAATAATGCTTCCCCGAGTAAGATATTCCAGATAAGAATATCAATCTATTAAATATCTGTTTGTTTTATCTTTTACCTACTAAGTTTCTGTCAGACCTTTCTCACTGATTCGTAAGAATGTGATTGCTCATTTGCTAACAGAGAATTTTTTTTTTTTTCTGTGTTTCAGGATGCTCCATAAGTGCAATGACAGATTTAGTTTTCCTGGTAGATGGTTCATGGAGTGTGGGGAGAAGTAACTTCAAATATATTCTGGACTTCATGGTTGCTCTTGTATCAGCTTTTGACATTGGGGAAGAAAAGACGAGAGTTGGAGTTGTTCAGTACAGTTCAGATACAAGAACAGAGTTCAATTTAAATCAGTATTTCAGAAGAAGTGATCTTATTGATGCAATTAAAAGGATACCTTACAAAGGTGGCAACACAATGACAGGTACAGATTTCCCACATGCCTGTTTATTCAGCATTTAATTTTATAATTCAAATTTGCTTCAAATTTTAGTTCATTCAAGGCTAATAAAACACAACTTGTGGTGTGGTTTTTAGGTGAGGCTATTGATTACCTGGTTCAAAACACCTTCACCGAGTCTGCTGGAGCAAGAAAAGGCTTTCCTAAAGTAGCAATTGTCATTACGGATGGAAAAGCTCAAGATGAAGTTGAAATTCCTGCAAGAGAGCTTCGCAACATAGGAGTTGAAGTTTTTTCTTTGGGTACGTTGAGTTTTTCTGATGATTGAAAGATTAACATTCCTAAAGAAGCAACTTATATGTTTTACAGATTCTGTGTTTCAAGAATTTTGCTATGCCACTCTTTCCATGTGTATGCCTTGAAACGGGTTGTTTGCGCCTTCCGGAGTGGAACATACCAGTTGTGTTAATTTGATAGTAATTCTGTAGCTCCTACATGGAGATTGAGATGACTGACAAGTATAGTTTCAACATTGGCCTTATTGAAGATACCACATTATTTTCTCAGGTTGAAAATGGAGTATGTCACGTAAGTGTATTAATCATTATTTTGTAGTTCGACTATTGATGATGACAGAAGATAGAACTGAATTAAACTCAGCTTTACCCCAGGATGTTCTGATATTGTATGAATACATTCACAGGTGTCTGTATTTTGTGGCCACTTAACACCGTCCTGTCTATTGCAACTTCTAGGAATCAAAGCAGCAGATGCAAAGGAACTCAAGCTAATTGCATCTCAGCCTTCACTGAAGCATGTGTTCAACGTGGCTAATTTTGATGGAATTGTCGATATACAGAATGAAATTATCTTGCAAGTATGCTCCGGTGTTGATGAACAACTAGGTGAACTGGTCAGTGGAGAAGAAGGTGAGATATTTTATTGACTTCAGTTTATTCTGATTGCATGTTTAAGGGGTTATGCCTGCTTCCTTTGCTTTATTTCTGGAGTTTGATCCTTTGCCTCATTAGCAAGTGTGGAAACCAGGTCTCAGCTTTGTGCATTTAAATGCAGGAAAACAGAACATGTGACGTAGTGGATTTGGAATAGCTCCATTATTCCATATTTTCAAGGGCGACACAGTGATGTGCAGTTATCAGAGTCTCATACAGTCAATTTGGACACAGGCATCACTTCTATGGAAAAATGTACTAAAGGGAAAAAAAAGTGCTTGGTGAAGGGGCAGAATATGTAATAGGTTAAGAACCAAGGAATGAAAACTGGAGAATGCTGAGAAAACACAGACGTCAAGCTGTATCATTGCAGCTTTCTGGCCCTGTAAGATTCCAAGTTAACTACTTTTTCTTTGACCAAAATGTCAGCAGAGGTGACTCCACTGTCATCGTGCTCTGCTCAGGTCTGCATTTGTTCACACTTTCTACTGTGTTTCTGTGGGTGTAGCTTTCACTGCTAGTTGAAACAGTATTAAAGCAAGGCAGCAGTTCTCCTGGAACGTCTACTACACTTGGGGGACCACAAATGCATTGTTCATATTTCTACCCTCTCACTGATGCCTCGTTTGGACTGTCCTGTAATTCACTTGTGTTTATTTATGCTAAAAAAAGAAGTTATTTTTAGCAAACATTAAGCAAAGATAACTAAATTTATTCTAGAAATAAAAACCTGGGAGAAAATCAGTTTATAATTATAATTAATATTTTGCATTTGGTTTTGATTTCTTTCAGTGGTTGAACCTCCTTCAAATCTGGTGGCCACTCAGATCTCCTCAAAATCTGTCAGGATCACTTGGGATCCATCCACAAGCCAAATAACTGGCTATCGGCTGCAGTTCATTCCAATGATAGCTGGTGGAAAACAACACGTACTGAGTGTGGGTCCTCAGACTACTGCTCTGAATGTTAAAGATCTCTCTCCGGACACAGAGTATCAAATTAATGTTTATGCAATGAAA
Source organism: Stercorarius parasiticus (assembly GCA_013396915.1). Lineage (NCBI taxonomy): Eukaryota > Metazoa > Chordata > Aves > Charadriiformes > Stercorariidae > Stercorarius > Stercorarius parasiticus. The sequence goes on along the minus strand of VWZL01001804.1, from coordinate 466,427 downwards.
GGACTGACCCCCAGTGAGCCAATAACAATAATGGAAAAAACACAACAAGTAAAAGTTCAAGTGGGTGAGTTAGCAGCTACTGTGTTATTTTCAAACAGTAGCTTTTTGTTGTTTAAACCTCTGATGCTTGTTTTAATATCATACCTTTACTATTTATAAGAAAGAGCTTTACTCAGAATGATTTATTTCCTTTATAAACAACCAGGTATGATATTCAAACTGCAGATGCAATTGTAATGCTCTGGCTATTAAATATCTGTTTAAAGAGGTGATTCTTTTTCTTTACAGAATGCTCACGTGGTGTGGATGTAAAAGCTGATGTTGTGTTTTTAGTGGATGGTTCCTACAGCATTGGTATCGCCAATTTTGTTAAAGTAAGAGCCTTTTTGGAAGTGTTAGTTAAAAGCTTTGAGATATCGCCTCGAAAAGTACAGATAAGTCTTGTCCAGTACAGCAGAGATCCCTATATGGAGTTTTCTTTGAACAGATACAACAGAGTGGAAGACATAATTCAGGCTATTAACACCTTCCCCTACAGAGGTGGATCTACCAACACAGGCAAAGCGATGACATATGTGAGGGAAAAAGTATTTGTTACCAGCAAAGGATCAAGACCAAATGTGCCGAGAGTCATGATTCTTATTACTGATGGAAAATCGTCAGATGCTTTTAAAGAACCTGCAATAAAGCTGAGGGATGCAGATGTAGAAATATTTGCAGTTGGTGTGAAGGATGCAGTGCGTACAGAGTTAGAAGCAATTGCATCACCTCCTGCTGAAACCCACGTTTACACAGTGGAAGATTTTGATGCTTTTCAAAGAATATCATTTGAACTTACACAGTCTGTCTGCCTACGGATTGAGCAGGAACTGGCTGCTATAAGGAAAAAATGTAAGTAACTACTATTACTTAGCGAAATGTAGAGAACGCGATGAAAAAAGATTGGAACCAATGTTTTGTGCCTAAGGAATTGATACTGATGAAATTGTCCATATACAAATGATAATTTTAATAACTGGGGATTTGGTTCTCATTTTCAAACATATTAAAAGCAGTGGGGGAAATTAATGGAAAAAAGGACATGAAAAAATTATTGGAGAAATATTTTTTTCCCATCCCTCCTAGGTACCTAGAAAACTATTAAAGTGTGTGTCTATCTGGAATGACCTTAGTGGATGTGCTCTGCTTTTACACCCAATGTCTTGAGTAAAACAGTTACTAGGGCCATTCTTCTTTAGCGGTCCAAAATGAGGTAGCTAGTCTAAGCTTGTTTTTAGAATTTCAAAGGCAATGGAGCAATGCCAACACCTCCAGAAGGTGATTTGATTAATTTTTATTGTAAAATGAATGGCCCTCTGAAATGGGCTTAGAAAAGACAATTTGAGACAGCAAAATCTAGGTGATATTAATATCAATCTAACTGTAAAAACTGAAGTGAAATAGCACGTGAAAGTCTTCACATGCATCCAAATTTGGTGAGCTTGGATAATGTTTAATATTTGAAAGATTTCTAAATGACCAGCTTTTGGTCAGCTAAAGTTACTTATGATCAGTTGCACCCTCAGTGTCCCTATCTATATTTAGTAGAACACTAACACTGAATAGTCCCCAGTATTGAAAACCCCACTCTCTTTAAAAATAAGCCTTTTGTTTCAGGATAGCTTTGAGGAACAAACCAGCAAAGCAGCCTTTGTTTTAGAGGGCTCAAGCAGTCTTAACATCCCCACTGTTAGGCTGACTAGGCCAACCAAAACAAGCCCAGGATGTCAGGTTTGTGTTTGTGCCTCATGTCAAGTTCCTTGTTTCCCCTTTGACTCCATTCCTGAAAAACTACTGGGATTTATCTTGTCCTATTTGTAATCTAGATCTGAAAAAATCCAAGGATTCTTAGTTCCCATTGAGGGCATAATGTTATTTCTGTTCATGGGACATCTGAAAGAGGGAACTCAACTTGATCATCAGATTCTAACTTAAGTTTTCATAAATATGTTTTTTTAGATGGAATGTTCTCATTCGATATAGAAATCACTGTGTTGGTGCTTCTACTCATTGTTGTATGATTTGAGACAACCTAGATATGAGCTTCATGAAATTTGATAGCTATAAGCAAGTATAGAAAACAAATACTGCTGCATGTGCAACAAAATATCTGTTCAATTAGAATAAATAAAATTATTGAGGGACATTTTTCATTTCATTTAGAGATTATGTGTTAAAAAATATTCTAGCAAGTATGCCTTATCTGCGCATTTTTATTGTCATACAGCTTACGTACCCGCAAAGAATATGGTCTTTTCTGATGTAACATCTGACAGTTTCAAAGTGAGCTGGTCTCCAGCTGGATCTGAGGTTTTGTCCTATCTAATTAAATATAAAGTAGCAGTCGGCGGAGATGAATTCATTGTTTCAGTACCAGCTTCAAGTACTAGCTCAGTTCTGACCAACCTGCTCCCTGAAACTACTTATGCAGTCAGTGTGATTTCTGAATATGAAGATGGTGATGGCCCTCCCTTGGATGGAGAGGAAACCACTTTAGAAGGTAGGCTTCCCATTATTCTCAGACACAAGAGAGTTATATGTTCGAATAAGATTTTGCTTTGAGAGAATGGGTGTATGTGGAACAGCCAGCTAAGGCTGAGAAGCTGTACTAGTATGCAGGATGAGAATAAACATTGCTGTCTCTCAATGCATTTGGTAAAGATATGAAATTCCAATAATAGGCCAACATTAAATTGTTAAGATTGGATTTTATTTTCCCTGAAAGTTGGATGGATGCTGTGTTTCTTTGCAGTGGCCTGGTTTTGAATGAAGTGGCGTGTTGTCAATAATAAATTCATTGGCATGTATTAGTCTTAAAATACAGTTAAGTTGGACTAGGTGATCATTGTACATCCCTTCCAACTGAACTATTCTATTCTATTTAAAAATTATGACTTGGATGCAGGAATGCATATTGACTTCAATACATTTAAAGTCAAGCATGTACCTATGTAATTTGCTGTGTCTACATCTAACTTACATTAAAAGAAATTCTGTTTTATGTACCATAGGCTCAAAGGGGGCTGAGTTTTTGATCAGCTGTTTCTCATCAGAACTTCATGGGTTTGATCCAGTAACTCTTACTGATTCAAAACTTCCACTGATGTCAGCATGAGTTTATGTGATCAATGGCTGTAAATTTAAGCACAGTGGCTGTACTTTTTCTTGGTAGAGTTGCCATGATGCATTTCCACTGATTTAAAGAACGATGACAGTAAATTTGATTTTTCTATTCCAGTAGTTGAATACTCAGTCTAGTCTAAATCATGCTTCTTAAAATATTGATCTACTCTTTTTCATTATTCCATGCTGTCATTTGTGACCTTTGGTGATGTAAATGGTTCCAAGGGAGCAAAAGAAACAGCATGGAAATTTGTTAATTGCTCTTTCCTCTTAGGACTGACAGAAATACACACTTATAAAGTAGCTTAGTTTGGATGTTAAGTTTGGAAGATACAGGTTTCACTGTTGGTGTGTATATTTCCATGACTGTATCAGTCAGAATGTTTTGGCCACACGTAACTTTCCCTTAGGAAAACAGAGAAGCTCTTGGCTGATAGAATATGTAGCTTGTGAGCGTAAGGGACAGGAGAAGGAATAGCTTTCACAAAAATAATCGGTGTTCCCATGTTGCAACTGATACTGCCTTCAATAATTGTCAGCATCTTGATCTGATGAAATCCCAACAAGTCTGAGAAGACAGAGTTCTTCTATAATCATGTAAAGAGCAGCAGCTCTCCATGCAGATCCAGCTAACAGTTTGGGCCAGACAGCTTTCTTGGCAACTGACTTTGGTTTCAGGCTTTTAAAGAATTTGAAAGTATTGTGTTTCCGATTAGTAGAAAACAATTATTATTATTATTAATAATCCCGGGATTATTAATTGCTCCACTCTTAGCAGGTCTGTAATTTAACACTGAAGAACAATGCTTTTGGCATATAATAGAATCATTGAATGGTTCAGATTGGAAGGGACCTTAAAGATCATGTAGTTCCAACCCCCTGCCATGGGCAGGGACACCTCCCACTAGACCAGGCTGCTCAAAGCCCCATCCAGCCTGGCCTTGAACACCTCCAGGGATGGGGCACTGACAACTTCCCTGGGCAACCTGTTCCAGTGCCTCACCAGCCTCACAGTAAAGAATTTCTTCCTGATATCCAATCTAAATCTACCCTCTTTCAGTTTGAGGCCATTACCCCATGTCCTATCATTACACTTCCTGATAAAGAGTCCCTCCCCATCATACTTTAGGCAGTGAACAACAAAAAGCACAACTTCTTTTTGCCTAAATGACAATGCTACATGCTGCTAGGCAACTTGCAGTACAGTAGATCTTAATGTATGTTGGAAGAGTCAAGTCCTTCTTTTGTGTGCCCATTGAGTTCATATGAAATTACCTGACCGGCTATTATCTTTTGACAAGGAGCAGACTAGGTTAAATCATTCACCACAATTTCTCCTTAATTTCTGCGATAACAAGCTATTTCTTGTCTTTGAGTTTTGGGACTTAATTCAGAAGCCTTTTTTAAACATTAGATGCAAATCATATTACAAGGAATATATTTTTTTGTTGCGAAAATTTAATTCAAGGAATTAGAATTGTTGTGGTGCTTTTTCCTGTTGCATTTACCTTGGTCATTTCTTTAAAATAGGAGAGCTGCCTGTGTGTAGTCAGGTGTATCTGACAACTCTCTGTACATGGAGGTGATGCAGAAACAAATGGCCACAGCAAAGAAATCTATACGATTTGTTGTGTTAAGAGATTTCCCCACCATGCCCAAATGTCCCTTAAATAGTTCAGTTCTACTGCTACTGCTATACACAATCAGACTGTCTTAAATTTCAGAAGTGGTTGTATAAACTGGGATTAATGTACTTTTGGGGAGAACTTTGTTACACTGATGATTGTAACTCTGGCCCTAAATTTTCAGAAAAGACTAATGGTTTGTGTGCCTTAAAACAACGGGAGGGCAATATAAGCTGTTGTTTTGGTAAACTGGATGAGCTAACAGAATGGTTTGAATTATTTCTCTTCAGATACTACTTGATTAAAAACAAATATTTACAAATTATATGTGTATTTTTTTGCAGTTAAAGGTGCTCCTCGAAACTTAAGGATAACAGATGAAACTACTGATAGCTTTGTAGTTGGCTGGACTCCAGCTCCAGGAAATGTCCTACGGTACAGGCTTGTATATAGACCACTTACTGGAGGAGAAAGGAGACAAGTGACTGTCTCAGCGAATGAAAGATCAACTACTCTACAGAACTTGATCCAAGATACAAGATATGAAGTGTCTGTTATTCCTGAGTATCAGTCTGGGCCTGGGAATTCCCTGAATGGATATGCAAAAACTGATGAAGGTACAATGCTGTGAATGTAGTAAGCTTGAGAAGAACTCCCTGCATGCTGGCATATTCCTGCTGAAAAGAGAATAACCCATATTGGCCATATGTATTATTCCAGATGAACAGGGACTTATAAAATTACTCAAGCCTAGTTGAGAGGTAATTTAAGACAATGTAATTTATCAAAACTGTAATATTTAATTTTAAACTATAGTCTATTGAACCTGCAACACCTACTGTGGCAGAGTAACTTGGGTGAAGAATCTACTTGTATGTTTAATTAATCGTCCTCACGATTCTTCATATTGTCAGTGATATAAATTATATTTCTTTTCATCAAATTCAGACCCTGTTTGAACTTCGTTCTGAATGGCTAGCAAGGAATGAATGAAACATTTAATTTACTAAAAGTATCACTGTAGCCTTAACTTGTATGAAAATGTATGAACCTTTAACAGGTATCATGCCTTATTAAACAAAATCCAAAGATTACAGAGACAGCATGAATATCCTGATCACTGGTGAAACTTCACTGAGATTGTAAAAAGAAGAAACCAGAAGAACTATCATCAAAAAGAACTCTGTAGGAAAATACGTGTTAATTTCAGCTTTCATTGGTGATCTTTGACTTGATTCTGCAGACAGTGACTTCAGCATGTATCTTGGCATGTTGAAGTTGAGCATATGTTCAGGTGCTAATACGTATAAGTGTTCCAGGATTGAGCCTGTTTTAGCAGAAAAAAATAGAAGCACAAAGACTTCATTGGACATTTTTGCTTAAGGAGGGTGGGGATGGAATTCTACAATCCTGATTGCAGTAAAGTTATACTGTAGCAGTGTTAGTGCAGGCTATTCAGGAATTATTTTTTCAGAATTAAATCCTATGTTGTGGTAACCTAAAAAATAAACCAGGAAGTGATGCTTGCTTCAACTTCTTTTCAACATCTTTTGACACGTGCAGTCCGAGGAAATCCAAGAAATTTGAGAGTTTCTGATGCTACAACATCAACAATGAAGTTGTCTTGGAGTCCTGCTCCTGGCAAAGTGCAGCAGTACTTTATAACATACACTCCAGTCGCAGGAGGTGAAACTAAGGAAGTGACTGTGAAAGGTGACACTACCTCTAAAGTGCTGAAAGGCTTAGACCAAGCCACTAGGTATGCATTGACTGTGTCTGCCTTGTATGCTTCTGGAGCAGGAGAGGCCCTTTCTGGAGAGGGAGAAACACTTGAAGGTAATTATTTATTGTTTCTGTACAGTCATTCATTTATTTGACTGATGTTTACGGTGTCTTAAATTGTACTGTCTTGCTGAGTTTTCTGTAGACGTAAATATGTGAATGAAAAAACAGGCATAAAGACATTCTCCTACTTTACAGGGATTTTCCAAACCTACTGTCTGTCAGAGAAAACAGTGGGCTCAAATCAAGTGCCTGCAGAGGGGGATCTGGGTCTCTTGAAAAAGATATTGCCAGAAGCACCAACCAAAACTGAGTGTACTTCAACACCAGCCTCAGTGAAATATTTTGTCTTACAACTCTCAACTTCCAAGCAGTTTTAGTGGCAGATTGTTCTTAATGTAACAGGTTTAATGGGGTTAAGTATCTCATTGATTTGAAAATTTGCAGGGTTTCTACTGTACTGAGGCTGAAAGATGTTCAGGGACCATTTTTACATTAGAGAAGCAATATTTAGTCGAGCCATAGGAATATTGAATCAGATCCTGCTTTTAACTAATAGGAGTAAGAACCTGGATCTGAGCATTAACAGAATGCTGGCAAAAGCCTAAGTTGGAGCCAAAGACTTTCTTATAAGGAGGGGAGGCTGCTCTCGCTCTGCCTTTGAGCAGAGAATTTCTCAGGCTTGTTTTCTGTGAGCATTCTCAGTGTCATCTGTTCATTGTCAGAGGATAGGGAAAGCTGCCTCCTAGGCCATGAAAGGAAGTGTGACTGTGCTCTGTGCTGGCCAGGTATGTATTGCTAAAGTCTGGCACTGCAGCTGTGTAGGCATGGGCACTTGAAAATATCTTACAGATGAATTACGTGGAATTAAAACTCGTCCATTGACGCTAATGGAGTTATAGTATGGATATAATTGGCTCTCAGTTTCTCCATCAGTTTAACATTTTGTTTATGACATAGGTCAGGAAGCAAACTAGAAAACCTATTTTAAATAGGAAACTGTAAAAAAGTAAAAATCAGTTCCAATGATTCACCAATACGCTGAATTCATCCCACTAGAATTTAGACGCTTATTTGAACACTGCAGTTTGCAGCATGGACTCTCTAGGATTCTTCTGTGATTAATGAAGAAAGGCAGATACATCCAGAAGTCAGGTAGTCCATCTGAGATCTCATTTTTCCTTCAAAGGAACATTTCTCTGTCCGTTGACTATAGAAGGAGCAACTGAGAGCCAGGCACCAACCCCCTGCCTGCCCCCCTACCTAACTCTCAGGCAATCCATCTACTTTCTCTGATGGCTGCACCCTGTCTCAGTGTATCAGGCACCTTGCAGTTTTCATGCTGCAAGTTCGCTAACTCCCTTGCTTTCACTACGCATGCAAGATCCAAAATGCTTCTTTTGTGGGAGAAAAGGACCTGTCTCCTGCCCGGAACACTGCTCAGGTCGGGTAAAGGAGAACAGGTAGCTGCCCATATTCTGCCCATATCCTCCTGAAAAGCCAGAGATGATCAGGATTTAGTGAAATTCCCTATTGGTGGTGCTGCTGCCATTTCCTTTTGTATAGTATTCTACTAGGACTAACACTTTTTGAGGAGGAAGAGGGAGCATGGAGGTGTAGGCCTTAGTCTGGGGGAGTTTGAACTCACATCTCCGCATCCCAGCAGATTTGCAATGCTGTAGTGTACGCTGGGCAAGAGTCTCCTTTACTCTTTCTGTTGAACCTGAGCCACTGTACACCCAGGAATGCAAATTTCACTCTCAGAACAAGAGCAGACTGGATCCCAAGTGGACAGAGGAGCCTGATGTCCCTGCCTTTTTCTCTATGCTGTCAGTGGAAAGAGGAATGCCTTGGTCTTCCTTTGCAAATCTTGAGAGGCCTCTGTCTCTCTGTTAAACAGACTGCATTTTCCACTTCCTTACGGAGATGCCTCAAGCTTTAGTGAAGGGTTGACTAAGTTAACTGTTTACATTTGGTGGAAAAATTTTCATTGAGTATCTTTGTAGTAAACCCGTGAGAGTCCCTTTATTAATATGGAGCTCAGAAGAGATCAAGTGTGTTTCAAATTCGTGTAATAAGCTTAGCTTTTTAGCCTATCATAAAACTTGAGCAATAGAAAAGTCTTTTAAGGCGTTGCCTAGAGCTTCAGTTAAAACATATTCTAAATAGAGAGAGCAGTGGATGAAATACAGCAGAATCGAAAAGACAGAGTCATCAGAAAAGCAGAATTCGGTCTCAGGTAGAGACTGTCCTGTCCTTCCAGTGCTCCCTCCAACAGGAGAGTTCCGATTCTGATTTGGGAGTTTCTGCAGTGATAAATTGTCAATGAGAAGAGTCAAAGAATTTAAAAGGATAGTTGACTATATTTTAGGAATGGATTTATATGTAACTAGATGGAATTTAAAATAGATGTTGCACTTAAAAGGATACAGAAAAATTCCTGTAAGAGGTTTTACTCTAAGCAACTGAATTAAAACCTTATATCAAAAATTCTGTAATTCTATGACAGATTTTGTCTTGTGATAAGTATGAATAAATGAGCATCCTGTCACATAACTGAATTACTTTTTATTCAGTTCCTCAGCTGGGAGAAAACCAAATTAAAAATGACTTTTATCATTTTGACAGATATAGCTTTTTGACTCAAGTACATATCTTTTGAAGATTTAGCTGGATTTGAAAATACTATCAGGGTGCACTCCAGAAAACATTATTTTTCGCATTAAACCTGTCTATTAAATTTTTCTTAGTTAGATAAAATGATAGTAAGAGCATATACAGATGTTAGTCATTACTGGGTGATTGAAGGTAAAGAACAGAATACAAATTTCTGTTTGCATGACAACAGAGGCCTAAATCATGATGTTTCCTCATGGAACATCCACCGTGTATTTCAGTAATCAGCATATCTGCAGTTTCATGAGGTAATAAAAATACTTGAATTAGGACAAAATTCTTTGGAGATGGTCCATAGATATTTTAAGAGACACTCTGACTAATGTTATGAAAGGTTCTCAGAATATCTGTTGAAGTACATATAAACCAATATTTCACTGTATGGTACTTTCTTACCTCATTGGAGGATAAAAAGACAAAACCTTTGAGGAAAAACAGAAAATTAAAAATAAAAGGGTGACAATTTTGGAACTGAAAGGTAACATTCAAACTTCAAAGCTTAGTATAGAAGTTTACTTGAAAAAAGAAGTTACACTGCCTGTGAAGCTAAAATAAATTTGGTTGGACTTGGCTGAAGATACACAGGTCAGTGGAGTGAATACTTGACTAACTATTAGCCGAAATAAGTTGTCTGACTGAGTCTGGGAATGGGACAGATCTTAACTCCTAGAGAAATAAACTTATCAACAGTAATGACAAAAAAGCTGTGAAAGGAAACATAAAAAAGTGGTTAGTATTTCAGTTAGTTTTTCCATGAGCCATAGTGTCTCAGAAACAAAATAATGCAGTGTGTGTTTTTCATTGCCAACAGCACTGAAGTACTGAGCACCTAAGTATTTTCCTGTATCAGGAATCCCAGTGGGGCTTACTTGATGTCTTCACCATATGAATTCTCACCAAATCTATCCAGTCAGTGATGCCATAGTTGCTGGCCACTTCAGTTCTTCATCGTCTCCAGAGCTAGGCTTGAGATTGCCTTTCAAACTGGGATAGTCGTTAGTTTATGGTATTGATACTGAGAAATCAGTTTGGGTGTAGGGAACATTTCAGCACTAACAGGAAAAGTGAGAAAAGAGAAGCTGGATACAGTAGCTTCTCCAGCCATTGTATAGTCAAGCGGCAGGAAATGAAAAATCCAAGCTCTCAGATGTTTATGGAATTTTACTGAGTCACTAAATGGTCCCCTGTGACTAAGCGTGTAGACGAGCGTTCTTACTGCCTTCAGTAATGATTTATTTTGCTCTGCATGTAGTAGGAGAATTCACATGGGCAGTTACTGTGTCTCAGTTGCAAGGGTAGCCTTCAGCAGAGAGAGAAAAACTGGTAATTTTTTAGACTGCTAGACTGCTTTAACATGATTTGCAAGAACATGTCTGCCCAGGCATTCATTGAAGGTCCTTCCATTATGTGTGTTATATTCAAAGTGTTTTGGAGCAGTTACAAATTGCTTTTGGATGTTCCTCCTCTTCCTCTGCTTTGCTTTGCACGACAGTTTTTCAGTGTTTTGAAGTGGCTTGTCTGTTTTGGGGTACTCAGGAAAATCAATCCGTACAAACTCAGTAATCATTCTGTGTACTTGATATTATTTACCATCTGGGGAATCTCTGCTTCTCCTTTTGTTTTTCTTTTTGCTAAGTATATGCTTGCCCTTATTATTTCTCCACATAAAACAGAAAGGGCAATTATTCCCCCAAGTAACTGTAGATAATCTCTTCTATAAACTGTTTGCACGGCTATTTGGTCCTGCACAAAGATAAGCACATGCCAGAGGATCAGAATTTTATGAACTGTTCACAGACAACATGGTACAGAGAGTTTAGCAAATGAGTAATCAGAAAATTACTCCTTTCTGAGGGTGCTGTTCCATACAGGTAACCGTTATTCAGAGAGAATGGGTTTTTTTCTTTTTTGTGCTTGTGGAGTGGGAAAAGAGAAACAATGTTTTTGTCCCTTTGTTGAAGGATTATGCTTTCCTTCTTCAGTAATTCAGATTTTAGGAAATTTATAGTGATCTGATCTTTTATACAGCCTCTTTCAGTCACTGGCTGATTTTGCCTGCAGTTATGAAGTACCGTCCAGAGGTGAAAGTTCTGGAGCTTTATATTTCATACTGCATTAAACATAACTGCACGTGCAAAATATGTGCTGTAGAAAACTCTCCTCTTTTATCCTCTCACTTTCGAAAGTGCATGGTGATCAATCGCTAGGCAGCTTTGGTTGGAGCCCTTCTATAAAGGTGCCATGGAAAAATTTTCCTCAGACACATTTTGTTGGCTGTGATTCCCCTCAGCTCACACAAAGTCGTTGAAACTGCTAAAGTAAATGAAATCAGTGCAGGCTGCTGTTTGCCGTGTGGTGGAACAAAGCTTGTGGCAACTGGAGGAACTAAACAAATTAGCACTGATGGTTATATTTGATGATACTTAACACAGATTGACGAACAAGCACAAAACACCCACAGGAATGCCTTAGGGAAAAGTCTCCCTCTTATCCCCAAGCACCCCAAACGTTAATAACCATTTGGCTTTCAGGTTTTTTTTGGATCATATGATCTTACCCAAGTCGTCATACACCAGAAATAAAACACAATGGTAAGCATGGTGAGGGCGGTGAGTGTAAATGCAACAGACAGCAAGCATTTTGCGAGAGCTACTGTTTTTCTAATCTGTTTTTTAATAAGAGAGGTGGTTGCAAGTCTGGCAAGAATTTGGTTTTCTGCGCAAAGGCATGCTGTCAGATGAAAAGAACATACTGCACATTAGCCGCTAAATAGATTAACTTTCATAATTTGCAGTTGTTTTAAAGAGAAACAAATTCATTGCTAGATTAAGTGATCTACACAAAAATGTTCAATCCTACTGAATGTCTGAAAAATTTGAAAGCTGCAGATCTGTTTTATGAGCGTCCTTTTGCTGGCAGTTATGAATTTTTCAGAACAGCTTTAAGAATATTTCAGTTACTGAGTCTAAGCAGTCATTACACTTTTAAGTACGAATTTCAGCGAAATTTAGGAAAAAAGCTTTTTTTCTTTTCTTTTTCTTTTTTTTTTTTTCCCCAGAAAAAGATTCAGTGGCCAGATTCCCATCTTGCTTGCACTGATAAATTTCAAAGTATTTCCACTGATACCAGTGAGGTTCCTAGGCTAAAACCACGGTGTAAATGGATGTAGTTCTTTTGAAAGAAATGAGACTGCTGGTCTATATTAGTCCATTTTATTCCTTACCTGTGTACATTTTACAATAAACAACAGGAGGTGTAGGGTATTATATTCAGGAGATAGATTTAAGAGATAATTATGTCATAGTCTCTTCCCCTTTAGAAAGATAATCTTTATGTTTCAGTGATTTAGGGCCCAATCCTGCCATCCCGTTTGACAGGTACTCTTTGTGCTGTGAGAGTTAGGCTGTACTAAAGCCATATATTAAAAAAAGTTGTCACGACTGAGTCACTTTTCAGTTTTATGTTATTTTCTGTTGTATACATTCCTTAGAGATTAGGTTTAGGGATTTTGCTGAGGCGGGCTCTTTTTTTTGGTCAGAAAATGGATAGTAGTTCTTTGGTAAATAAATGATTTATTTTTGCTGTTTCTATAGTAACCTAAGAATGCTTTAGAAATGAATGACCTCCTACAGGCAGAATAGTACAAATTCAAGTGACATTTTCTTACAATGAGGTTTTTAGCATATCACAGGGACTTTTCGTAATGTTCAGGCTGTTTCCGTCCTGACAGAAAAAAGGACTCAGTGTCCTCAGAAGATTTAACGCTGTTTCATGCATTTTTTTAAATTATACATTCCAAGATTTTTGAGTCTGACATTTGAAATTGACTTTTGATAATCTGTGGAAAATTATCTTAGTTTTATATTGGAAATTAAATATATACCAGAAAAAAAACAAAGGAGAAGGTTGAATGAATAATAAAAAGATATTTCTAGACAGTTGAGGGTAGTGTTAACTGATTAATTGCTGGAAGAGACAGATTAAATATTAAAGGAACTGAGTATGTATTCCTGTTGGCTTTATCCCAGAGGAGGAACTCAGGAATGCTCTGGCCAAAATCCCTCTGTTTTGGGTCAGAACTCTCCTGGTTTGCATCTTCTCACCTTTCTGCATTCCCAGTAGCAGAAGAGCAAGAAACCTGCTCTACCAGAGCATTCCCTTTGTGTAGCAAGTCCTTGACTCTCCCCTGCACCATGTCCACATCCCCTCTCTAAATGCTTGAGGGCTAGTACTCCAGGAATAACCAACTACTTTGGGGTTCAGAAGGAAGGATATCAGACGACCAAAGTGAGACTGCCTCCTACAATGCAGAGGAAAGTTTGACCATTAGAGTAAAATCTTAAAGTGATTTCGCTACCATCTCATCTGATGCATGCACTTGGATCCTTGTCTGCAGTGGCCCAGCCTGCTGACTTAATGGGATACTCCTGATGTATCCCATTGTAAACAAGGCAGGACTCGGACCATACAATTTTGGTATACGCCTCTGCAAGAGAAGGCTCATTTATTTAGTTGATTCTGACCTTTTAGGATGCTGGCTTAGATCAATCCTATGTTTAACTTAAATGAAACATGACTCTGCATGAAATTTACCGCTGCAGATTGATTTTGAAAGCTGGTTTTAAGAGTACATGCAGAAAATTGTTTACTCTTTGGATCCAAACTGCATGAACAATTTCCACTGAAATCAGCTGGAGTTGTGTAAATGTTTCTGAGGGGGAAGGCCATTTGAATAACGCCATTTGATTTTTATGAATGTCAACATTTTAATTTTAGCTGATTCACAGTCTTGTGTTCAATAACAATAGTGATTGCTGGAGAGCTATGGGAAGGGTGCCAAGTGGACACAGGGAAACTGCTTTAATAGTATATCATGTCTCTGGCATACTATAGTGGAAAAACTTAATATGGAAACTGGACATTGCAGAAGTCCAGAACTGGATGTCAAAGCACCTGATTGAAAGTTACCAAGTTAATTTCTGAGAGTGTGTCCGTACTGATGTACTACAAGATGCATCTTGTAGTAGAGATGTACTGTAGGCAGACTGCAGCTCTGAGCTAAAGGCTGATGAAGATAATCTGATAGCCTGAAACTGGTGACTGGCTTGCTCACCCACGTAGGGGTTTGAGCTGTTCGTGCAAGCGCTTTGTTTTACTGAGCACGTACTCACTATGGGTTACAGCTGCACTTACACCAGCTGGTTTGGTGCTCCAGAGCATCATAGGACCTAATGCCTGCTAGGGGATAATTTTCAAAAACCAACTGTTTCCTCCCTTGCTGATGACTTGAGGGCTGCATGAAGTGATAGGCATACTCTAACTTCCATTTCAAGTCAGGAAAAAGCAGGAGTCTTTTGACTGTTAACCACTTGTGAGCCAGCCAGCCAGCCCTTTTCTTTCTTACAGTGCGCGTTGTCTTTCCATGCTCCTTATCCATCCTGTTTAAACAAGCGGGCAAGAAGCAGGTGTACAACAAGCATTTCTGAACATGTGGACCGAAGAACAGAGTGATTGCTTAGATGTTACAGTTGTACATTTTTTTCTTTTGTGAAGCATAAGGAAGGTAACTAGGTATTTTGTTTTAATCCAAGGGAAAAATATCTCGTAGGTCTAATTGTATATTTGCTAGTCACTACATTATACCAGTGTTATAGTGGAGCATAAATATGTTTCTTGACTCTGAGTGTAGCAGCTTAAATAGTACTTGATGGAATCCTAATAATTTAGGATTTACAGTTGGACTGCATCTTAAACACAGCTGCTCCCCTAATACAAAAACACTTTTGGGAGAACCAGTGAGGCAGAAAAAAGCTGTCAGTGAACTTCCACCTCACACATGAGGTGCAAATCAAGTTAGTGTGTTATGTTAAAGAAATGTTCTCAGTTGCAGTGTAACATATAAAAAGTCTAATTTCCTTTAGTAGGTAAGTTGTCTTGTCAGCAGTTTCCAACTATTTGAAGTAAAAATTTTCCATTTAGTTCTAGTGGTTTGGTAGGAATCCCAGTCCCTTTTCCCTCTCTTACCTTGCCTTATAAAAAAGACATTTAGTTCCAAAGAATATTTCTTTCAGAAGCAACATATTACAGTAACTGGTGTTCATTACAATCCATTCCAAACAAATTATTTTCCTCTGTTATTTAATGACCTCAGTAATGACTTAATCAATAATGGTTTTAAATATGCAGTTATTTTTGCAGTGTTTCCAACATATATCATTAACTGTAGCGTCCAAGAGTAGACTTGCAAAAAATTGTGCTGTGGTAGCAGATACTTTAATACTGAAATCATGTTGTGGCAGAGCCATGTTTTAAAGTAGCCAAAATAAAGTGACTTGTATATTTATATTACATTAAAATATGGAAAGAAAGGGTTTTATTGTGAGACATCTGTGCATTCTATCAAGTTAGGTTTTCCATATTTTTTCCATTTGAATTGCCTTAATATTTTTTTTTATTGTATGAAAAAGCCAAGATTTGGGAGTAGAAGCTTAAGAGCAGACAGAAAAATTGGTGTAATTTACTTTTGAAGGCAAATCTTTTTTTCAGGCTTCCAGGAAAATTAGCCTTTGGAGTTTAGATTCTGCCCTGTTTTTTATTTAATGCAGTTGCTGAATTCAGTGAGATTGCATGAAGCGTGAGCTGAATCAGGCCTTTTCACTATAACTTTTTCACTATGTGCAACTGCTGTTGTTGTGAAATGATAAAACAAGTAAACTTTACCAAAACCTCTGTATCTTAACACTTTTTTTTAGAGAAGATGGCATAAATTGTGATGATTTACATTGTGAGGCTAAAAATTTGTTTGAAGAGTAAAATCGTAAGAACTGATGCAGAGTTGGGATGGAAAAAGAATTGCCTCTAGAAGAACATGGTGGGATGTTCCAAGACTCTGAATTAGAATCAGAAAAACCCCACAATGCAAAGAAATTCTGCTACATGCTCTATTAGCTATATTTGAGAGTCAGCTTTGTGACTGGAGTGGTACCCTCTGATTTTGTAATCTGTGTAGGTTTTGAGTCTTTATTATACTGTAAGCATTGGTTTCAGATAGTTGATATTAATTTCCATTCATCATTAAGCCAAGTAGGACTCATTGGCTCAATTTTAATGAAGTTGTGCTGGCAATGAGATATTTCCAAAATGAAGTATTTCTACAGGTAGTTCTCTTTGCTCCTGCGGGATTATGTTTGGAAATGTTGCAGATTTGTGGTGGGAGTGAAAGACAAATGAATACAAAAAGTGAAAACACAGTGTATGACTTTGAGCAACTGGTTGCTCAGTCTTGAACTGAAACTGCTTCAGGCTTCTGAAAACAGTGAGATCTGTTCTTGCAATGAGCCTAAGCAGTGGAAATTGGATAGGTACTGAATTTCTGTGTGTTCAAAGAATTTTGACTCTGGTCCTGTGGTTTCTGTGATATAATATAGGGATATATTTTTATCAGTGCAAGTAAAGCTTAACTGAGATGCCATGAGGCCACCTCAAGTGTTTAAGTCCTCTTGCTAAGCAGTCTCTCAGGAATGTCCTGTAGGCCACAGAGAATACACGCCAAAGAACCGAGCACTTCTGTGTGTATGTGGATCTGGTTTTGTAGATCTCTTTTGCAGATTTTGCTACAGTGAGGCTATTGCATTAAACCCACCAGTCAGTGCTCCTTTCCTGCCATCAAAAGCCAGCTCCTGGAAAAAGAAAATTGAACATATGTTATAAATGTATGCTAAACATTAAACAGAGGCACTCCTTTCACTCCACCACTTAAGACCAATGAGCTCCATTTTTAAGCAGTGGAATTACTCTGGTGTGTTAGGTGAAACTCACGCATCCAGCTGTCAACTGGATTTCACAGACTAACAAGCTGTTTCCTTCGTTCCAAGCTGGCTGGAACAAACTACAGGGAGGAAAGAGGTACAAGTCTTATAAGTGGAAAGATGGAAACTGTTTTCTACTGTAACGGCAGCATGAGGTAGACATACTGCAAATTAGTTGTAAACATAAAATAAAATAGCTGATGGATCTGGAGAGATAAGAACAGTACTATTAAATAAGAAGTTACGGTTGTCAGAGAAAAGGCTGTTTCACTCAGGTGAAAGTCTCCTTTATTTACTCCCCAGGAAAAAAGTTACACACATAAGGATGAAGATGAATGAATGAAATAAAATTATTTACTTGAGAGTTAAATTCTACCTAAATGAGCCGCAGCACATTTAAGCACTGACTTCATGCCAAGTCTTTGATTAATGCCATTTTTATTTTGCATATTCTAAAGCATAACTGCTAAGTATCTTGCATGGTAAAAGATAGATAGGATCATTCATAATCTAAAGTTAGCTTTAAGCATTTTGTTGAAAAATCCATTAGTTTTCTCTTGGAACTACAAATGTATGTTATTGAAACTAATATTGATGGGAAAAGTTTGGTTTTGCTCTTACGATCGTTTTACTTTGCCATTTGTACTTTGCTAACTTTTGCTATTTGTATTTTAGAGGCAATTTGCTGTTTTCTTTCTTCCAGAACGCGGTTCACCACGTAATTTGGTTACCACAGACATAACTGACACTACAGTTGGGTTATCATGGACACCAGCTCCAGGAACAGTTAGTAATTACAGGATAGTGTGGAAATCACTTTATGATGATACGGTGGGAGAGAAGAGAGTCCCTGGAAATACAGTGGATGCTGTGCTAGAAGGCTTGGAGCCAGAGACTAAATATGGGATTTCAGTATATGCAACCTACAGCAGTGGAGAAGGAGACCCAGTAGAAGGAGAGGCTTTTACTGACGGTGAGTGTACTACAACGTTACCACCATTTGTTACGTTCTGTTCTTGATGAAACTATCATATTTTAAAGAAAATGGACCTTATTTTTCATCACCTTTTTTTTCTAAAAAGTCCCCCCAAACCAAAATGCCACCTCAGATCAGTCAGTTCTGGCTTTTTGTTTGACCATTAAAAAAAAAGGAAAATTTCTTCTATGTCATGTAGATTTGGATTCAGCAAGAATTACTTCCATCTTAAGACTTGATTTTGTCTGCAAATTACTCTGAAGCCAGCCTTTCATAGGTTTGGTGTGACTGCTGGTAATCAGGTGGAGGAAATGTTATGGATATAGTAAGGAGGAAAGGTGGGGTAAATTCCCGCAGAATCAATGAATTGCCTTTCCAAGCTATTGCCCTTTCCCGTCTTCACAGTCCTCAAACTGAGGCTCACTGGGTCATTTTGATGTTTGTTATTTACCTTTCTTGAGGCTCTTCTATTTTCTTATTTGATAAACATTATGTACTATTAGTCAAAGCAGGCTCAAGCCTCTCCTGCAGCATAGGCAAAGTAAAAAAACACTGAGAGGCCAGGGATAGCTTGTCGCTGTATAGCGAGAACTGGCAAGTAGAGGATACAGAATGAATGAAGGGATGCCCTGGATCAGCCTTGATGTTTCTGTTGTTTGCCTAAAGGGGCCATGTGAAGACAAAGCCTGAGGGAGTGATCTGGGAGTGCATCATGTGTGTTTACATGTTCTTGTACTCTCTGCTAAGCATCTGTTTTGACTGCTGTTGGAGACAGGATGCTGAACTGCATTAACCTGTGTCCTTGATCCAGTGTAGTTGCTCTTAAGGTCTCCCAAGAGTAGTGGTTGCTGCCATTGGTAAGAGCTGACTCCCCAGAGTCAAAGCAGACTGCTGTCCCACATCTTTCTTTCTTCACGAACAGCAGCATTAGCTGTCCAGCCTTTTCTAGGTTAAGTTGGCAGCTTAGCCATATCATTTGTTGCTTCTCTCAACGTGCTGCCTGAGGGAACTTGCTGTCAGGCCTATCAATAGACCCAGACCTGAGACTAACAAACATTGCATCTTTCTGTTGCAAATTAGAAATTTTCAGTTCCTAGGACTGGGAGAGGATACTGTAGTCTGCAAAGCCTACCTTACCGTGTGATGAAATACTGACTGATTCTAGCGGGCCAAGAAGGTTCTGTTTTGCCAAAACCTAGATGGCTTATTCCGGCTGACAGCCAGAATTACATACCTTTCAGTTCACTTCACATCATTTGTAACATTTGTACAGTCTGGAAAATATCTCTTAGAAGCCGAGTGCTGCAATTTGTAGAGAAAATGCTTTATTAGTCCATGTGCTTATTTCAGCACATATAATATCCTGCAAATAGTGGTGAGTGATTTTTCCAAGCATTTGGAAAGTCACTCAGCGCTATTTGCAGGATAGTTTGTATGAAGCCCAACACCCAGCAGTTTAGATATTTACCAGTACCTTCTCAGATCTGTAAACTCGAAACTTAGAAAATCTTAATTCTATAGGACTTTGTGTTTATAAAAAAAAAAAAGGCTTTATAATTTATCAGTTTCACTTGAGAGTGCTGAATCCGTTACTTAACAGCTTACTGAAAAGTGTGACTAAATAAAACTCCCAATTATGCTGTGTCATCATGTAATTTATACCTCCCTCTTTTTTTTTTTTTCTCTGTAGTGGAAAGCACTTACGTTTATTCAGTTCATTAAACTTAAAAATAATTTAACAATGGTCTGTGAGATTCCCCTGTGTCTTCCCCACAATCAAATACTGTAATTTTAAAGAGGGCAATTTTTTTTTTTAATACAGCAGAATGAATTTTATAGACATGCATTTGAACATATCTTTATGTGACAAAGTAAATATTTATCCGTATTTTTACACTGAAAAGTGTCACCAAATGCCAGGACTGTGACAGTGGACAACGAGACAGAAAATACAATGAGAGTTACATGGCAGCCTTCACCTGGGAAAGTCTTGTCTTACCGTGTTTACTACCGACCACGCAGTGGAGGAAGGCAGATGTTTGGAAGAGTAAACGCTCCTGCTACAAGCATAGTGTTAAAGCGACTTAAGCCGCGAACTACTTACGACCTCAGTGTTGTTCCAATTTATGATTTTGGACAAGGAAAATCAAGAAAAGCAGTAGGAACAACAGGTATGTATCACAAGCATGTACAGGATTTGATAATTAAAATTTTGTGCTTAAAATTAACAATCACAATACGTAGAAAAGTATGGTGGAGTCTGACAAGATCATGAATTAACAGCCAAATTGAAGAAAATGTTAGAGGTTGAGAAAAGTGTTTGATTTGTTGGAAACTTCACTATGGTGTAGCCTGAGCACAGCCTTTTGCTGTTGATATTGAGGGTGTAAATATGGTGTAAAATCTGGTTGAAAATACTGGACTTGTTTTGAAACACTGTCATCAGAACTTAAAACAAGGTGTTTTGTGAGGAAGACAGTATATCAACAGACTACTTAATCATTTTGTTTTCAGTTGTTTCATAATTTGCCTTTTGGTCCTGGGTACTGATTAAATAGCTAACCAGTATCCTGTTATATTTGTCTTCTTTGGTCACATTTTTTCTGTGGAAAACCTGAGGTAATAAAAAGGGGGAGTAGATGATTTTGAAGACTCATCAGTGGAAGTCTGACCTCAGAGACCATGGTCTTTTGGACAAGCCATCTTCTCTCTCAGAAGCTGAAACTCTAAAACATTTATTAAGTCCTGGTGAGGGGATTTTTGTGGTAAAAGCAAAACTGATTTTCTGCTCTGCCTTTGGTATAAATCTGATTCTGGTCTTTCATTTTGTAAGGAAATGAAAAGATCTATCCAGGTCAAGTCAACCAGATTTAGAGTCAGTTTTTTGCTTCCGTAGAGAGCCATTTCCAAAAGAGAATTTTTTTCAGGGTGTTTTTCCCCGCATGAGACTAGTGCCATTCACTGAGACACACTATAAATACTTCATGCCATTCTCTGTTCTTGAGCATATGTCATATTTAATGATGACAGGAAGCAAGAAACAAGTCTCCTAACAGTGGAGATATTGGCACCTCAGTTACTGAAGGAAGACTTCTTTTTCAATTAAAATGCTGTTGATGTAGAGGAGTCATGAAAACTTGATCAGCTCTTGATCAACACCTACTTTTTAAATCTTGAAAATTAGACTGAGATAAATCTCAGATCATCCAGCTGCTTTTGATTTTTGACCCATTCATCTTGATAAGGATATGCCTCTGTGCTTTCACTGTAAATAATTGTGGTGGTAATCACTTTTTGGAAGCAAGTGGAGCCTAAGTGATCTTGTTAATTGAAGCTGTCATGATAATTCAGGGAGCAGTATCATGGGGGATGAGACAGAGAGGATGCATTTTTCCTTGTGAATGAGAGTGTATCTACTGTTTCTCATCAGAATTCACAATCTGAGGACACTTATGATCTTTCAGCTATAGTTAGACAATTACGTAGACACAGGGATAAGACAAACTCACTGCTGCAGTATTTTCTATGGCTGCACTTCAGATATGCACAAAAGCAAAAGGGATGCAGAAGTTAGCAGCAGGCTTGTTAAGCACTCTGTCTGTGTGTGAGTACTGACTTGCACTGCGTAGCCATTAGTCTTCAGAGGAAGTTGCTCTTGACCTAAAAACCTTAAGTCATTTGGCTGGCACTCCTCTGAAAAAATATTTTTTGACATACTGCCACACCTGTGGTTGGTGAAGTTGCTTGAGCTGCCAGGCCCTGAGCACATCAAGGGAGAGGACTGTTGACAGGACCTTTTCTACAAATGAGTCCTTGCTTTCACCGTCTCTCACCTGTGGGACCCAGAGCTCTGAGGAAGCAGCTTGAGAAGTGATATTGTTGATTGAGTACTGTCTAGGAGTGACTTTTGCCTGCAGTAAATTCTGATTTTTTCCAGTGTTGGTTTGAGAGGAAGCTGCTTCCATTTCTGCCTTTTGGCTCACCTACTTGTTGACATTTAAAAGAGAGAGGGCTAGTCTAAGCAGGCCACCTAGTCTTTCTCCATAATTAATAAAGAGAAAGACTGATGGTGGTTAGTCCACCTATTGTCAACATTTATTTTAAGATCAGATGGGTGTTTAAAATAGGTGAGATGAATTGCTATCTATCCCTCAGTTTGTTGACTGCAGAGGGAGCCTTGATAACACACTTAGCCCCCATACCTATTGTTTAGATAGCTAAAATTAGGTGAAGTGAATCTCGCCTGTCACCTCTTCATATTTGTCTTATGTCAAACGAAAGGTACAAAGAGTTTAGGGCTGCTACTAATCCAGGATTTGCATATAGATTTTTACATAAAAGCATACTTGTTGATTTTTTTTTCCATAACCAGACCTGATTTAAATCCTTTTTTTCCATCTTTGCAGCCTCTCCCTTTAAGCCACCTCGAAATTTGAGAACTTCTGATTCAACTATGTCAAGTTTCCGAGTAACCTGGGAGCCAGCCCCAGGGCGAGTGAAGGGGTACAAAGTAACTTTCCACCCTACCGAAGATGACAGGAGTCTTGGAGAATTAATAGTGGGGCCATACGACAGCACAGTGGTATTGGAGGAGCTTAGGTATGGATAATAATTCATGGTTTGTTTTGTTTTTTTTTTAATAACTTTAGCTTAGGCTTTTGTTTAGTTGTGATCTGGGATTGAAATGCCTGGCAAAATCTACTGTAAGAAAGAAAGAAATTGTGTCAATAAGCTACAAGGATCTTGTTATGCAGTCTCTGAAAGATACCTGGCAGGGCTCTTTCCGAGATTATTCACATCACTTGTAGTGTTCTCACAGGAACTGAAGGAGGCAAAGATGTGGGCAGAGGCTGTGTTCTGCATTTCGCATGTGAGAAAGCTAATGGAACACTGAAGAAAGTTGGGATTTCTAAAGTTTCCTCCCAAAAGTTCCTTACCTCATGTGAAAAAAAAACTAGTTTAGTTCTTGATTTATTTTCTCAGAGGCCTGGATTTATAAAGTAGGCTTCAGTCCATGTCAAAATCTGTTATGCAAATGTATTAAATATATTAAAAATAGTATAATTAATTAATTGTGATGTTAGTCTTTATTAATCTTAAATTACTTGAATAAAGTAGGCTATAAATTTAAGTATAGAATCTAGAATCAGCTTTTAATTTGGCAAAACTTCACAGTCTTGTGGAAGAGCTAGTCTTTGGGCTTCACGTTTTAGGACCTTTGCCATGGGGGATTTTTTCCCGTGAGGATTTCATAAATGAAGTGTCAGCATTTAGCTAGCCAAGTGAATTTAGTTACAGTACATTTGTTTAACTATTGCAGGGCAGGAACTACGTATAAGGT
Organism: Stercorarius parasiticus; assembly: GCA_013396915.1. Lineage (NCBI taxonomy): Eukaryota > Metazoa > Chordata > Aves > Charadriiformes > Stercorariidae > Stercorarius > Stercorarius parasiticus. Next base: position 443,057 of record VWZL01001804.1, on the reverse strand, counting down.
AAATGTTTTTGGAATGTTTGAAGGAGGAGAGAGCAGCCCCCTGGTTGGACAAGAGATGACCACCCTTTCAGATACTACTTCGGAGCCATTTTTGTCTAGAGGTAAACATGATTGAGTTGAAGAAAAGGCAGCCTTAGCTTATGGATAAAAGAAGACTAAAAGTTTACCAGCACTTCCTTACCGTTTTTCTAATGCACATAAATATTTATTTACAGGATTCAGTATACTCCCTATCCTGATGGCATAGCCTCTGGTCTGAAACGACCACTAAGTGTGCCCCAGTTCACAATTCTAGTCCTCTGCACCCTTTAGATGATCTTAAAAAGATGATAACTCAGACAACCCATGTTTTGCTGATTACCCAAAGCCATCTGCATTGCATTTTCAAGCCATCCACATCTGTGTTAAATCACATAAGGTCAAATTCTTGAACAGAGATCATGGCTCATCTACAGGGGTGTTCACAGGAGTAGAACAAGGAATTTTAAGTAGATCTTTAGCCCTTTGCTTGTCCTTATATGGTGACTTTTCCTTTTAAGACTAAGATGGTATAATGAACAAAGATCTGATAGTTGTGAATGTCCCAGTGTTACTGTGTATTATTTAAGTTTGTATGCAACATAACCGTTATTTAGTTTTGTTTTTTTTTTTTTTTACTATAGAAGGAGGAGACTTAATTCAGAAATGCAGTTGTTAAGTGCTCTCCAGTATCTGTTTGGGACTTTCTCCCTGTGTAGCTAAACCTTCCAGTCAAAGTTTCTATGAATGTTATGATAGCAGCTTCCTTGATGTGGTTCATGGGCCTCTGCATGCTAAGAGTTGTGCCTTGTGCCCACCATACGCTCAATTAATATTGGATGCAGAGAGTTTCGAGGCTCAATCCTCCTTCATGGAAAGCATAAAGAAGCAGGTCTTTGCTTCTTAATAGCCAGCTATACATGTAGAAGTAAAGACTTTTCTCTGCCATTTCAAGGCTTACATAAGCATCAGAGAGAATTTGGTGAGGAGAAAGAACCTGGCTGCAAAGACCTTTCAGAGTTAAATAAGAAAAAAAGTTTCTGACAATTGGCTGTATATTCTTTTTGCTTAACCTCTTTGGTGCCTTGTTTCCACACTGGGCTGTGTAAAAAATATTCATCTCATGTAATTCTGTTGACATTTTTAAAAACTTCTTAATTAATTGCTCTCCCACTCTGTCTAATACTAGAGGGTAAAACTGAGAAAGAGTACATAATAGGCCATCAGTGACATTAGAGTAAAGCTGTAATAAGTCTGGCAGGAAAAGAATTGCACCAACAGTGGTTTGTTATTTTTTATTATGGCAGCTGTCATTTCTGTCTTCAGTATTATATTCCTTAAGCTAGTGAGTTTTACTAATGCATGGATTTGAGTCATGGTTAATGTGAAAAATGAATTTTATACCTGGGACTGTAAATGTAATAGTACATTATTTATTAATGGGGGAAAAAAATATCACCCTAGGTCTGGTGCCTTTGCTAGAATTTTCCATGTGGGGAACTATGGTAGTTAGAAGAAAAACAAAAAGTCAAAATAGTTTAATTTTTATATTGTACGTGAAGCTAACTTTAACTTCCATATTAAAGTTATGCATGCAATTTTTTGAACTAACATGGTTTTACTTAAACCCTACTCCCAACTGATTTTATTGTCCTGACTAAAGACTAGATCTATATTTTCTATGCAGAAGAGGATCATGCTTTTAACCCCCAGGTACATGGAATAGTTATATTCATGAGTCTACAGTGTTGGATCAATTATATGGAACATATATGAAATCACAATATCTTTCAACTGTGATGAGTGTGGCTGATTTTTCTCAATGGGATTTCTTCCATATAAAGACCAGAAGCTCTGATGGCAGGAAGCCAGAAAATTTGCAGCTGGTAACACAATCTACAGGAAAAGAGAGAGAGCAAGGATTCTTTTTTTTTTTTTTTTTTTGCAAATGGCTGCGGATAAAATCATTGTGTCTGTCTGTTTTGTATAAATATTTGTTGTTTTCCTTGTGATAAAAACAATATGATGCATATTTTATTCTGTAATTTGTACAATGAAGATGTCTGAAATAACTTCCTGCCTTTTCAGAACATTGCAGCTTTATATAAATGTTTGTTCTTGTCCCCTCTCTATCTCTCGAGCTACGTTTATGTTTGTGTATCTTCTTTAAATTTTGTTCTTTCTTTCCTGGATGTGCAAACTTCTATACCACCTGTATTACTATGTCTTTTTCCCCTGAAAATTCAGAAATATGTATTTGAAAGTGGTTGTAATATGTGCTATTAATTCCACTATTACATAATTGAAAATTAAGCAGTAGTTTAGCTGATTCTATGATTCTAACCAAGACAGACTAAAATACTGTAAATTTGGATAATCTGATAATGTTCACTGCCATGTCAGTGCTTAGCTCAGTAGTCTTTTAAAAAACCACTGAAATCAAGTTATCAACCATCCTTAAAGACCAAAACAGATAATGTCGTGACAATAGAGAAGAGCACTGGCCTTGACATTTGTGAGGGCTTATTTATAAAAGGAAACATACATGAAGAAATTTATGCAGCTCTTGCCATGGAACCTGTGACTAGTGTGAATAACGTTCACAAAGAGGTCATACTTGACAGAGTGCCAGTGAATAAAACTAGAGCTATTTTGGAAGCTAACTCATGACATATGTCATATAAAAGGATGGGGAAAGAAAGCTATCATGCTAAGGCTACATTTTTCTGGTTGAAAGCTGTCATGGTAAGGTTATATTTTTCTGGTTGACACGACAGGTTTAGAATGTAGAACCAGAGCAGAAGCTGATATCGTGCTGCTGGTGGACGGCTCATGGAGTATTGGACGGCCAAATTTTAAAACTATCAGGAGCTTCATTTCCCGTATTGTTGAAGTTTTTGATATTGGTCCTGACAAAGTACAGATTGGTAAGTCCTCATATGTTGGAGGGAAAATGAGGCGTAACTACTACACAGCCATGTAATAACTGAGTAATGATGGTGTTTTTTTCCAGGTCTTGCACAGTATAGTGGAGATCCCAGGACAGAATGGAATCTCAACGCTTATCGAACCAAACAGGCTTTGCTAGAGGCTGTAGCCAACTTACCGTACAAAGGAGGCAATACTCTAACAGGTTTGTCATGCTGCTAGGATTTTCCTTAAGCTCCAATAAAAATAATTCTAGTAGCTGACCCCAGTATTATTTAGTGAGCTCAAATTTGTTTATGATGAAAGGGCCTTACAGTTCCATTCAGTATATTTCAGAGAGAACAGGCATAGCATGTATACATATAAAGTCAGTGTAAATCTGGAGAAAAGTGATGGAGGAGAGCTTAGGTGCTGAAGAACTTGGGTTGTTGTTGAGCATATGAGAAGAAAAAAAAGGGAGTTCCATGTCAGGGTTGGGATGAAGGCAACGTGAGGACCTAGAAGGGAGGCTAGAGGAGATCAGACAGGAGGGTGATGCATAAAAGAGATTAGAGACTTTGAGAGGGATGAAATAGTATCAGTTGCTGATAAGTCTAGATGACGGGCTGCAACTAGGTTCTGAGAGCTTCTAGAAGGAAGCATATCGTGGAATGATATTGTCAGAGTGAAATCACTAGGATGAAATACAGTCCTTTACCATGACTACTATATGGAAATAGTTTATAGTGAAGGTTACCTTCTTTATCATACTAGGCATGGCCTTGGATTTCATTTTAAAAAACAACTTCAAACAAGATGCAGGCTTAAGGCCCAGAGCTCGCAAAATTGGTGTTCTCATCACTGATGGCAAATCACAAGATGATGTCGTCAACCCTTCAAGAAGACTCAGAGATGAGGGAGTGGAACTTTATGCAATTGGTAAGTATTATATGAAGAGGTGGCCTACGCCAACCCCCTCTTGCCCATCTGCTACATGCACAGAGAAGTGGCTACATACATAAGTACCTAAAAGGGTATTCAAAGAATGTGTTTAGGGACTTAAGTTCATGGCGTTATGTTTCTTGGCCATCATTTCTAAGAAGTTTTGTTTTCATATCTTCTCTGTAAGGTATTAAAAATGCAGATGAGAATGAATTGAAGCAGATTGCAACGGATCCAGATGACATCCATGCTTACAATGTTGCAGATTTCTCCTTCCTGGCTAGCATTGTTGATGATGTAACCACGAATCTGTGTAACAGTGTGAAAGGTCCAGGTACATCACATTTTCAGTCTAATTCATCCTTTTTCCATTTATGTGCTTGCACTGCTAATTCCTTTCTACTACTTATTGGGAACACTGTGTAGCTCTGGGCTGTTTTTTCAGCTGCTGGTCTGAGGAAGTTGTGCAGACCACCTGGACTACCCTGCAGGGGTTCTTCCTTTCCTTTCAACAATGACTGTGTTATACCTAACACAGCATGACATGACTGGACGTGCCTTCTTTTCTTCCAGAGTCAGGAACTATGTGGCTCAGTGTGTCACCTTTTTGCTCATTGTGGCAGGTTCTTTCTCATCTAATAAGGAAAATTTCAGCAGCCTTGCTCTTTTCAAGTATTAATGTCTGACAGTCCAAAAGCAAAGCTGAGCATGGAAAAACAGTAATGTTAGGTGATGGTTCTCCAGTGCAACACTGGTGTTGAAAGTGGAGTAGGAATGGTAGGGAACTTGTTTGGCCTTGAGGGTGTGAAGGTGAGCTATCTCTTCACAGAGTTTTTAAGAATTTCTGAGGAAACAGAAACATAAGCAAGTACCTAAAGTAGTGTTGCTTTTTTTTTCCCAAGTAATTTTTTTTGTCTCATGTTTTTATTCCAGATGATACAAGATAAATTAATAACTTTTTTATTTGCTTACACTTGTAGGTGATTTACCAGCTCCCTCTAACCTAGTTATTTCAGAAGTGACACCTCGTTCTTTCAGATTGAGATGGAGTCCACCTCCTGAGAGTGTTGATAGATACAGAGTTGAATATTACCCTACCTCTGGAGGTAGCCCTCAACAGGTTAGTACTGTATGTTCATCTCTGACATTGTCCATAATAACCTTAGACTTCCATATCACAGTAATATCATTCTGAAGTTTATGCTGTGTATGGTATAACAGTAAATGAAAAAAGGCTCCCAAGGTCAAGAATATCATGCCTCAGTAAAGGATACACAAAATTAAAAAAAGTAGGAGCATAAAGATGACTTTGGTTGTTTTAAAATGTATTTCTTAAAACCAGTTGACTGATATTTCTAGTAATTCCTTTCTGTTAATAATCCATTGTCATATATTTTTTTAAATGTCAGTAGTAGAAATTTTCTAAGCATGCTCATGGGTAGGCTCACTGTCCTTTTAGTACATTTTCTTGTTAATAGAAAAAAAGACAGTGGGTGATACAGGTTGTGAGGTAGTGCTTAGATTAGCATTGTATGACGGTAGTTTGAATCTGTGCCTAAGTGTATCCTCCAAAATGTTTAATGCACAGAGTCAAACTCATCTTGTGGTTATTCTCTACACAGAGAGACAGTAACTGGTAACCCTTAATTCTAGGCAGTCTGAATTGCTCATCACTCTCTTCAACCAGACAGAATAGTATTTTGGAGAATGAAGGCAGGCACCTCTGTGTACCTAACTGTGAATTTCCCATCTCGGAATGTGGATTTTAAATCTTAACTCAGATTTGACTCATGGAGAATTTAATCTTAATAAATTATGACCTCAGGATATGGCCTTTGATTAGGGTTAGAGCAGCCATTACAGTGCAGACTGACTTTACAGCTTGACAGCTTGCTGGCATTTCTGTTCCACAAGGTGTTGCTAATACCATGTGCTGTAACCATATAGATTATCCTGGGTGTTTAAAACTTTTTTCCAAAGTGGTAACATATATCTCTGGCACTTTCATTATGTTGCTGAGTAATATAAAAGTGTAAACCCATGTGTGAAAGCAGTGAGTGCTGCTAGATATATCCATCTCTATTGAAAACAAGTGTCTGTATGAGGTTTCCTTATAGCTTGCATTGCAAAAATAATGGTATACTGTAAGACAAAAATACATAGAAGATAGCCCATACTTATTTTGAGTTCCATACCATTGATTTCTGAAGAGTTTCACGAGGAATGATTTTTTTTGATAGAGATAAGATTACAAATGTATTTGTTGTACAGTGGTTAACATTGCTTCTCTTTTATGTAGTTTTATGTAAGTAGGATGGAAACAACGACAGTTCTGAAAGATCTGAAACCTGAAACAGAATATGTTGTTAATGTGTTTTCTGTGGTAGAAGATGAAAGCAGTGAACCTCTAATCGGCAGGGAAACAACTTGTAAGTTAGAAATGCAACTTGAATAACATGTTAACAGCCAGTTTGACATATGGGGAACTGTCCAGTAGAACTTTTAGCACTATGGACTGTCTTCTTAGAAGAAACAAAATTTTTCATTTGAATGACCAAATTGTGTTGTGTTACACTGGTTGTTCAGATCTTGGCTGAAAAACTTTAGCAAAGTGAAACTGCATTGTGGTAAAAAATGCTTGTCCCAGCTTCATTTTAGGCTCATGAAGCATGGCTGTACAAGACTAGAGCAACAGACATGAATTACAAGACAGAGGTTATAAATTTCTGAAATCTGATCATATACAAATGTGTACTCCTTCATTTTTATGCTAGATAATTAATTCCTGCTACTAGCACCCATAATTCTATAGAAGTTCATTTTAATTTTATAAAATCAGCACAAATGCAGTTCAACACAATTACATCACTTCTATGAGACATAACTTAGCCATTATGTTTCTATTATTAGCTGTCTGCATGATTGATTTTAGATATGTTTATGCTGAATGCAACATAGGGTGACTTTCCTGCCTCTTTAAGTGTGTTGAATGTTAGGTGTTCATTTCACTTCTTTGATTGTTATATATTAGACTTGTCATAAGCCCTCAAAGTATGTGCATGATTTTTATAAAGTCTGTGGTAAGTTTTTATGTTTATTTAATAATTTGAGACATATAGAAAAAAAGAAGAAAGTACAAAAAATCCTTTAATAAGTACAGATCCCAAACCAGTCATGTTCTGTTTCATATTAGAGCATTCATGTGAGTTAATGTTGCTTTCTAGAATATTCAAGCGTTCCATTGCAAACTTGTAAGATAGTTTTAACTGTGTGTAGCAAATCTGTATCTCATTCAAAATGTGACGACCATTACCTCATTCTTAAACTAAGCAGAACTTAAAATACCGCTACTTTCAGGTATTCTACTACCCATAATGTACCCTAATACCCATATGCAGTGTTCTCAGTGGCACTGCCACTACCATAAGTGAAATACGAGAGGTGAAGGTGGTAAAGGAAATAAATTAAAATACATATTTCATTTGGCAGTGCCAATCTCTTCAGTTAGAAACCTGAATGTTTATGACATTGGATCAACTTCCATGCAAGTGAGATGGGAACCTCTCAACGGAGCTACTGGTTATTTGTTAACATATGAAGCTGTGAATGCCACAGTCCCAACCACAGAAAAAGAGGTAAGAGAATCTGTCTTCACTTCCTGTACTCTGCCAAAAATAAACTAAGAAAACCAGATAGATTTTCTTGATATATCATAGTAGCCAAAAGAGACTGGCATGTACTTCTCAAAGTGCAGTGTACTTACTGGGATATTGTATACAATGACATCAGTCAGGAAGCTGTAAATATACTGTGAATCTCACAAACAAAATTCCCTGGAAGTTAAATCATTGCTTGCTATTCTGCCATTGATTTCTTCAGTTTTTAAACACAATGTGTTATTTTTCATGTGCAGATGCGTGTTGGACCATCAGTGAATGAAGTTCAGCTGGTAGATCTCATCCCCAATACTGCGTACACTTTAACAGCTTACGTATTGTTTGGTGATATCACCAGTGATCCACTCACCACACAGGAAGTGACATGTATGCACATCTTGATTTTTGCTTTGTTGTTACTGCTTCAGCAACATCTAACTTCATTTTATTTCATGCAAGAGTTTTCATATATTCTTGCTTGTTTAGAAGACCATCTTTTCTGTGTTTTATGCGTTTCCTAACACTCATATGTCTGCAAAAGATCTTAAAGGCAATTTCAATGAAAAGGGACCAAGTAATGGAAGAGGAACAAAAGGTTTTTTTCCTTGCATAATGAAGGGAGTTGGCTTGACAATCTCGAGGTTATAGTGTTTTTAAAAGGTCTCAATTTTGCTTGCATTAACTTAGAAACCTTGTTCCTGAGTTCAGACATTCTCTTAAGTATAGAAAATCCAAGGAAAAATGCCATACCAAGAAAAAAATGGATCTAAACATGGCTTCCTCTTTTAAACCTTTCATTAAACATCTTTCCTTGAACATTTCCTACTGGCAGAGGCATGTTTCTTGGCTAGATGCACACAGTATGGTTATTCTTATGTTCTTAAAAAATGTTAAACCCTTACCTATACATGAAAAGTGACTGTTGTCACCAAAAGTTATGATCTTAAGCACTGATACTTCTGAAAGCATTGTACTCATAATTTACAAAGGTGAAGCTACTGTGGTTTATAGCTATCTTGCTCATTGCTGGAACAATAAGCTCTTAAACTGCCTCATCTAATGGCCAGAGCAATGAATTTCCCAGAAAATTATTGCCTCCATTTCAATGAAATGCATGAAAATAATTTAATTCCTTCTGTGAAAGATATGTACCTCTGCCCTGAATAGCATTTTCACTTACTACTGTCATTATTTTTACAGTACCTTTGCCTGGACCCAGAGGCTTAACAATTCAGGACGTTACTCACAGCAGCATGAATGTCCTTTGGGATCCTGCCCCAGGGAAAGTTCGAAAATACATCTTAAGATACAAAATAGCTGATGAAGCTGATGTAAAGGAGGTAAATGACAGGAATATCTTTGAAAGTACTAGAAGACAGTTTTATTTCGGGGAACTAGGTTACTAAAATAATAGTAAAAGTAGCATTATAAACCACCATTGAGAATAAAGAACATGCAGTCAGGAAAGGGTACTGATTTCTTGGAAACTGAATAAGCATAAGATAGATATTTTTTTTTTTTTTATGTACTCCCCTCTTCCTCCTCCTCCAGAGAGGAAATATCCTCATACTGACTGGAGAATTTTCCTGTGCTTTGATAAATAGCCGTTCGTACTCTCTGCCTAAGTGTTATCTTGCCAAGCTCTAAGAACAGCTTACAATTAGGAGGACAGGATTGTGGAATAAAGGTATGTTAGCCACTTTGCACACTGTTAGAACACATGTGAACATTCTTAGAGATGCCTTTGAGTTACGTGCAAGCTTTCCACAATTGCACTGCTAGGCATGAATCAGCTCTTGGAGGATTAAATGTGTTTTTGTAAGGGAATGAGAATTTCCTGGAGATGCACTCTGCATCCGTTTCCAAAAGAATGAAGCAGTGAAAGATCCACAAATGGTACTAGTATCTGGGACAATCTAGCTTGCAAGGGAATTAGTAGATAGCACTCAATATTCAGGTGTAAATTTAGGGGTAAATGGAAAAATTTAGTGCAGAATACTTCTCTGTTTTTCAGTACGGGAATTTCTGCCATTTAATCAAATGCAGAGTCAGAATTAGAACAATCTACAGTTCTTAAGTCACTACTTTTATTCTTAGGTGGAAATCGACAGACTCAAAACCAGCACTACTCTCTCTGACCTGTCCTCCCAAACACTGTATAATGTAAAAGTTGTTGCTGTATACGATGAAGGGGAATCCCTACCGATAAATGCAGAAGCTGTCACTCGTAAGTTTTCCTAATAACCCTTCTCGTGGTTATTTTAGCCTTTTGTTCTATTTAAGTTGTGTGTGCTCCAATATATTACTGAGTTGAGGTGGAACTGTAATTTAATTTATCTGAGAAATATTTTGCTTGCATTTATAGCATTATTTGCAACATAATAATTGCTGTGAATCTTAGATGAGCTCAGTGTCTTAACTGCAGTAAACACTGAGCCTGCAGTCTGTAGAGAGGTGACAGGCCAGCAAATGAAGCAAAATTACTTGTGTTTAGAGGCTGAAGAAGAGTTGTAGGGGTAGAATTACTAAGAAAATATGAGGGCAGAGGAAAGGTTTAACAAGCCTATGCAGAAATCTAGGAAAGTGACTAGGAAGCTGGGGGGTATGCTAGAGGATTAGAGAGACATGATCTTGCTTTTTGATCAAAGAGAGTTTTTGAACCATGGAGTGCTAAACCAGTCTGTACTTTTAGAGAATCATAAAGGCAGCATTTGAGTAATCTTGACAAACAGAGGCAAGAAAATGGTGTTGCACAAATGGTAAGAGACAATCTCCACACAAAAGAGGTGACAGACTGAAAAGAGAAAGCCCTCATCCTGATCTGGGCTTATGATTTAAGAAGAGAGCTATACAGAAGAGCTAGAATAGAAATAAGCAACGTTACCTTATCACTGCCCCTCACTCTGATGTGAAAAAAAAAAAGAGACAAAGCCTGCACATGCTCTCTCTCTTTTTTTTTTCTTTTGAATTTTTAATTGTTTAGCGCTGTGTATTTAAAAATGTTTGTGAGATTTTTTTCCTTGCTTTTGTGCTGACCTTTTCTCTATAGCTGTGGTTTTGTGGGAATGTGTGTTTAAGGAGAAAGAGGAAAGCTCTGCCAAAGAAATTATTTTTAGTTTAATTCTCTGGTTTTACCTATTTACTAATTGCTTCCCAGTGGTTGTAATATTTTGCCTCCTTAACCTACAGTTAACCTCTGTGAATTCTTTCTAAGTAAGTGGTATAATTCAGTTATGACTTATTTGGCTTATGTAAAGAATTTTAAGATCTGGGAGGAACTCATGCAGGAGCTTGACCTCTGTGTGTGGGAGTTCATAATCGCTCCTTCTAACTCCAAAATGTAAGAGCAAGGACTTCAGTTGTTGTGAGTAGGCATGTGAGTTGTGACCTCTGCTGAGGTCAGTAGAGCTATCAATTGATAACCTGGTGATGTGACCTTATGAAGGACGATTTGCTTAGTGTAAGTGGGCTATGTTATACTTCAGCATTTTATTGTAGTCATTAGAAGCATGGTAACTGAGAGATCAATCTTCTACGTAATCTTCTAAATTCTTCGTCTGAGTAATTCCATGATTTCATTGTATTTATATTGTAGTTACGTTTTGTGGAATACTTTTCCTTTTCTCGTAATAGAGCCTGTGCCAGCACCAGTCAATCTCAGAATCACAGATGTAACCACCAATAGTTTCAGAGGAACTTGGGATCATGGAGCTCCAGATGTCTCTCTATATAGAATAACCTGGGGACCCTATGGAAGATCGGAAAAACAGGAGGTAAGAACAGATAGTCACCATAAGATTTTGTGGGTAGGCTCTCAGAGGATATATTTTTAAAATCAGAAGTGTAATTAATAAATGGCCTATACCTTGCAAGCCCTCCTGTTGCACTCAATGGATATTCAGTGAGAAGATGTAGAACGCATAGTTACAGCCACTTGCAGGGATGTTACTGTGTAAAAAGTTACTCAATTATATCCCATTCTCTTTCTGTTTGTTGTGTTTTGTTTTGTTTGTTTTGTTTTTATTTATTTCTTTTTTCTTTTTAAATATTTCTCCACAAGACGATCTTAAATGGGGATGAGAATAGCGTGGTCTTTGAAAATTTGAATCCAGATACATTATATGACATCTCAGTTACTGCCATCTATCCGGATGAATCAGAAAGTGATGACCTCATTGGCAGTGAACGAACATGTAAGTAAATTTAGGGTTTCTGCATGTTTTTATTCATAGTTATTAAATCAGAAAGCATACACGTACAAGAATTCTGAAACTCTTTCTACTTTTTTCTAGTACCTTTGGTACCAATCACCACACAAGGTAAGAATCTGAATTTCCAGGTATGGTATTTTTAAGTGAAACTTGTAGCTATCTTTTTCTAAACTGTGAGGAATGTTGATATTAAAAAGCTGAGATCATTTAATAAATATTATTGTGTATTTTGAAGAATACTAAACACTAGATTACCACATGTTTATTATTTTACAAACATCACAGTTTGTGTTGTCTTGTACTTAATACATTCTGCTCTTGGTCAGGCATTCATGCAGCCCTAAAAGTATGAATGAAGTGTTTGTACCTGCTTTTTGCTTGAATTACATATTTATTCTTTTCTTTATTACGTTTCTCAGCCCCAAAGAGTGGCCCACGAAATCTTCAGGTGTACAACGCAACTTCACACAGTTTGACTGTGAAGTGGGATCCTGCCAGTGGTCGAGTGCAGAGATACAGGATCATTTACCAGCCTATCAGTGGGGATGGCCCTGAACAGTCGGTAATTAATTTTGAAGTGCTATAGTTATTCAACCTTAAAGTATAGTTCTGCAGATTAATCCATTAGAATAATTTATTTTCAAAGCACAACAGTGTATATATTAATCACCTTTTAGGTAAAGATTAATATTTATAGAGGATAAGTATATATTCCCACCTTTTTCTTTCTCCCCTTTCAAATCCAAGAGAGAATGCTCTTTATGGAGCAAAAATAATTTTGGATACAGCCTGTTTTCTTGAAAATCAGATAATCTATAGATATAACTAGAATAAAATTAAAAAGCGTTGAGGACCAAATCAATCGGTACATGAGACCACAAGTCACAGATATACAGTTATCACAACAAGCAATAAGATGAACTACCATGACTACTTCCGTAATCCAGAGTTTTCCATTGTTTTCATAGCGTGGTTCATGTGCTATCAGAGGGACTTTGCTGTGGAACATACTGTGGACAGTTGAGACTATCTCTTACCACACTAGGGACAGAGTAACCACCCAAAAGCTGCAGCTGCAAAAATGAATACGTGCAAAACATATGCTAGGGAAGTGTTTAAGGTACTTAAGTGTCTTTTAATACGATCAAGCAGCTGTAATGATAGGGAGAGCCAGTACCGTACGATCAGCCAGCTTTCCCCGCATCGTCAGCAAGAGCTGTGTTAACTACTGGAGGCCTATGCAACAGAGTCTGGGAATGGTAATTCAGTCAGCCTGTTTATCAGAAATGTGTGCTACTTAAAAATGCCTTATTCTGCAGTGGGAGGCTGTTGTGGTTACTGCCAAATGACTCAGAGGAACAATCTCAGATGAAAACCACACTCATTAGCTTGTTCCTGCAGTCAGAGATAACACGTGTTCAGAAACGTATCTAGGAATGTTTACTTTAGAATCAGTTGGATACTTACGCACCCATTTTTATTGTCTCCTGAACAACATGCATTTGAGTTGAGGTAATTGAACTGTTGAATGAATTGAGTAGTTGAGTGCAAGTTTAGTGAGAAACCACTAGAAGAATAAGGAACAACAGTAAGGTTAATTAATATCTGTAATTGCTTGTGCTGGAATGAAAAAAGAATTACGGGCATTCTGTTGAAATTTGTGCAAAGAATACACTTAAGACTTAATTATTCACAACTGGATTGAGTCTAGCAGTGGCAGTTGGAGAAGACACCTCTTTTTGAGGAAAGCACGCAGAACACTCATGCTCTGTTCATGGCATTTTAATGTCCGTCTGCAAATAGTTCTCAGTCATATGATAGTAATTCCTTGTCTGTTTTTTTTTTTTGTTACTATGATATTTTGTTAAACTGCAGTTGCTGGATAGGCAATACCAGTGTCCTCACTGAAATATTTAAAATAGAATTTCTAGAAGTTTTTTCTTGCTCTGTCTGACATTTTATCACCTCAGCACCAAGAAAGAGCATAGGTGATTTGAAGACAACTCCAGAGACCATCATGATCTTTTAGGGTCAGGTTTTCAAAGGCAGATAGATACTAAAATATAGAGGCAGCCATGATGGGATGCTAAAAGCATTTCTGCTTTGAACTGAGCTTTTTACACTTGATTACAAATAAAAAGTTTCCTTGTAAATTAAAATAATCTACTTCTATCAAATGTGAAGATGTATAAATGCTTGCTCATTATCAGTTCATCATCAGAAGCTTTTAAGTGCTATGACAAACAGATGAATAGGCTTTGAAAATGTGCAGATAGTCTTAAAAGTACAAAGGATGCACTTGAGCAAGTGTAATTTCACACAAAACCCAAAAAGCTCGTGATTCACAAATGCTGAAGATCGAAGTATTATTCTGAGTGCACTGTAAATCTTTTACTTGGCGATTATGATCACAGGATGATATGTAAAAGAAAAATTGACATGAAAGATGTATAATGGCTTTAGACTCTTGACAAATATGTTTTGGAAGCTGAAGTATCATGCTGTACAATTTTTGAAATCAAGGCAAGACAATGTTGATATTGTATCAAATGTACTTTAGAGATCTACAGAGTGTTGTAATTTATTCCGTGCTTGCATTCTACCTGACAGGGGAGCATAAAGAGCCCAATTCAAAGTCTGTCAAAATGAATAAAAGTGTCTCATTGATTTCAGTATGATATAGTCAGAGGCAATGTGGAGAAACAGCTCTGTGCTGGCACAGAACTGGCAGTTGATATATAATTGTGGTTATATGCAAATTTGGAGGTCTTCAGAATACTGGCTTTGTGTCACAGGACTCTTGTCTAAACTTGCTAAAATGAGTATGTACTAAATAATATTATTGTTCAATGTCTACCATCAGTGTCAGCCACAAGAGCATTGCAGCATATGATATATCATAGCAGTTTCCACTCTGCATCAACTGCTTACATAAGAGGGGCAGCAGAAAAGGGATTTTAATCTTTTTCTTTTGTTTTACTGCAGACTATGGTTGGAGGGCGACAGAACAGTGTGGTGATACAGAAGCTGCAGCCTGACACACCATACGCTATTACTGTGTCATCAATGTATGCAGATGGTGAAGGGGGACGAATGACAGGACGAGGCAGAACCAGTAAGTAACTGCTTGAGATCTTCTTATTAGGTGTGAAACAATATTGATGTATTGCTTTTCAAATTAGCTGAGAAAAATTTCTTGTGGTGAAATTCATCCCATCTGTATTTGTCATTTGTCCTTTGCTGGGTTTCAAGTATCTAAAGTAAGAAGGCCTGTCAGTCTACTGGCTGTAGAGAAACCCTGGATCACTACCTTAGACTGAATGCCCAGCTTTTAAGGCTGAGAGAAACCCTAATGCTACTATGGAACTACTTCTTCATTTTCATCTGTTTAATTGTCTTATGCCACAATTTAGTAAACACCTTAAAGCATCTGAAGGCGTGTGACTCTCATATGTGTGCTGTTAAGTATAAGTTTACTATTTCCCTGTCAGCACCTTCAGATCGGAGGCTGACCTTTACTGTGTGCACTTTGAGACTCTACCATTTTATGCTGATAGCATTGTTTTGATCCTGCTAGAAAGCACTGAGTGATATGCTACCAGAGGCACTTCAGGTATAAAAATCAATTAACCATTTTTTATTAATTAATTATTTAACTATAAAATTATAAATAACTTTTTAAATTCATTTGTACTTAGTTTACTTTTGACCCTGCAATGGTAAGTCAGTCATAGCAATGTGCTTGGTGAGGAATGGAGAAAACAATCCTGATGAACTCATCGTATAATTCTAAAATAGTGTCCAGAAAGAAATTTTTCCTACTATATTTAGCACTCTTTATGCTGTTGGATCGGGCTGATGTGTTCTCATTAATGAAGACAAATAACATTTAATATGAACTGTTAAATCTGCTGGTTTTTAAATTTCCTAATGATACGTTACATAGGCATGATCTGACATCGCAGGCGAGAGAATGTGGTTCCACATTTCTGACAACTTGGTCTGTTTCAGAACCTCTTACTACTGTAAAGAACTTGCTCATTTATGACCCAACCACCAGTACTCTGAATGTTCGATGGGATCATGCAGAAGGAAGTCCTCGCCAGTATAAAGTGTTTTATGGACCTACAGCTGGAGGCACAGAAGACATGGTAAATACTTTGTGTGGATCTCACTAACTGTCTCAGATAAATTGCAGCTCGTGGTGTTAGTGAGGGAAATACTGCTTGTTTCCCTATGCAAGGCTTTTTTTCCTGCTCATAGCTACCCTGGAGAAAATGCAGAGCACCTCCTTGAAAGTCAGTTACTCCCATATGTATTACAGGTTATTGATTTTATATAGTAGACCTTCAGTGGTTAATTCTTAGCACAGGGATTTAACAGCACACAAAATATTTGTTTGTTTATTCTTAGAGCAGTATGTGTGAATGTAAAGCTGACTTCAGGGTATACAAAAGGCTAGAAAGTCACCAGACCTCATTTCTACCCATTTTTACTGCTAAGAAGTCACATGACTGTAGGGACTCAGCCGGGATGATATTTGTGAAAGCAGAAAAACCCACATAGGTGTCTTATTCCAATCTCCTAAAATTACTCAATTGCTGAAGAGCTAAAACAGTCTTGAAAATGGGAACCCTTGTTGCAGACTAGGAAAATGCTATTCTTTCCCACTTTTGTTTCTTTTTCTACATCTGTGCATTTGATAAGCCTGTGAAATGAGGAGTACATGAATTGACGCTGTTTCAATAGCATCTAGAGAGCTACTGATGATAAATATTCTTAAATGTTGTGGAATTTTGCTTTCTAACATGAGCTGCTCATTACTTCTTCTCATTAACATGTTGTAATGTTATGTAATGTTTATTTTTTGATTTAGAAATTGACTTTTTAATGCCTCTGAGCTCCTAAATAGTGGTCATTAAAGAGATCACTGCCGATTCTGCTACTGTTACTAGTAGAACAGGATTTGGACCCAAAAGTGAACACAGCTGTAAGGAATTGTATTGGAGAGCATGAGACTTAACAACTGTTTTTGTTAAGTCCAAGACGGAACCTTCTTGAAAGGCAATTCCAGAAGATACCATGAACTCTATTACTTCAGGCTTCACCTTTTGTAAAATTTTTATCACATCCAGTCTAGAAATGAGATGTGGTGGAGGACTAAGGGAGATACAAAAAAGCTTAAACTTTTTGCATACTTATGTAAATGTCATGCCCCTACCTTTCCTTCTAAATTTGTAGACCACAGTACCAGGAAATACAAACTATGTCATCTTGAGGACTCTTGAACCCAACACACCTTACACTGTAACTGTGGTTCCAGTCTTCCCAGAGGGGGATGGTGGACGTGTCTCTGACACTGGAAGAACTTGTAAGTAAAATAGCACTTTTCAAGAAAATGTTAGGATTTTTTGTGTGAGTGGCTCAGATCCTTAGAAATTAGAAATCTGCATCAAATGTGGAAGTTTATATTCCCCAAAGTTTATATTCCACTTATGTCAGGCAAACTCAGCTCTCCTGTTGTGCGGGAAACTTACTGTTTACTTCTACACAATAGCAAAATTTTAACTGTAGTGCCAGTAGCAATACTGGTGAACAAATGGCAAATATTGGTGTTAATCCATGCTAACGTCCATACCATGTACTTAAAATTTTCCAGGGAGTTTAAGTTCCTAATGTCAGCATGATCTAAAATGTGTAGTTTGTGGCTACTTTCCATACCTGTCTGGTCGACAATAGGGTAGCAAAGTGTTATGATCATACTTTCAATTTGCAGCATAAACATATGTATTTTGCTGCCTGATGAGGATGTTTGTAAAGTCTAGTATCTGAGATGCTTAGATTTGCAGATTTTGGGGCAACAAAAGTAATGTATTTATCTTGGGCTGATGCACTTTTCAGCTTCCTTTGAGCACTGTTACGAATTCAAGTAGAAGTAGAACTTACATAAGCAACTTTGCAAAACTTAATTTAAATTATCCTTGATCCTAGTGGAGAGAGGAACACCAAGAAACATTCAAGTTTACAATCCCACACCAAACAGTATGAATGTCCGATGGGAACCCGCTCCAGGTCCAGTACAGCAATACAGAATTAATTACTCTCCGCTGTCTGGCCCAAGGCCATCAGAATCTGTAAGTAATTTAGTTTTTATACTATTCCTTAAAAGTGTGTGGAGGATATTGCTTTCTTCAATGAATGTAAAACAATAATAATAAACTCAGGCCAACTGTCTGCCCAGGAGTGTCCCTGCTGAAAACAGTGTCTACAGGAATTTAGTCCATTGTAAATAAATGCTTTATTTGGTGACATAATAGAAATAAGAAATAAGACTCCCATTCAAAACTGAGTATTGAGGATTGAGTATCCTTCATCGTATTGCAGGTACAGATGAGTTAAAATAAATTTTTTTTTTTTTTTAAAAAGACAGAAAAAACCAACAAATATTTATTAGGAAATGTTTAATTGTGAAACCAGATGCCAAGTTAATGTGATTTTACCACTAAACCATCTGTTCACCCCAAATCATTAGTGTTTAAGTAGGTCTTGGTGAGCAGTGAAGTCTTGATATGGGTAAAAATTTGCCCTCCAGATGTTAAGAGTTCTTGGATTTGTGTAGTTTTAGAGCTAAGCCTGTGAATGTTCTCACACAAAATGTACACCCATATTGTACATGTACAGATGGATATGTTTTTATGTAAGGAAGTGTAAGATTTTTAATCAATAATTTGCATCTGTAAAGTGAAAATGAATATTACTTCACACATGAGTGGGAACCTGTGTATTAGTACCTGTTAGAAAATGTCCTTTATATGTCATTAAACCATGACAGAATTTACTTTTTTGGTTTCTGTTCCTAAATGTTTCTTCTTTTTTTCTGAACTATTTTTATGTAAAATGTAAAAAGAACAATTCCATTTGCAGAATATGAGCTCCTTATGTATATATGCAATTTTTTTTGCACCTCAAGAATTTTTATCAACATTACTAAACTTGTATTATTTTTCTTTGAAAAAGTGTGGTCTGGTCATATTCCCAGTATTTTCTGTATTTCATTCAAATTGTTCATTTTAAAAAGACATGGTATAAACTGAAGCTTTTTTTATATTTGTTTCCGTTTTAGATTGTGGTACCAGGCAACACTCGTGATGTGATGCTGGAGCGCTTGACCCCTGACACTGCTTACTCAATAAACGTTATAGCTCTGTATGCAGATGGAGAGGGAAATCCAAGCCAAGCTCAGGGAAGAACATGTAAGAGGCAGTCAGTACGTGCTTTGTGAAATATATGTGAAAATTGGTGTGGGAAGAATTTATAAAATTGGTTGCAATCACAAATAGCATAAGCCATTCAGTGCAACTCTGAGATTAATGCATCTGAATTATGGCTGAAGCAATTGCAGGCCTCCATGGAAGGGAACTTTTGCTATGTTGTCTATGTTGTGGTACATGCATAATCACCAAAGTGATTTTCACTGGTGAAATAAGCCTAATTTGAACGTTTAAGAGTTTAACAGCTGTTCTTTAAAATGTGATTACAGATAAATAGCAATTTGTCTTTTGGAAAAAAATAGCACATTAAGATGGGTAGAATTTGCTGTCCACAGGAAAAAACGTGCTTCATATTTTGTCTTACATGATAATTGTATATGTCAGCCTCCCCAGATGTTTGTTTTTTGCTGGAGATGCCTAAACACCAAAACCTCCTTGTTACAACTTAGCTTGTGGGATCTTGGTTGGCTTACACTTGGCTTCTTTAAAATTCATTTTAGAAATAACATGTAAAGAAACTGTCTATGGCAATAATAGGTCATCTCTCTTTTGCTGCTTCTATTCTTTCTCTATTAAATCCCCATATTCATCTAAAACTTGCAGATGTGATAGGCTATAGTTACACTTGTCTGCAAGAGTCTGAGAAGCAGAAGTATGTCAATGCTCACTTTGCATGTCACTCTGATGTTCTCTCCCATACTGCTCCAGTTCCTTCAGTTAAGACCCTATCTATTTAAGACCTTCAGGCACTGCTGTATTATCACTGACTAAATCTACCTGTATATGTTTATTCAGGGTTTCAGGAAGGGCCGTCAACTTTGGCTTCAGGGTAGCATTTGAATCAGTGACAGCAACACTGAACTGGAAGAATCATGCTCCATACAACCTTCTGTATTTTCTTTTAGTGCCTCGCAGTGGTCCAAGGAATGTGAGAGTGTTCGATGAGACCACAAACAGCCTTTCTGTACAATGGGACCATGCTGATGGGCCAGTCCAGCAGTACAGAATCATTTATTCACCCACTGTGGGAGACCCGATTGATGAATATGTAAGTTCTGTAAATCCTTAGTAAGCACTGAGATGTTCTCAGTTGATTCTTTAGACTACAGAATAACAAAGACAGATATTTTACATGTAGTACACTTTGCATGCCCTATGGGTTCTTTGGTCATTGTTATCAATGCTGAGAAGCCACAGTTTATATGAAAGTTTCCTTTTTTTTTTTTCCCTATAAAGTCACAGAACATACACAGTTTAATGAACAAACTTGCGTGTAAAATAATGTTAAATATGTGAGTCACATATTAATCAGAAGATTCTGAGCAGGACCTTCTTCCTGACATTTAAACATTGTGCTACAGTGAATAGCCATCTATTAATCCATACTCTATTCATTATGAAGTCAGTGAGCTAAGATACAGAATAAACATAAGTTTGCATTTTATAAATTGAAGAGTGTTGGCAGAGTTTAATAAGAAAGCAATGGTAACTTTGATTCAGCAACTAACTTGCTTTTGTAAGGTTCAGTCTGAATTGTAAGTGTTTGTGTTTAATTTCCTGCAGCTTAATGATAGCACAAGTTAACCTGATGCTTATAAAATTCTTTGAGTGTTTATAGTAAAACCAAACTCAGATCCTATAGAAGTCTATGGCAGAATTCCTGCTGGCTGCCACCAGCCAAAATTTAACATGTATAAGAGCACTATCTAAATGCTGTTACTGTTTATGTATTATTGTATCAGACATGCTGAAAATACACTGTTTGAAAATTCCCTACCAGACCTGTTAATCAGGACACACATTTTTCAACATACATACGTGCTTTACAGAAAATATTGGACATTTCATAAAAATAGCAAGTCTCAAATAGCTGAAAATTTTTATCAAGTAATAATGGAAAGTGTTGACTGGGACATGTTTTTGAGATAGATATCTCAAGTTACTTTCCATTGTTTCAGTGCTATATGGTCACCTTATGGAGCAGTATCACTTTTTGGATTATACCTACCTTTTTGTTGGAAGGGAGCAATAGTGCATGGCTGCACCAGGAAGTTGAGGAGACTGAGGGATGCATAAATGGGCATGTTTTTACATAGCAAAATATTTAGAGCTTCCTTCTCAGAGTAACTTGTTTCTTCCAAAAAAATGATATTCTAAGACGAGGATAATGAAAAGGTAGAAATGAAACTGATGGGTAGCATGAATGACTCACCTCCATCCCCATTTTAGGAGCTTTTTCCTCTCTTTCTCTGTCTCCAAGCACATCATCATCATCATTTTTTCCTTTCTATGAGGAAACAATACTAAAATCTTGGCGAGGCACTGCAGCATCTCAGTCCAATGTGAGGGTAGGGACTGAAAAGTCAATTTGATTTATCTTTTTGTGCTGACCACAGTGTTTTATAATTTAAAATAACAAATACTAGTAATTGTTTATAAGCTATAACCTTTAAGATATCCCAAATGACTTCATCTACAGTGGACATAAAAAAAGTGCACCAAATGTCGAAAAAAATTTTTAGTTCTAGTTACTGCCATTATTGATCAGTTACAGGACTGTGAGTTTATTTACGTCTGTTTCTTTTGTGTTCTAGACAACAGTTCCTGGAATAAGAAATAATGTGATACTACAACCACTGCAATCAGATACGCCATACAAAATTACTGTTGTGGCTGTGTACGAAGATGGAGATGGTGGACAACTGACTGGAAATGGCAGAACTGGTAATTAGTTTTAATATTGTATATTCATTTTGAAATTTAAGACACATATTCCTTGAGCACTCCAATGTTCTTAAGGTTTCATTATGTTAATTACATCTTACAATGTAAATTTCTAGAGGTTGAAAAACAGTCACTAGTCTAATTGGAATGTTTTTCTTTCTTTTTAGTTGGCCTGCTTCCTCCTCAAAATATGTATATAACTGATGAATGGTATACACGATTCAGAGTTTCCTGGGATCCTTCACCATCCCCTGTTCTTGGCTATAAAATTGTATACAAACCTGTGGGTAAGAAAACCTATTAATTCTGAGTATACCACTTTCAGAATAGTGAGTGGCTAACGGGAGATCAGGATAGAAATCATATGTATCATCAAATGTTTGTGTTAAAGGATTTATTTCCTTTGTTTACTGATTTTGATGAAAGCTTAAGTCTCATCAGTATTTCATAAGAAGCACAAACTATCAAATACAGTGTTTCATACATTCAATTGTACACTCAAAATTTAATACAGTGACTAGATAAAGTCCTGGACCAGACTTTGTTTTCATCTTTTTAATACCTCTTGTCCTTCTGAGGATATGAACTGGTGTATGTGAAATAAGTATTGGACAGCTATTTAGATACTAATATCCTTCAGAACCTTTGTTTTATGTGGCAGTGAAACATTATACATACCTTTCTGTAAGTTAAATTAAACACAAACATTGCACAATAGCTTATAAAGCTATGTATATGTTCTATTTGCAACAGTCTAATATGCTAAAATTTAAGCAATTAGTATGTTTTGTTTCAGAAAAAATGAGATGACGTGCAAAAAAACTTAATGACATGTAAAAGATGGCAGATAGTTTTGTAGCTCACCTAATTGTTAGTCTTTCTCTCTCTCTTTACCTCCTTAATACTTCCTTTCAATTCAAGGTTCAAATGAGCCCATGGAGGTTTTTGTGGGAGAAGTGACTTCGTACACCTTACATAATCTGTCTCCCAGTACTACTTACGATGTGAATGTTTATGCCCAATATGATTCTGGAATGAGCATACCTTTGACAGATCAAGGCACTACATGTAAGTCGAAATAATTTTGTTGTAATCATGCTAGATACTTATGATGATCTGACGTAACATTGATCAAGAGAGGATTTTTAAGGCTGCTTGTTAGAAAGTCTGAATATCCTCTCATGGAGAATACTCATCATCTGTCCATGATGTAGACCTTAAAAACACTAAGCTTGGGAACAGTAATGGAAATACAGTTTTAAGTAATGATTTGATGATATAAAATTTTCCAGTCTGCTTCCTAAAATTTTGTTCAGCAATAGTTGGAGTCAGTCTTCAACTGTCTCCAGGGTACTGCAGAATCTAACCATGCTAAGCAGGTCTAGGGTTTTTTGCTACTCTGCTTTTATCTCACATTAGATCTCCAGTGATTGAAACTTCAGCTTTTCAGAAGGAGATGATTTCGTTGATAGCCTCAGATAAGAAACTTCTAAAATTTTCTTCAGTTAAGATGATTCAAGCATCCTGAGTTTTGTTGACTCGGTAGATTCTTTTCATATTGTCATATATATGAGTCAGATTCTGATTTTTGGAAGCTTCTTATCTTCTAAAGAACTCAACTTACTTCATGTTAAAACTCATAAAATGGGCTGTTACCCACTAAGGGAATGGTATCAAACTTTAGGCTTTTGTAAATAGGTAGGCTGGGATCTCTAGGGTGTAACAGCAAATGAAGAGATTTGACTAGAACTGCTCTTTCTTTCTGTGAACATTTAAAAAAATCACTTTCTGAACCAGAACCGCTAATAATTTTCATTTGGATGTACTTTTTCTTTCTCTGCTCACAGTATATTTGAATGTCACTGACCTAACAAGTTACAAAGTGGGTTGGGATACTTTCTGTATCCGATGGTCACCTCATCGGTCAGCAACTTCCTACAGACTGAAGTTAAACCCAGCTGATGGTAAGTGCATTTTATTTTTTGCATTTTCTGGAAACATAATTGTCTTATTTCAGTGACAGCAACACTTATTTGGGATAGCAGCAAGCACCCACCAGAAGCCATGATGCATCTGGTTGAGCTTTAAAGCTCTGAATATAACCTGTTTTTCTAGAGACGAAAAAGCTGCAAAGAGTGAGTGCTGCTTATTGTCAAGTTGACTTTCACTAGTGGGTATCTGCTAGTTACCTGGGTTTTACGTGTACACTGCAATATATGCTTCAGGGTGCATAATCACCACATAATCTTGGTCTAGAAGAGCTTATATGGGACAAGAATAAGACTGCTGTCCCCTCCACTCCAGCATCCTCTCAAGAGATCTCTAATTTCTGCACTTACTTGTACACATATTGAAAGGGAAATAGTGTGTTCTAACTGTCTTTCTATTGGGCTTTTTTTGACAGGTTCCAGAGGACAGGAAATCACAGTACGTGGATCAGAAACGAGTCATTGTTTTACTGGCCTCTCACCAGACACAGAATACAATGCTACTGTCTTTGTTCAGACCCCTAACCTTGAGGGACCTCCAGTCTCTATGAGGGAGCATACAGGTAGGTAATAGATACTGTGAACCTTAAGTTTTGGCTATAGAACTTGTCTTGTTTCATCTGTAGAACTTGTCTTGCTCCTAAATTACTTTAGAATACATCTTTTAAATGATCTTTCCTCTTTCTCTCAGTATAATGTCAACTGGAGTTAGTGAGGGAAAGAGAAATTCTTATGCTCTTCTTCAAACCAAGTATTTCCTAGCATTTGGATGAAAAATGAATACATTATCAGAGTGCAGCGTTACCAGTCTCACGTAAAAGTGTTCCTGTTATAATAAAATAATGTACCTTTGTTTTAACAATAGCTATAATCTCATTATTCTTGTAACAATAAATTTTTCCTTGCCAATTATACATTGTTTAGGTTAGTGAGAAAAGATTGGAATCTTCCTGTGTAGTAATATAATACATAATCTAGAGTTTGAATGAAATAATTTATATGGAGTCAAAAAATTATTATTTCATTTCAGTCCTCAAACCTACGGAGGCACCAACTCCGCCACCTACACCTCCTCCACCTCCCACGATCCCTCCAGCTCGGGATGGTATGTTTATTTGTAGAATTATTCAGTATTTTTGTGTAGTTGCTGCATTGCTTCAGAGTTTAATTCTATTTTTCATAAATTTAAATAGATTTAAAACTAGCACAGCATTTTAGGGAAAAGAAGATTGAGATCAATTTCCTAATGCCATCCATTTGCTCTTGAGCTTTACTAGACTTCAACGTTTCCTGGTTTAGAACAGCAAGGTGCATGCATTTGGGGAAAAAATTCATGATATTCTATAGCTCTGTGGCAAGTCTGTGAGTCCGCCTGCCCTCAGCGGACAATTTATATTTTATGGTAGCTGCTCAGAAAAAAACCTAGATAATTAATTTAAACCATTTACATTTGATTCTTAAGCTCATCCTCATTTCTTGAACTTTTATTTGAAAAATTTTAATAAATGTGTTTGTGTTGAGCATTAGCCCTCTGCCAGGTTGACTGTGTGGTAATAGAAGTTTGCTGAGTATTTGTCATTCTTGAGTTTTCCAATTTTGAAGCAATGCTCATTATTTCAGAGTGATATGATTGGTGTGTTTTAAGTGTGCCTTTTCTTGGTCTTTCAGTATGCAGAGGTGCCAAAGCAGATATAGTATTCTTGACTGATGCTTCCTGGAGTATTGGTGATGATAACTTCAACAAAGTAGTGAAATTTGTTTTTAATACAGTAGGAGCCTTTGACTTGATTAATCCTGCTGGAATCCAGGTAGGTTTGTTATTTCTATTGGGTACATTTTGGAGGGAAACTGAAGATGAAGCAGAATTACTAAAGTTACATCTGATTTTTCCTTTCTTTTAGAATGCTGTCATTTTTTTGTGGTAGATTGTTGTACAACACGTGTATGTGTGTGCATGTATAATTATTTATGTGCATGTATAATTATTTATGAAATATGAAAATACAAAATATAATTATTTATGGTCATCCAAGGGAATCCAGTCTATCCTGAGAGGTTATTATTCTGAAAGACAAGTTTGTAGTATGTGGGAATCCTCCAGGCAGAGAAACTGGGGTGATGTATGGCCAATGTACAGTTAGTTTTACATTTTCTTTGTATAGGGCATCAACAACTGGTACACTGCCTAGTTGTTACATGCTAGGTTTTGTCTGTGTCATATCAGAAGTCTGTTTTGGGGCCAGTCTGACTGTTGAGTGAGGGTTACATTTTAATTTCTCAGTGCAAGAAAGGAGTCTTATGCATGTGGAGTCCAGCTGGTTTGCCATTAGCCTTGTCTTGTCAAGCTGCCTAGAATCCCGCTGCAGTAAGTAGGCAGAATTCCTTCGAGAGGGGCACTTGTAGAAGTATCTTCATCCCATCCTAAAGATAGATAACATGGGGCCACTCCACAGTGGGCATAGTGAAAATATGAAAAGGTGAAAAGTTAGTCATCTTAATGAATTAGTTCATCTTTAAAGAGTAAACGGTAATAGCTAATGAGGAATGGACTTCCAGGATTTCTGGGCTCATCATAGTTATGTCAAAAACATTTCCTGTCAGGCTACTTACTGTAAGACTTGCACCGTTCCAGGTTTTCTTCTGCTTAAGGGAAGCTGGATGAGATCACTGCCTAGGTTCCTATAACCATTTCTCTTTCACTAGATGAAGTGAATGACATGATATGTGAGAGAGTTTCTTACAAGGTATTTCTGGAACATTGCAACAATGAGAAAAAAGTGTTGTGTGCACACTGCTGTGATGATATCTGTGTATGTAAATATGCGTGTGTGTGTGTAATCATACATAGTTGAAAAAGATTTTTCAATTATTTAACGCTTACTAATATACCACAATATTTCAATGGAGAGAGCTGGTCTGGAACATGGAGGTATGAGACTGAACACTGATATATTGCGTTTCAGGTTTCATTTGTGCAGTACAGTGATGAGGCAAAATCTGAATTTAAACTGAATACATTTGATGACAAGGCCCAGGCCCTGGGAGCTCTTCAAAATATTCAGTACAGAGGAGGAAACACAAGGACAGGTAATTCTGAGCAGTAATCATATTTCTTTAAGATAAAATGTTGTCAGAAACTGCCTCATTATCCTAATATTGCATGGCTGAAAATTTAGGTTTTTTTGTTCTGTTTTAGCTGTGTGGCTGTTGCCCTTTCAAAGTAAAGTAAGGGATTTCTTCTCTTGTGGATAATATGGCTGACTCCTCGCTCATTGTGCACTTTGCAGGCAAAGCCCTAACATTTATCAAAGAAAAGGTTTTGACTTGGGAGAGTGGCATGAGGCGAGGTGTTCCCAAGGTACTTGTTGTTGTCACTGATGGTCGGTCTCAGGATGAGGTGAGGAAAGCAGCAACTGTCATACAGCACTCTGGTAAGCAATTCAGACTACCTTGCTGTATCATTTCCTTATGTGTTAAGCAATGCAATTATAAGTGGTGCTTCAATCAACTGGGAGTCCTTTACTCATCATTTATGGACTCAGAAACACATTCTGAGTATTTGGGAAAAACTCAAAGCTATTTAAAGAATTTAGACTCTCTGGGCCTGACTTACTTTTTCTTTCTCTAGCCTTCTCTCTGGGGAAGAATGTGATGTCCCGAGGCTTTCAAGTAATTCGTCATGCATACCATTTCATAGACATGACTTTTGCTTACTTCTTTCTCTCCTTGCTATGGGGACCACAGGGATCATTGTGAAGTGTACTCCATTCTAGTGCTTTTGTTGTAATGGGCCTGGCTTTTTGAGCTTTATGTTTTACCCGGTATAAACCTGTGAATCTCCAGTAAAAGTAACTGCTTTTGGTGGAGCTGGGTCTGAACTGACTCCTTCATTGCCTTTTAAGCTGAGAAATATTGCACTTCCTCTTCAGATTTGCTGAATGTGGCTTATGTGAGTCTAAAAATCTATTCCTGTCCCTGCACCCAGCAGTTTTGCGTTTCAGTGCATGAACCACCTGGAGTCCTGTTCCCTGAGTAAGGAGATGTTGTACTTCCTTACGGAAATCACTGGCATGTAAACCACAAGTGGTTGTCATCTCTGCCTCTGTGATCTGAAGGAATCAGCTCTGTCTAGATGGTTTCTAAAGATGTTTGGCTATCATAAAAATCTCTACAGTCTCCCTGGATAATCTGCTTCAGTGCTTTACTACTCTAATAGTTGTAAAGCTTTGCCTCATGTTTCACCTAAGTGTTTCTTCAGGCTAATGAAACTATTGTCTTCTTTTCATTTACCTAGTTAACTAGGAAGGCAGTTGATCACTGCCCACTGTAATGGGCCTTCGTATTTGAAGCCTGTTGTCATTTCCTCTTTCTGTCTTCTCTTTTCTAGACTAAGCAAAACCATTTCCTTCAACCTCCTGTTGATCATGTTTTCCAAACCTCTTATCATTTTTGCTCTCCTCTCTATTTGCTTTGGTTTCTTTGCATCTTAAGTGTCGTGCTCAAAGCTGGACAGAGTATTCCAGCCAAAGCTTCACCAGAATTGAATACAGAGGAATTATTATCTTCTTTTTGAAAAATTAACAAAGTAAATAAAGATCGATTTATCATTTGCAATAAAAGTGAATTCTTCTTTCAGCCTTCAGCCAGCATTTCCGATGTCTGTGCAGGTTCTTGTCAATGAAATTTTGTGGGAGATTTTTTTCTATATAGTGCTGAATTGTGTAGTGACATTTTTTTTCTTCCTTGTTTTCTGGTATGGCAAAGAGAGGTCAAATTATCACATGGAAGCATAGGTGGGAGAAGGGAAAGGAAGAAATGAGTCAGAAACAGAATTCTGTAAAGGCTAAAAGATAGCAGGAAACAAAAACTTGACATGGAAGGCAAGGAGGCACTGATTTAAGGATTTGAAGAAGAAAATCACCCTGACAAAGAAGTGGATTATGCCATTACACAATTCTAAGCTCTGGGTTCTTCTCATTTGACTTCAGACATCTAGTAACTAAATCCCTAGTCTAAGGTCATCATGTAGGGTCCTTTTATGGCCAGTGAAGAGAGCAACAGATAGGCATCTACATACCACGGCTTCTGTCTTGAAGGGAGGTGAGATGAATTGCATTCTGAATCTGTCCGTGTCTGTCTGTTGATTATAGAGACTAGACAACTATCTTAGACTTGTTCCTAACTTGGAAAGTAAAAACTGGTGAGATGAATGCCACCCAAAGAAAGTGACACTGAGAAGCATGAAATGCAGGAGATGACAACAGATAGAAAACTGGATAACCAATAGTCTGCACAGAGATTTTGGACACAGAACAGACACAAGATACTGTAGAATTGAGAGGATTGTACATTTTGCATGAAAGAGTGAGGGGACTATGTAGCCAAAGCTATGTGAGATTGGATAATGCCCAACAAAAGTCAATGAAGGAAGGAGGAGAAAGCTTTGAAAGAAAGATGCAAAATCCGTTTAATCCCTCCTGAGCTTTAATAGGGTGAAAGTAGGTCCAGAATGTATGCTTATAATGAAGACCAGATAAAAGACTAGGTAGAACCTGAGAAATCAATGATAGGGATGGTTTGTGAAATATTGACCTGAAAAATGGTAACGTATGTTTACTATATTTCAAGTAACAAGTGTTATTTTTACAGGCTTCAGTGTCTTTGTGGTTGGTGTGGCTGATGTAGATTACAATGAGCTGGCCAAGATTGCCAGCAAGCCCAGTGAGCGTCATGTATTTATTGTTGATGACTTTGATGCCTTTGAAAAGATTCAAGATAACCTTGTCACCTTTGTGTGTGAGACAGCTACCTCAAGTGAGTAGAAGACATCGTTTTCCCAAATTAATACATTTGTTTATATACTGCTACAGTTGCCAACCCATTTGAGGTACATCAAAGGAAATGTTCATATGTAAAAGTTAGGTTTCATAATAACTGGACATAGTTAAAGGGAGCAAATTACCTTTTCAAAATTTTGAAGTAGGTATTATATTTTATATAATCTTGTGTCATGTTTCAAAAGTACTGGTACAACAAAAAGAGAGTAACAGTCAGTGAGAACTACTGCTCTTCTAGAAGTAGAATGATGCCTAATGTGAACTGGGTGGTACAACAGGTCTCTTACTTACCACTGCTCTAGGGGTGCTAAACAGGTGCAGCTATGGAGTGTGATGCTGTTTTAAAGTTATCTAAATGAAGTTCAGTTGTTTACTCAAGTAAAATCCTTCTATGGCAAAAATGAGAAATTCTTAGGCCTGTTATGTGCAACTGTGTACTCCCTAACTGCCTCATCCACTAGCTCCTGAGGAGCCATCTAAATCTGCAGTTTTTCCTTGTGAATCTGACAGCTATTATGCAGCCTGACTCATGCCTTAAATATTCATGGAAAGACTGTGTCATTTGCTCCTTTCTTCTTATGAATTAGACCCTTAAAATATTTGGGGGGTTCATTTGTTATTCCATACAATTTGTCACGGTAGAAATATCCTACTAAAAGTAACAAGTAAAGATTTTAACAGTACATCAACCACAGAGCAGAACACAGTATGACAAATGTAACAGAAGTTGGCTGATAATTAATAATGGCACAGACTTCTCGGTAATAAAACTTTGAAGTATACATATGTTCATATCCTATTAGGTTTTATAGTTTTGCATTATATGTTGTTTCATGTCTTTTAGCTTGTCCTCTTATTTACTTGGAGGGATACACTTCACCTGGTAAGTAACTGTCTAAAATTTTGGCATAGATGCATTTGTGTCTTTTACAGCTCTACAGTGTTTTTATTTTTTATTTTCTCTCCGGATTTAAAGGTTTCAAGATGCTGGAATCATATAATCTAACAGAGAAGCATTTTGCTTCTGTACAAGGTGTATCACTGGAATCAGGTTCTTTCCCAAGCTATGTAGCATATAGACTCCACAAAAATGCCTTTGTCAGCCAGCCAATACGGTAAGTAAACCTGAAAGACTCGTATTTAGGGCAAGCAGGTCAGGAGGGATTAATAGAGTTTATAGATGATAGCATTAGTATCTTATGGAAGATGCATTTGTTTGATGTTCTTTTTACTGAACTCCAAGAAATATATTCCAAAGAATGTCTATCATTGTTATCATTGAAGGCTAAGCTAATTCTTGCATTGTGATCTGTTCACTATTAATTGGGGTTTTTTTGTTCTTTTTTGGAGATTATGCTTTTAACCGTTTGAGTTGCATATAATCCACATTTTGTCTTTAGGCAGTTGTACAACAGCCTCTTTAGTACAACGAGCTCCGTGTTGCTGGAGGGAAACGGTTTCAATACACAGGGATAAGCACCACTTTTTGCAGGGGCATCGTTCATAGTGCAGTAGGCAGTTCATTGATGCCATTGACTTAGGGTAGTTTATTTTCTACTCGACTTGCTTTATTTGGCAAATGGAGTGGAGTTTTCAAGGGCCTGTGGTCTTAGAGTATGGATACGGAGGGCTAATATATGGTCATTCTTTCTAAAATCTTTTCACAAAAAAAAAAAAGAAATTAGCAGTTTTACTAAGAGGAGAATGGTACCTCTGTTTTTCTTTTTACATTTGTTCCTCTGGTATCTGTTTAAGTAAGCTTCAAAAAAGTAATTTTGAGTCAGAGGAGATGCCTAAAGATAGCCCACGGTTCCTATAAAATTTAAGGAAATTTAATCTTCTTTTCGTATAGGCCTTTGAAATCTTCTGCAGTCCTGACAGATCAAGTAAAGGTCAGATCACAAGCATAGGAGCTGAGGTGTATGAAGAAATAATTTCTTTTTGCCAGACTTCTCAGCTCACAACTTTAAAAGTTGAGGACTTGAGGACTTCTTGAGTTCATTGACATGCCATTATAGCTATGGGGGTGATAGATCTCTGACAGCCTGGATTTTTATGATCTAGGGAAGTACAGATAATCCCAGTCACTGGCATCTTGTTTTGCAACTCTCCTACATTAAGATTAAACTTGCATTTAGCAGGATAAGATGATATACAGACTTTCTATTTATTTCATTTTTTTTAGAATGTTGTGATACATAGTCCATTGTCTGCTGTAAGGGGTGGAGTAGACTTGCCAGAGTATTCTGGGCATTTATTTTTCATGAGAAGCCAGAAAATAAAACTCAATTTAGATTGAGTCAGCAAAGCAATAAAAGCATCCTGATCCTGGTGGCATAGTTGTTTCCATATCTGAGATAACTTGGTATCCAAGTTATAAATATCACTGCTATATCTACTTTAATATTTCATTTCTTCCACTGTGCTGCGTGGTGTTGTTTACTTAGTGATTGTGCTATTATTACAGAGTGTCCGTAATTGTATGGGTACAAAAGCTTTGCCTAGAATACAGAGCAGCTTCTCTCTTCATTTTAAGGTTTCTGTGTTTATGTTCATGAGGCCAAATGCCCTTCTCAGCTCCATTAAAACGGTTAGAAACTACCTCCTTTCTTAGAAATCCCTTCCTGGATTTCCTCCCTTCCCCTTCGAAAATGTTGGAGGCCATTTAATGCATGTTTTTATTTACTTTTGCCTTTCTGTTTTTTAATGTCTAACAGTCTGAATATTACAAATCTAAACCTCAGCCACTGATGAGGCCCAAATACATCACCAATTGCAGGGAATACATTAAATACATCCTTCATTGTATCTGTGCCTGAAGGGCAGCAGTAGTTTAGTGTTGTTTTCTGTTGCCTGTCTAAACCAGGCCAGAAGAAAAAAGTATAAAGCTAGGGTCCTATTTTCTGTACTTATCACCAAGGAATTTGAAATATGTGTAGTTTATGCAAAATCTTGCCACAAGACTATATCTCCAAGAGTTCTTGGTCATATTCTGGCTTCCTCCATAACCATGGTGCCTAGATCAATTGAAGACAGGCTGTGAGTTCATCTTAACAATGATTTTTATCACAAAGTTCTTTTCTATTTGAGAAAATGCGATTTTGTTAAAATGCTCAGTTCCATTAAACAATGTGGTTTCCCTGTTACTCTCATGTCTTTTCTTAGAAAAAGAGCAAATTATGAAGATCTTATTTTCCTCATGTGTTTCCGTGTGAAATAATGTCCTCATATTGTCTTAACAGGGAGATTCACCCAGAGGGATTGCCACAGGCATACACTATCATTCTGTTATTCCGTCTTCTGCCCGAATCCCCTAACGAGCCTTTTGCAATTTGGCAGATTACAGACAGAGATTACAAACCACAAGTTGGAGTTGTGCTTGATCGTAAGGATGATTTTGCTTACTGTGCAGAGAATTTATATGTTACATTACTTTGCATGCATTCTTCCCACGTATTTCCAAACCCAAAGCATTCTTACATGGTAAAAGGATTATATATTTTAGTTTTAAAAGATTTTTTTTTTTTTAACTTTGTACATAAATTATTTTTTCAACTAACAAAAATTCAATTAAGCTACGTTTCAACTTTGGTATTACCTCTAAAACCCAGGAATGTACATCTATGTACTTATGGGTCAATAAGACCCATATATACATGTTTATCTTAGGTATCTTAAGTGTATCTTAAGATAGTGGTTTTAGTAGTACATATAAAATGAAATGTATTATAATTTTCATTTATTGCAGCTGCGAGCAAAGTGCTGTCATTCTTTAACAAAGATACAAGGGGAGAGGTTCAAACTGTAACTTTTGATAATGATGAAGTAAAGAAAATCTTTTACGGAAGCTTCCACAAGGTAAAGGATTTAAATGATGAATGTTGCTTTCTGAAGTGCTGTTCTTTGAAACAAAAGACGAGGAAGCAGAAGTCACTGTCAGTTATATCCAGTATAGTACTGTAAGTTGACATAGGGACTTACAGATCATAGAAAACAAGATCTCTGAAGAAACAGCTCTTCTTTTTATTATTGAGTTAAAGGCTTACTTTGAACCAATGTAAGAGATTTGTAAAGAACTTGTCAAGAATTTGTCAAGACTGTGTAAGTGGAGGGATATATCTGAACAAGACATCATAGCCTGATTACTGGCACATAAAAAAGGAAGAATAACAGATAAACTGGAAAAAAAAAGGAAAAGAAGTTGTGATGAGACAAGACTCGGGGGGAGTGTAGTGATGTGGAATCATCCAAAGAAGAAGATATAACTACAGAAAGTATGTAGCTATTGAGTTAAAGAAAACGGCAGGGAACCAGTTTTGGGAGGTGAATAGCATATTGAATAAGATTCATATGTTTAACAAATATAATAGATGTATATGTATATATTTTGTATGTATGCATGTGTATTGGTATATTTTTGGCTTAAATTCACTGAGCCTAAAATATTCCATAGTATTCTGAAGCAATATTAACTAAGCAACAATAATGACAGAGAGCCCATAAAAGATCATATAACCTATTTGCGATTTAGAATGAAATGCATGGTTTTTGAGCTGTTAAAATGGCCAGTGAAATCCTTACATGTTACTGCATCTGCCTTCAATTGTGATAGTTGTGAGCTTGCTTTTCCAATTTTATACACTGAATTACGAAAACTCGATCCTGCCAGGCTTCCTTACCTCTAGTCATGGGGAGGTGTTTGACTCAGGCTACATATAGGTCTAAACCACAATTTAAAAAATATTTTCATGCTGTGTTAAGCATGTATGTTTAGGGCAAAAAAAGTGAGTTGCAATTGCAACATTTTTGGTCAGCTGAAATGCACATTCTCATGTTTTCATTTATCTCCCTGATGTTTTTTTCTGATGACTAAATATGGCTGGAGTATAACATTTGTTTTCTTTATGATACCCTCTCCTGCATGACTACTCACTACCAGCATTCCTTTGAGGATAGTGATAAGAGGTTGCCTCTGTCTGCTTGCTGATACTGGAGGCCACATTGTCAGCCTGTCTCTGCTAGGCTGAAACCAGGGCAAGCTAGCTGGTACCAGCATTATGTTTTCTGCCTCAATCTGTTTAAAACATGGATGACTACAGTAATCACACAGTACTATAAAAGCTATCGGTTTCCTCAGAATTTGACAGAGGAAAATTTCCCAAACTGCTTCTATGTCATGTCCAACTAGTCTTGTGTTTATAAATTATTTAATGGTTAATTATTTTTGCATATATGAATAGATGTTTATGTCACTGGCTTTGTGACTGATACTTAGAAGTAGGCTTGAATCACACCTACATTAGGCAGCCTCTATTTTTGGCATTTGGCTTTTTGCCTTTCTTTTTTTTGGTATGGCTTAGTAGGACAACTGAGTTTTAAGGAAATGTAAAAGTTGAGTCAACTTATCACCAAGAAGTACTGTTAAAACACAGAACAGCAGGTAGTGTGCCTCATTTTAGATATCAGTGTGAGAACCGAGAATTCCCTTTTCCAGGTCAGTGGTGTGAAGCTTTCTACATGCTGTACTGCCAGCAGTCTGTTTTAAGTGTCTGCTGCTAATTTAATTGACATACAGAGTCATATTTTCCCTTGCAGTTCCTCTAAATGTGATAGAGCTGAGCAGAATTATCTGATAGCACTGACAGTAAATCTGTGCTTCGTTTATCAGAGCAAATGGGGAACAACCTACAACCCCAGCAACACTAACAGTTATGTATAGCTGTGTATTATACTTACTGGTGAAAACTAATTACAGGGAAAATAAAAATCCAGCATTTTGTATTATTTTAATAGTTAAATACACTCATACATATGAACAGAAAGCAATCCTGTGATGCCAAACGACGTACTGGCGTAACAGCCGTTTGCAAATTATCTTAAAGCTCTGGAACTATGAATTCTTGCTTGTAAGACTATTTCTTAAGCAAAAATGAACCAAGTATGAGTTATTTAGTGCAGGAAACAAAAGGAAACAAAAGTTCAGATTTTGATAGTATTTGAAGTAACTGGAGTAGCCTTGATTTAAAGAGCTGTATTTGGGAATTTTCACCATGTAATTGAGCTGACTCCTCTGGATTGTCTCCAGGATGATTACTGAGATTGCTATATGAGTCAGGTTGTTAATGATAGCATCATGGGATTCCCCAGCTCATGTGCTGGGAAAGCCTTATGTATCAGTCATGTTGATTAGCTCCTAATAAAGGATAGCAGTAGTTTCAGCTCGATGAAGGAAGGAAAGTAAGATTAACACATTTCAGAAGGTACTTCTGCAATTTCTCCTGCCATCCAGTTTCAAAGAAATAACAAATCTTTAGAACGCCAGAAGATGTTTTCCAAAATATCAAACATTTTTGTGGTTTTCATTCGATGACTTACTGGCTCATTCAGTGAAGCACAGTTAACTACACCTAACTGCAGGGAAATTTACTTTGGCATACTTGAACGATTTGCGTAGCATAGCTATGGTGAAAGCTGTTGAATCTGGCAAGTCCCATAGGAAAAATCCTGACTGCCTGAGACAGTCATTAAATTTATAACTGAATGCTCTGGAGAGGCAGATGACTTCTACTTTCTTATTCTTACCATGCTAGACTTCGTTTTAGATTGCAGTTTTGCAGTAGTTAGCCACAGGAAATTTGATAATGACTGTATGTCTTTCTGCTGATGTACATATGGGATAATAGTTTGCTTAGCTTATTGATGTGGTTCATTTAGCAGTACATCAGAACTCCATCAAACTTTGTCTTAGAAGGAGTCCAGAGAGAAAGATTAAACTATGTTTTCTCTCTTAAAACCTCAGTGCCTTCTGGCACTGGAAATGATCAAAAGTGATGCTTTATCTTGGTGTGTTAGAAATTGAAGAGAATGTTTCGGTTAACATTTTTGTTAAAACCAAAATGCAGCAGGATTGAATACAGAGATGTTTTATTTACTGTAAACACTAGATGCATACTTTTATTGGATTTATGCTTGGGCCATGAGATTCAGGCTGGAATTCAGAGCTGGCATTAAATCAACAGGGAGCTGAGTCAATGGCTTGGGGGAGCTCTGCTTATTTGTGACTGCTGGGGTCGCTTCTTCTTTGGATAGATGTACGATGCTCAGCAGTCATTGCTGTTTGAACATTTTCAAATTGATGATCCCCATTCAGCATTCTGATGTAGATTCATCTCTCGTAAGTTTTGTGTGCAAATGAAAATGCAGTAATATGTGTTCACTCTGCAGATGTCATTTGCTTTTTCTAATTTGTGACAAATTCTTAACATTCCACTGGAAGGATTTGCATGTTAGGTACCTTTAGGAATTAGGAAATTACATCTGTGATGATTTTAAACTGTTGCATTAGTTAACTATATGTATAAATGATAACGAATTTAAAATTTTGTCTTATTTTATTTTGTGGAAAGTTTGTTATGTAATACCAAAATATACTTTGGATGCATTCAGCTATCTCTCCACTAGTTTTTTATTTGGTCAATGAACAATGTTGGGAACGTTAATTATAAAAACACTTGTATACACAGCACTGAGAATTAAACTGTGATGCCAACTGAATTTCAGATGACAAAAAAATGAGGGCAGTTTCAAAATTCTTAATTCCAATTAAATAAAACATAAGCACATAATGTTTTAAAAGTTTTAGATAAGCAATGATGATGCCTCGGAGACTACTCCACATGGGAAAATATTTAATATGGAAAAAAAGAACAAATTCTCAGGAGATTGTTCAGGCGCTTGTTGACTCAGGACATTTAAGGGAATCTCTGTTTCAACTTTATGCCAATTTTTTTAAGCACTCATCAAATAGCAATATGTTTCTGAATGGTTATGTACTGTGATAACACGAGCTTTAAAACATAAATACATACTTGAAGGATTCTTTACTGCTGATCTTACTGCATTGATATTTTAACAGATAGACGTTATAATGTTGTGTATAAAATATATGCAGTATATATGCCACTGAAACCTTTATTTTGCCTTAGGATGTTCTTCCTTCAAACGCATATTAGAGTTAATAAAGTGTCAGACCCTTTTTTCTTTCTTGGAGATTCCTGAATGTCTTCTGTTCTCATAGACACGTAGGAAATTCACTTGCATAACACTTGCCATATGTGCTATAAATTTTTGGAATGGTAACCTTTGCTTCAATTTTGTTTGTTCTTCTGTTTAAGGTTTACTGTGTGTTTAAGGTTTACCCCAAACACTTCGTTCTCTTCTCCTAGTAAACTTACTCTCCCTTTGTTACAGTCATTCTTTTCTCCCTCCTAAGTTTCCCTTATTCCCAATAATTAATCTCTTCCTCTTCTTCACTATTTCCCCTTATTTTGGCATATGTTTTTGTAGCCGAATTTCTCTCATGGAAATTTCTCTCTTGCATCTTCGATTATTTAGTCTTTTTCTGGGCAGGTTTCTCTGTTCACTTCCTGTATCTCAATGCAACTAATGCCTCTGGTTGAGTCATCTGTGGAAACTGAATCCTGGATCTTTGGATCTAAAACAATCTAGGCTCTGAACTACAGACAGTCTATTAGCCGCTGGGCAGTCACAGGCTCATAAACCTCTTGTGTGGTCCCAGCCATCAGAAGAGGACAAGAAAAGCTTGTATTCACTTCCTCTCAAAAATTCTTTTTATTTTTTACTTTTCTGCCATCTTAAAGCAATTTTCAGGCAAGCTTTTTAAAATAGATCATTGTCATTCAACCATGATAGTAAATAGTACTTAGCTGTGCTTGTGTGTTCATCTTATTGACCTTCAACACATTTTAAAGAGGCTGCTAATGTCATAGACTGTCCTTGAGTTTAAATTTTTTCACCAGTTGAAAGTACAGCAGGATTACTAGGAAGAAAATTTAAAACAGTGCTACCTAAACAGTGAAATACTGTTAAAGTATTAAAGTAAATATGCCTATGTGCCTTTTCTAAATATTATGTTAAACTTTTTTTCAGGTCCATATTGTTGTAAGTTCATCAAATGTTAAGATTTACATTGACTGCAGTGAAATACTGGAAAAACCAATTAAGGAGGCTGGGAACATCACAACTGATGGCTATGAAATACTTGGGAAACTTATGAAAGGTGACCGGAGATCAGCAACGGTAAGCAATAAACGTTAATCCATTCATTAATGCAAATCACTGAAATTTTCTGAGGAAAGAGGTTAGAGATTAAGGATTGCTAAGAAAACAGTATCACACCCAAAGCTTTCAAGTGTCTGTACTGCAAGACCCAGTATACTTAACTGAGAAGATTGGTCTTGATAGCTTTTCATTCTAGCAGAATTGCAAGAACAAAAATCTAATAGTTGAAAGTTGCAGTCAGGTAAATTCAAACAAGAGCAGAAATGTTTTTCTTTTAATAGGCAGAGCAGTTAGACATTGGAACACTTTCCTGTGGATTCTCTGTCATTGGAAATCTTTAAATGAAGATTGTTTTGTTTTTCTAAAAGACACACTCTAACGAACAGGTTTTAATTCTGACAAGTCCTATGGTCTGTCCTGTCCTGGGTGATCAGAGTAATCCCCATTGGCTTTATGATCTATAAACCTATAATGAAAAAGTGGCTGCTGCTATGAAGGGCACATCAATTATCTTGATGGATTAACTATACTTAATATGTAATCAATGGTATTACCTGGGCTTCATATTAGAAGATTTAAGTCTGCAATCTGATCCATGTGTGCAAACCCTAACACCTGAAGAAGATTCCTGGTGCTCAAGACCAAATGTTTGGTTGTATGTATCAAACTACAGAGTCATAGGTCTTGGGGTGAAAAAAAGAGAGGAAACTGCTTTTACCGTACAGTCTGTCTACCTACCTACCTACCTACCTACCAGCCTTTCTGCAAAGTTGTCCCGGATGCCAGTGAAAAGTTCCATATGTGAATCTGAATTAATATACGACCCAAGGACTGCAGTCCTTAGAGCTAGTCCAAAAGTTTTTCAGCCAGATTTCATGTTGAAGTGCACAGGCAGTCAGCTGATGTAGAAACTCATTGGTATTATTCATTAAGTATAGCAAAATATTTCTTGAGTCTCTTTATATGGTTACCTTTTGCCCCAGAGCAAGAGCAAGCACCAGTGCTTGAAGTCCTTGTAGTCTTATGTAGGGTTGGTTTTAAATTTTTTATTTTTAAATAATTTTTCTGTCAGTGTCAAAAAAAGAAGTGAAAGCTTTAATGACGTTAACTGCATAAATTGCTTGAGGAGTCATTTTTAATGATAATGCCACTAGATTTCATAAATAACATCTCTAGTATTTTTCAAGAGTCCTCCTTTCTTTTACAGTTAGAAATCCAGAATTTTGACATTGTGTGCAGTCCAGTTTGGACTAGCAGAGACAGATGCTGTGATCTTCCTTCTATGGTAAGTATAAATAAACCAATGGCTATTCAGAAAATTGTTATTAAAGCAAATTTAACAATATCAACATTAGGCTTGTATTATACCTCGTAATGACAAAACATCTAAATCATAGTAGTCAGAGCAGCCAGTGAGCAACACTGGATTTCAAAGTTTTGTGTCTGAGGGGGAAAGATTGTACTGTGCTAGGGTTGAGTCCCTTAGGAATGGTGGGAAATATGTCAGTTATAATTTGTATTTCAGTGGTATTTAAGATCCTAGGTATTACGAATGGAATAGCAATATTATTTTTTTATTTAATCTGTTCTTAGATTGGCATTCAAAAAGTAACTAGTTTATTCTTTGTCACTGCAAGCTGATTGTCTAATGGATCTAAGTATTAGAACGACAGAAATTCCATATGAATTTGATTTTGCTTGTGTGTCTGTTGTTAGTGTCTTGTATAGCTCGCAGACAAAATTTCCTAAAAATGTGAAAGGTCCTGTAGAAACATTTGGAAACCACTGTTTAGCTGTGAGTTTTACTTGTTCTTGAAAATATATAGAGAATCTTGCTGGTATTGTTTTAGAAAAGTATACTGCCACCAAGTACTTTTTTTAAACAGGACAGTAATAGTTGTGATTGAATTTTCAGAGAGATGAAGCAAAATGCCCGGCTCTTCCGAATGCTTGTACCTGTACTCAAGACAGTGTGGGACCTCCAGGACCACCTGGACCAGCTGTAAGGACTATTCACAATAGACAGATTTTCTGATTTTTAAATTTCTGGAAGTATTTTCGTGTTGATCTGTGGTTTTGTGAAACAAAGGCCTGTCAGAGGGATAGTTTCTGTCAACATGTCCATAACATCATGGTAATCTATTCCCCTTTCATCTTAGTTTAAAACACAGTTGGGCAGCTCCTACCACCTCTACTTGTTTATATAATAATCCTTTTCCCATATTTCCAATGTGCTCACTGCGATTAGCTCCTCATCGTTTGATAGGTTGAAAGAATCTGGCCCAATCTCAGCTGTCTTGCACTTCATGTGCAAGATATTTTTAATGGACTGTGCAAATATTTTTCCTAAATACAGAGTCAGGATTTCACTCCAAGGAAAGATTCTTTACTCTGTCAGGGAAATAAATTAGTTGCTCTCTTCTTTTTATGTGGAGAGATAGTAATCTATGGAATGGATAAGCTCCTACCAATTGCTTTGAGTATAAGGGAGTTATACTCAGCCCAGTAGTCTACTTTGAAGCGATCAAAAATGCTGCATGAGGAATCTAAAGCCCAGTTAAGTTCTCTGGCAGTCTACTAGAGAGGTTATCCAGAGATTTTGATGAAGATAAATTGAAGAAGTTTGTATCTGCAGAGACAAAAATGACAATAATTTTTAAGGGGCTGAATTGTCAGCGCCGAAGCTGATGTGGTTTACTTGAGTTTCTGATGCATCTTTTATTCTAGTACTCTTTTTAGCAGTGTGATCTGTACACTTCAGTACTTTGGGCTTTCACATAAGTATTTGATAAGGGGATTCATAATGCACACCAGT
The DNA here is from genome assembly GCA_013396915.1 of Stercorarius parasiticus. Taxonomy (NCBI): domain Eukaryota; kingdom Metazoa; phylum Chordata; class Aves; order Charadriiformes; family Stercorariidae; genus Stercorarius; species Stercorarius parasiticus. The sequence goes on along the minus strand of VWZL01001804.1, from coordinate 401,607 downwards.
ATGATGTACCCTTGATTTCCCTGTATGAAATACAATTTATGTCCAAATATTCAATTTAGGGTGGCCCAGGCGCTAAAGGTCCCAGAGGTGAAAGGGGTTTGACTGGATCATCTGTAAGTATCTTTCTGGAATGCATCTATAATGTTGCTACGTGCTTACATATGTGAAAATTTGTATGCTTAGTTCTACGCTGAGCTAAGAATGGAGATTAAAAATTTACTTGGAAATATGCCCATATGTTATTTATGTGCAGCCTGCCTATTTGAGACTATAAATACATAGCCTATGTATACACATAGCCTCAAAGGCATTGACTGCACATCAGGAAACTAGAGTTCATGCATCAGGATGTTAATACACCCTCTGCAGCATTGTTCTTTCTTCTTTACAGAGGAGACAGCTATACTTCTAATTAATGCTGCCAGAAGGCATGTATTGGCCTGAGACCGACAACATGAATCAGAGAATAGTTTATGAAAGGATATGCCACTTGGATAACTGTTTCCACAGTTGTTCTGAAGTATTGAATGTGTCTCCAGGCTTCTGACCTTAAGTGTCTAACCCAAATGATTTTGCAGTTACAGATCTAAGAAGGGGTTGTCATTTACAATCTTGTTTTAATTTTAAGGGGCCACCTGGTCCTCGTGGTGAGACAGGTCCTCCTGGTCCTCAAGGTCCCCCAGGTCCACAGGGCCCCAATGGGCTTTCAATCCCAGGTGAACCGGTGAGTGGCCATTCTGAATGTGGGTGGGAATGTGTGTGGAGTCAGAGCTTCCGTGGAGGTGGTGGTCTTGGGAAGAGGGTGGCAGCTTTGCCCTAACAGTTGTTTTTCCTTGTATTTTCCAAGTCATTTTCTGAAACAGGTCTCTTTCAATACAATAGCATTTTCTATCCTCAATGTTACATGTGCTTACGGGGTGCCTATGAAGGGACAGAGTCTAAAGGTTGTAATGTACATCACGCTGCTTTGTTTTTAGTCTTACAGCTTTTCTGTAGAGTTGCTAGGCCTTAAAGTTCTAGGACTCAAAACTATCAAACTGTGGTGCAGGAAAGTTAAGCATGCAATATTACTCTGAAGACTTTCTCATAGATCTACATGTCTAGCTTCTGTTTTCTGAGCTTAAATCAGTAGCTAGAAGTTCAGAGAGGCAATGGGTGCATAGATCTAGTCATGCAGAACAGCCCTTCATTCCTAGGAGGCTTTCTTGGAAACAGCTTGTATATTTTAGTGAGCAGCTACTTCTGACTTCATGTACATGCCTTCAAAGCCAGAGTAACTCTCTTAACACTGTTTTTTATAGCAGGTAGCGTAGGTAACCCTTTGTCTCCATTCTGAATGTGTGAAGACTGCTTTTGCCATATTTTAATAAGTAATCACCCCAAAAGCAGGAATATAACGTTGATGTTTCCTGTTTAGGATTAGCTTGAATTTCAATATAATCAGGTGCTTTTTGTACAAAGTCTTGATTAAAATGTAAAGTTTATGGAAAAAAAAAATAGACTTGATGTCCGAATGCACAGTCTCATTTTGCATTTGAAACTAGGTTATGTTCTCAGTCTGTAATGTAATATGGGAGACAGAAAATAAAATATGCTTTAAGATAAACATTAGGTCTACCTTCTGTTTTGTAAGGACAAAGGAGAAAGACTTTGTTAACCAGTGTAAATGCCTTTCAGTTTTTTCTTGTATACCGGGAGGAAAAACTTCATCAAGGTGACCTAGAGGTGCCAAACAGCAAGAAGGCCCAAACACATTCCTTTTACATGTGGAATACAATAAATGCATTTATTTGTCATATTAAGTTTGAAACCTCTGAAGAATGAAAACACCAACAGTGGTAGAACTTCTCATTAGTTATCAAAATATGTGCCCCCTTCAAATGTCTGCCTGCCCGTGTTTTTAATATAATGTCAACCAGTCATCCTGCATTTGCAAATGTTTGTGAGATGATCAGCATTGCTTCAGTTAAGGGGTATATGTATCTTGATTTATTCCATAATACATAGTAGGCTTATGGATTCCTTAATTTAGGTATCTTGCAGGAAATATTTTATGTCCGTTCACACATTCTGTAATTCAGAATATCTAACAATCATTTGTGAAAATTATAGGGTCGTCAAGGAATGAAAGGTGATGCTGGCCAGCCTGGACTACCAGGGCGATCGGTAAGTCGACACTTAGACAAGATAATGTCATTTTACACTATTCCTGATGCAGGTTGGCTGCTGGACAGCTGTCTTTGACATCACTAGGAGTCATGGGCTCTTCTCATACCTTCCTAAGCAATAGTTTTGGAAACATAATTATCTCACACTTAGGAATTTGAAATGTGGGAAATAGTAAACCATTCAAAACAGCAAGAGTGAAAAAACAGCTGTACTGAGTCAAGCCAAATATCTGTCTGGACGGTTGTGAATGCACAGGGACAGACCATTGGATTGGGAAAAGTACACTGATAACTCCCCAGGAAAGGTCCCTCAACTTCTGACCACCTGCAGTTAAATGTCTTCCTAAAATAAAGGTTGCAGAACCTTTGCTGAACCCCTCTTCAGCAACGTTGTCTAATTCCTTTCTGCTTTTGGAAGTCAAATGGTCTTGGGACATTAATTGTATGCTTTCTGGAAGAAGAAAGCAATATTAAATTTCACTTATTTGCAGGTTTCTATATTATAAAGTAGGATTAGGTTTTGTGGAGAAAAAATAAGGGTTTTTTTGGATAATCAGCCAGATATGGATAATCTAAGGTCATTCATCTGCACATGTGTTGACATAACTAATCTTCCTTGGTTACTATATTGTCCTTGATTTTATTGGGGATATAAAGACTATACAGGAGGTATTTAAATGGTGTTGTGGATTTAGTTTCATATATCAAATAAGGTCATCCATAGACCAAGGCCCTTGTATTCTTTATCTGTTTTATTAGTCCCTATAACCCTGTGTAATACACGTTTAGGCATTAGTAATGTCCTGTAGAAAGCAATGCTACATTTTAGTGTATGGTGAGATTAGGCAGGAAAGGGGGAAGAACATGATAACAGAATACAAGGCTGTTCGATATCCAGTTCCTACAATAGTGGTACAGATCCTACAGAAATTATTCCTGAGTGTTCTCTAATGTAGCCTGCCTGTTTAATTTTAGGGTTTATTCTCTACCCAGAAGCTACAAGGAACAGAAGCAGAGAATTTAGAATGTGCACAATAAAGCAGCAGAATGTGGAAAAAATAGGACAACAGGGGGAAAAGAATAATAAAAGAAGAGTCTAATTTTTTTTTCTTTACATACACTCTAATTGATGACTGCAGCTAGGCTTTAGCACCAGGTGTTCAAAAATGAGCTGATATCTGTAAGTCATGCTTGTAAAGACAATAAACCAGATATATCTGTTTTATGGGAACAGTACTGAAAATTATTTTTGAAGTTGAATTATGAGCTCGTAAGGAAATGGAAGTAAAAAGTAGAGTGAGAGTGAAGACTCTTGTATCATGCATATGAAATAAATGGTTCTCCTAAAGGTTTGTTTTATTTTTGTAAATGACAAAAAGCAACATTGAAGACAGTTAAATATTTAAATGTGTGCATATATACTGGAGTGATTATCATAGCAGTGATGTTTGTTCTGTCATGGATACAGTTTATCACGCCTTTTCCCTCTAGGGAACTCCAGGTTTACCTGGTCCACCTGGCCCAGTGGGACCTCCAGGAGAAAGGGTAAGGTTTCCTCAGTTTATCTTCTGAAAAGACAAAGTAATGTGGTTGCTTTGTTGTTTGTTTCTTTTTTTTTTCTTTTTCCCTTGTTTATCATATCTTTCTATTTTCAAATGCTTTTTCAAAAGGAGTCCTTTTATCAGTATCCAACCTGGAGAGGTAAAAGTGGAAGGACTAGAAAAACCTAGAGGTGAAAGCCTCCCCAGATAGCCATAGGGTAGCCAGACAGGTTCTGTAAAAATTGCACTGCTCGCTCTCCTGACTAGGTTCTCAAATGCCTGCACCCATAGAGCAGGATGTCCCCTGAGCAGGGCTCTGCTGAGGTACTCAGCCCTGCTGTCTTCCACACACTGTTGCTGCTGCAGGGGATCCCTTTGAAACTCTGCTTGTCTCAATATCTGGGAGATGTCATATCTGTAAAGAATCTGTCTGTGCCATTTTTACTGTGAAGGTCAAGTTTGCGTCTTAATCTTTGACTATCTGGAGCTAAGATCTTTTCTTTGGATGGGGGATTCTGAAATGTCTTCATGAGATGAAGGGCATGCACACAGGTATTTCATTGTGGAGTTGTTGCAATCCCTTTCTTCTAATTTCAGGTCAACTAAGCAAATCTCTTTTGTCTTCACAGTGGTGTATCACCTTTGAGATGATTGAAGCAATGACTTTACAGTCAAAATTAATAGCTGATATATGCATTTATAGTTATCCTTTAGTGGGAGCTGATAGCTGGAAATGAAAACAGACCACCATGTGATAGCCAGTTGCCAAAGAACATACCATTGGATTGGTGGGTCATTAGGGGGCTATGGACCATCAACGTTAATTTGTGAGTGCTATTTTAGATTACTGAAATGGGATTTCTCAGCATCTCTTGTTGCAGGGGAAGTATCTGAGAGGGAAGTTTTTCTTCGTTTAAGTAGAAACCTCAGATTTTCCAGCTAATCTGTGAGTGAGAGAACAGCAAAAAGGGAGATCTTGCTCCTATGGGATAGAACGATTCCTTTTCTTAAAAATGTTAAGAGACTCATTCCATCTTCAGTTAATCAACAGCAGCTGAACATCCTCTAAACTGGCTGAAGCTCATTGTTCCATAGCCTTCTCCAGCATTAGTTGTGATAGCTACTTTTATAACTTACGTTATGGATAGGTTTTAAAATACATGCTAGTAGTAATCAGGAGTATTGCAATTACATAATCTTAAAGGCCATTTTAATCAGGCTACAATCTTAAATTAATCTCTAATCATGCTTTTGTTTTTGAATAGGGTTTCACAGGAAAAGATGGTCCCACAGGTCCCAGAGGCCCACCAGGACCAGCGGTAAATATAATTTTGTCTTTGATACACTCTGAAATAAGAGACATGAGCCCAGAAAGAGCCACATTGACATTTTCAGTTTCTATCAAATATGAAATGGATCCTTTGTTTAATATCCTAAATGGATCTGGGAAACTCTCAGTAAAAGGTGAGCAGACAGCTGCGCAAAGCATGTCTTCACAAACATTCATAAGAGGTGTTCTGAAACTGATTTCTGCCAGTGTAAATAAGGGAAGAAACGGATTTCCTGGTTCTTTAGCCATGATCTTTAGATGCATAGCTAGGTCTATGGAAGCCAATCAGTTTATTACTTGTAGTCTGGTGAAAAAAAATGCTGTCAGTGCATTTTTTTTCTTTTCAAGAGTATTTGAGGATTGGTTTTTGCTGAAAAAGCTACTTCATTGTAGCTATGTTCCCACATTGATTGTTCCCACATGATTTCTAACATGATCCCACATTGTTTTGTGGGATCATGGTAGAAAAGGGGCTGGTTGTTAGCGAAAAACATATTATGCTGGATCAGACAGCCTGAGATAGGCAAGTTGCTGCAGCTCCATGTTATCAGGTCCAACCAATAGTGAGTTGGAAGATGTATTCTCAGTGGGCACACATACACAGAGCGCGCATTTATACCACGTATATTTATATAGACAGGAGTCGCTAGGGCAGGGTATTATTTGGGCTGCCCCTGCTCCCCCATGTTTGTCTTTCTGGTGCTCTTTTGTGGGCGTGCAGATAAGCTTTTATCATATAACCTAACACCGGTCTTTTATTTGTTCATATTCATCTAGTATCACTAGAATGAATTTTATGGGCTTCTTGTGGACTTTTACATGGATCACAGACCTCCTAGATGAAGTTAGAAGGCCGAACTGTCTTGTACTCCTTTAGGAATCTGCCATTAAGAGCAATAGAAAAAACATATAGACACATCTTTAGATTCAGAAATGCCTGTTAAACTGATGTTATGTAAAAGGACACATGTCCATGAAGAAACAAACCATTTTTTCTGGAGGAAAGTTTTCAAGCCTGATCTGTACTTAACAGAAAAAAACCCCAAAACCTGATAGGAGACATTTTCAGTATTGCTTTGCACTCAATACAATAACACATTTCTTATTAGCACTTAGGCCATTGTGGATTTCCACAATTCAGTTTGCATGTCTTCTGCTGTAGGGTGCCCCAGGAGTTCCAGGAGTTGCTGGCCCAAGTGGAAAACCAGGGAAGCCAGGAGATCGTGGGACACCAGTAAGATAATGATACACTTATAGTATCAAATTTAAAATTACAGTCTGTTGATGAATATGAGACTTCTCCTTGCTTTAAATACTTGTCTTGCACTTATGGCAGTGGTTAAAACAATGGAGCTGACCTAAGACCGCAAGCCTTTTCTTCTAACAGTTTTATTTTTACAGTATGTCATTTTGCTGAGTTTAATAGTTGGGGCTGGAAACTGTGGTCTGTGGTTTCCACTAAAAAGCTCATGGGCTATTACATGCCAAGATACATATTCCTACACTGCATAAGCAGGAAGAACTGGGTCAGCAAAATTACTGGGAAGTCTTTATATTTGTGTATGTGTGTGTATAGTAAAAAAAGTGGTATACTGCTGAAAACGAACAATCTTTGATAATGTTACATAATCATTTCTGTTTTGCAAATGTTTTGTGTTTTTTTATAATGTGATTTCAAAATTACTTGGGGGAACGGGGCGGTTTCTGTGGGTTCTATTCAAACCTTTAAAGTTAAAGTGCATCCTGAATAGGGAGAAAGAGCAGGAGGTGCTGCCTCCCAACAACAGTTTCAGCAGAAATTTGAATTGATTCCTTTATAGGATGTTCGGGTCAGGAGTGGAGACAGCAAGTGAAACAGGAAGTCATTCATTACTTGTACCTTAATGTCTGGCAATCAGCCAGCATTTTCCATCCCACTTCAATGTCATTGTGTATACGATAGATGGATAATTTAGAAGAATATATAGTAGTCTGGACAGCTTGATGGTTATGAAGTGGAAGTTCCTAGGAACACCTGGAAACTGGGTCATTTTCGCAAACATATGTTCTCATACCTATAAATCCCATTTCTCCTTTCAGTAGAGGACGTTGAGTGTCTTAGGAAAGCACTGAAGCTTTCCTGCCTTTAGACATAGATTGCTAATGTAACATTCCTGCCAGGTCAGATGCTTGATAGATGTAGCTGGGGCACAAGGTGCTGTGGTTTGTTCATAAGTGAGCTTCAAACTACCAGGTGTACCCAACTTTTCCTTCACCTGGGACACTGGATAACTGACTCAGTTCAGAGCAAAGATTTTCTGCAGGTAAATAATGTGCATAGAAAGAACTTTGGCTACAAGCCCAGTTTCAGTGATTCTTACAAAGCAAGGCAGTCAACTCCTGTCCAAGCACGACGTATAAGTTCTCCTACGTCCTAATCTTAAGAGTTCCTTTCAGTTAGAAATATATTTTTTTTCCCAGTTACTGCACTTTCTTGTAATGTGACACTGTGCATCATATTTACCATTTCTTATGTTTCTAGAACAGATCCCAGCAGGAATTCTGGCTTGCACCTTGCACAGATGTTTTATCAGACTCCTGATGGACAGAATTTCAACGCTTTTCCTTTGTATCTAGTATTAGAATTGCCAAAGGTGCAGCCTAATGGCCAAATACAACTTGTGGTGTCATAAATCATAGTTCAGGCCTGTCTGAATTTGTTACTTCCTGTCCTGGAGAAAGACAATAAGGCTTCACATTGCCTCTGGTAAATAAAAGGAGTAAATAATTTTCGACCAGATCCTGCCATTTTTTCTTCTACCTGAACAATCTGTATTGCTGGTACTATGCAGTGCAAGTCAGGTGAAAGACCCCTACAAAGCAAGGAACTTTATACCCCAGGCAAAAGATAAACAGCTACATGTAAATTATGAAGAGCCTTGGTGTTGTGAAGACATTCCCAGTGAATGCAGTCAATGGAATCTCTTTCCTGATGTGTTAAATAACACTAATGTGCTAAGTTGAGGCAGACCACACCACAAATGTGGCTATAAACATTACTTCAGTGTGTACTCATACTAGAACAAGTTGATACTTGAAGCGTTAACTGAATTTTCATGGAAATAGGAAATTTGACTTTATCTGCTTATAAGTACTTCCAATATTCCAAGTTTGAGAAAAGAAGGCTCTGAGGAGACCTTCTAGTGGACTACCAGACCTTATAGTGGCCTACCAGTATCTTAGGGGGACCTACCAGTAAGCTGGTGAGGGACTTTTTAGGATGTCGGGTAATGGTAGGACTAGAAGGAATGGATTAAAACTAGAGATGGGTCAATTCACACTGGATATTAGGAAGAAGTTCTTCACCATGAGGGTGGTGAGACACTGGAACAGGTTGCCCAGAGAGGTGGTGGAAGCCCCATCCCTGGAAGTTTTTAAGGCCAGGCTGGACGGGGCTCTGAGCAACCTGATCTAGTGGGAGGTGTCCCTGCCCAGGGCAGGGGGGTTGGAACTAGATGATCTTTAAGGTCCCTTCCAAGCCTAACAATTCTATGATTCTATAAGTTCCAAAACTTAGGTGTTTTTTCAGTGTAGTAACAAAATGACTGAAAAAGGAACAGTAAGAACACAAACGAGTCAGTAATCTATTAGGAATTGAGCACTGACTATCCTAGAGGAGACTAAAATATCTATCTTCTGTCTATCTCGTCCAACAGAGAGTGGGAATTTCCGTACATATAACAAAGGGTAACAACCATCAGGGGTATGAAAGAGTCATTAATCTAAAAGAGGATATTAGCTCAAGAAGAAACGGATATGTTTCCTGTGAAAAATTGTTATGGGAAATAGAAGATCTTGGACTATCAGAGAAGAAAAGTTCCAGTACTGCTTTATAGGTGTGAGAGTGAAAATGGTAATGGATGGGTAGGCAGACTAAGTGATCTTAGGGTAGAGCTGTCTTGTTTATGAAACAGACTCTGTGACAACAGGGTCTAGAAGGTCCCCAGGAAACAGTGCAAGGCATTAATGTTTTATATATAAGGTGCTATTAGACTGATGCCTCCAGGACCAAATAGACTGTGAATACTTCTAGAGGTTAATCCCTAGCAGGGATGTTTGTTGTGAGTTAAATGCAGCTTTTGAGCATTTTCCATTCTCTGCTGCCATGTGTTTACTGATCTTGCATCCATCTGTGCAGACATCCTAGATGACAGTCTCAAAAAGACACTGCTTTGGGAGCAGTGAACTGGTGGTTCTTGTGGGGAGCAAACATTCTTTTGGGGAAAACAATTGAGCACATTATCTTTCAAAGTAAAAATAGCAAAATTTCCTGTGTTTTGTCCTCCTTCAGCCATAGAACTTCGCTGCAGCCCCAGCCTTCATCCCACAGCTCAGAAAAATCCCACATGCAGCATAAACTAGCTTTTCCACACACTGACCCCAAGTGACTCCTTCATTGCAGGATATCAACAAAACAGAATGTCAGCAGCAGCTGCTGCTTCTCAAAATGCTGGCAAGCAGTTGGCTAAATTGCACGTTTTTGTCTATTAAAAGAAAATAAACTGAAATTCAAGAAGAGTATAACCAAGTGGGAGGAAGATGCAAATAGCAACTCAGTAATTGCAGTTGTTATTGTTTTTTGGAAATCATATTTCTAAAACATCCAGGTGGAAAATGAACTTTATTGTTAACATAGCTAGTCAGCCTCTAATCTTCAAATTTTAGAGTTAGTTCGGAATAGCCCATAGATTTCCAATCATCAAGCTGAACCAGTGTATCTTTGCAAGGTCACAAATTGAAGATGAATTGTAAAGTTGACTATATATGACTTATAATTAAGGAATAGCCATAGCATTTTTCTAGCTGGGGGACCTTTGCTGTCAATACTTCGGAGCAATGTTGTGCTTTTGTTACCAGAGCACCTTCCTGTCTTACCAACACGGCTTGTGGCTGAAGGCAGGAGGAATTTTTCTTGACTGGTCAGCAAAAATATTGCCAGGAACAGTATATAGTATTTGAACATTTTAAGTTTGCTTCATTTTTTTTCCCTCTTCTTTGTATAGTTCTGTTGTATGAATGAGCTAGCAAGTGAATTCATTATAACAGGGCATTTTAAGTAGTTATTAGACTATTGGTGGGACAGTAGACCAGAAATCTGATTTCTAGTGCTTTCACTTACGTAGTGAATAATCAAGAAAACATACTGCACCATTTTCTTCCAGTCAAAACAATACAAGGTTGTACCATGAAAGCCTTAGAAAGAATGAGAATTAGAATGAGCAGGTATTATAATAAGCAGATAACGTCAAATGAATATGTTTTCAGAAAATAGCCAAAAGTTGCCAAGTTTCAAACAGAAACACCAAATAATTTATTAGTATTTTTTCCCCCAGATTTTCATGTTACAGACTAGGGCAACTGAAAAACCTGCAATTTATTCAATGGATATTTCAGATAAAAGTGATAGTTTATGACTGAGGCGTTAATGTCTGAATTGAGAATCAAATTACATCTCTTTTAGAGCTTCAGTACATCAGCATTTATCACAATTTAATTAGAGAATGACAGATAGAAATGTCATAGTTTCCTGATAGTTTTAATTGTTACAGCTTATTTATGTTGTTACGGCATTTACAAGTCCATGGTCTGTTTCAGCATGTGGCTGTGCTGAGCTAAACTAAAAGACAGACCTTTTCCCTGTGGACTTCACAGAGTAAGAAAAGATACAGATGAAAGAGTGAAGGACAGAAGGGAGAGAATATTCATTGGTTTGATGGGGTATATTGTTTACATATTAGTAACTGTCTCATTGGTGGCACAATTTATTGTAGTGGCACATCTTTCATTTGAATCTGTACAATTAATTTTGCATGAACGATCTGTTATGCCTGATGCAAATGTACTGTATGCCAACTACGTAACTCACTGATGGATGAGCTGCCTTGTATTTCCTGTGGCGTGTCATGGGGTAGGTGTATGCAGCACTGCAGCAGAGAAGCTCGGGTAGCATACTGAGTTCACACCCCGACATACCCCATGGGAATTTGTTTTGCCGAAAACCTTGATGGAAGTCTATGAAGCAGTGCCACCGCATTCGAATTGTATCCGCTGTGACCTCAGTGGAATGATTCGTTGTCTTGTGTTGTTGAAATTAATTGCGGGTACTGTGGGAATGTTATGAAAAACAGCTGCGGCCCACACTTAGCCTTTGCTTTGTTAATGGTGATAAACAGGCTCCTTAAAGAAATACTACAATTTAAAAAGCAGTAATACCTAGGATGTATGTGTAACTATGTGGAGATCCATGCAGAGCAGCAGATGACCAAACTGGTCTTTCACCTTTGAAATATACCTTATGTGCAAATAGTAATTTAGGCTACAAGTGAAAATCTATTTGAACTCATACTAGCCCGTTTTTGCTTGACTATCAAAGCTCATGTGCTCTTTGGACACGTTCTGGCAGGTGAATTTACAATAGATTTTTAGGAGGATTCAGCTGTGGCCTAACTCTGCATCCACTGCAGTCACCTGTAAAACTCACACTGGGCGCTTAAGGAGCCATAGTTTAGGGCAAAATTTTATTTGTACTACCCTGGAATTTGGCACACATGGCATTTGTCACAGTGAGTATTCAAGAGCATTGGAAGAGCTATTCATGACAGCTTCCTAAGCAGGTCTTGCAGTAAATGCGGTTTTAGTTTCTTTTTTTTCTTTGTATTTTGATGTCACAATTGAAAGAATAATTTTTTAAAAGGTGACCTAGTGGCTAAACCAAATGACTGTGAATCTAATTTTCTACTTATTTTAAATGGGCATTTACAATTTTTACTGTGGCCAAAATAATGTCAAATAGATCAAAGCAAGTTATAAACATCCTTCTGAGATCATTGCTGTCTGTTTTGAAAATCTTTAAAAATCCATCATACCCAGCATTGTAATTACATTTTCCTTGGAAAGCATGATTTGCTCTCTCTTGATGCTTTTCTTCGCTAGCAGCGGAATGCAAACATAAGGCTAAAATCTTGGAATGTTGTGTGAGAGGCACACACAAAATTTTGTTTGCAGAGTAGATTGTGCTTGCATATCTCCACTTCAGCATTTAAAAACATCTTTACAGTGTACCTGATGTTTTTCTGGCCATAGACACATACATACATAAAAACTAGAATCAGCCCTTCTGGTTGGCTTCTTACATAGTATTCTTGAAAACCAAAAAACCCATAAAACCCACTAGAGTATTCAAAGGCCAATGGAAATTGCTGTTAGACAAAAGTTAGCTCTTGGAAAATGTCAATAATTATAAAGTAGCTCAAGCTAAGATTTCTATGAGGCTATTGTAAGACCAGAAATGGTTGAGAATTAGCAGGAAAGCTGTCATTATAAATATAGTAAGCGCTTAATGGCATCTGTCCATCTTATGTGTCATTTCTGCATAGCGCTTCTTTGCTTAACACAGGGTCTGTGTTAAGGAGACAGCTACCCTTCTTAGACATGTGTTATTCTTCCTAGCTTACCTTCTTTAATGATGAGTTGGCTCAAGACTTAAAATTAAACAGTCATATATAATTCACACAAGACTATTCACCATTTACAGAAATGGGATGCTAGAAATTCAAATTGCCAGTATGCTCCCAGTGTCAGAATACGTCAGTTTCTTTGGCTCTAGTTTGAATTTTTCCTTCAGATCTTTTTCTTCTGCATCGCTCAGTGTGTTTGATTATACACAAAAGATCACTGCTTGTCCAGTCTTTTTTGGCACTTGCTTCAGCATCTCTGAAATGTAAAGTTCAAGGACCAGGTCTGTCTTCTTGAAGGAGTCAAAATGTTTTCTAAAATTGCATATATCAACCCTGTAGGTGGGGTGGAATAACATAATCCTTCAGTTGTTTTATTTTTACTGTATTTTTTTTAGGGTGCACCTGGAATGAAGGGGGAAAAAGGTGACAGAGTAAGTCTGCTTTAAAGTCAGTTTTTCTCAGATTTTTTAATTAAACACTATGTCTTTAAAAGCACAGACACTTGCTAATAAAGCGCTTGTTTTGATTTTGATTATTTAGGGTGACATTGCTTCTCAGAACATGATGCGAGCAGTTGCAAGACAAGTTTGTGAACAACTGATAAATGGTAAACAGCATTGCTTGCTTTGTTGCTCATACTAATAATTTATTACTTCGTTAAAAGAGAAAACAGTGGTTTAAATTGCAGGTGAGACATACTGGCCACAGAGCATAGCAAGAACATGAGTGATCTGATAGCTGTCCAATGCCAATGAGTTGGTGGAAAAAAATGTAGCACTAAAGTTTTGCCAGATCCAGGTGACTAGCTTGATCATGAACTAATCTGTGACCTTTGGAAATACACATGCAAGTCTAATGCTCTGTACAAGGAAAGTGACTTTCCTTTTGTCAGTCTGGTCCAAAATTACTTCATCTTTGTCATAAAATCAATATACATTTTTTCATTAGACATGTCTTATCTTCAGGAGGAGAGAATCAGTGAGAAAAAGGATGCTCACTGCAGGTACTTTGCTAGCCGGAAGAGACAGATGAGTGTTGGGTAAATACTGTGCACAGAATCAGCTATGCTATGCAAGTGAAAATGATACTTATTTGGGTAAGGACTCCAAATTGAATTGCAGTCCTCTGCTGCCACACGGTGCAGCTCTGCAGTCCATGAAAGTGTTCTCTACAGAGGCTTTCTTTGCCATCAGTAGACCTGCTGAGGGGAGCAGAGACAAATGTGCCCATAAATTGTTCTTAATATTATTTCTATGACAAGGGCAAGTGCTGATTGAGGTAAACAGATACACCTTTTGGAGCATTAGCAGTGCTTGTGTACAGGAATGGGGTCAGCGTGTCCTTTAAAATGTCTGTGATGGCTGCTATTTGAAATGCGTCTATTAGTTACCCGTCACAGAGGAAGGAAAGTACATTCATGAACATACTAGGCTTATGATGTGTTACCTGAGTTCTTTTAGCACCTCTTTTTTGAACATCCCTGCCTTATTTTTTTTCATATTCAGCTGATCTTTTCAGGGTTATGATAGGACTGGCACATTACACTAATCAGGTAGGGTTCAATGTAGCGCGCACACACACCCACACACCCCCATTAAGGGCTCATTTCTGCATAGCTACACAATACTGTTGCTTTTGTTCAGACACGTTTATTTGGAAATGAAATTTGCCTATATGCAGAAGGCATATAGGTAGAAGCCTGTGCATCCTACAGGCTTAAGAAGGCAACCGCATAGATTGTGTGCTGCTCGCTCTACGTGTGAAAAATTTATACTGTGTTTGTGGTAGCTTCAGAGCTCTGAAAGTACATAGAAATGTGATACTCCACCTTTTGAAGTGTAACAAGTCATTTGTGTTCTTCAGAGTAGAAACTCTAGTTAGAGCTGTGATGGCAAGAATATTGTAAACAAATGTGTATTTTGTGACTTTAATCGCTTTAAAATTAATTTTGATTAATGTTATTGGCTTACAGAATCCCCCTTACCTTTCTTCCCTCCCTCCTCCATTTACGTTCAGCCTTTTTATCAAATATTCATTTAAGTCTTTTTAATTCATCTGTACCAGTTCACTGCTAATTTATTGAATGGGAACAAGGATAGCATTGAACGAAGAGAGATAATTTGTTATTCCTTTCCACTCTGATAAAAGACTTTCACTCATTTCACATGGTTTATTGAACTTTTTTCTTTATTTTTCTTTCCTTTTTGAAGGTCAAATGAGCCGGTTCAATCAAATGCTGAATCAAATCCCGAACGATTATTATTCAAACCGTAACCAGCCAGGGCCACCAGGACCACCTGGTCCCCCAGGAGCTGCTGGGACAAGAGGAGAGCCTGGACCTGGAGGAAGACCAGGATTCCCAGGGCCTCCTGGGGTCCAAGGACCACCCGGTGAAAGAGGTGAGTAAGTTCCAAGGCAGCTGTATATTTCACAGTGGACATAGTGCAGAGGCTGCCAGAGGAGCAGTCTGATCCCTTTACCATGTCAGACTAGGAAGCCCACACCTAGCATTAGCCTGTTAGGTCAGTTGGATTGCCTGAGGGACACTGATGTTCTTGAGGACAAGGTTAATTACATCAGTGTTTTCCTCTGTCTCTCCCTTGCTCGTGTTTCATGAAACACAAGTTGGTATAACATTTTGGCTGCTGTCTCAGGCTTCCACAGGATATCCCAGGAAAGTGAATGTTCTCAGAACTCTTCTGGCACTAAACAGCTACATCTTGAAAGGCTGTTTGGAGTAACACAACTCTTTGCAGAACGGAACTCTGATTAAGAGAGAAAATGAGTCATTACTAAGAATAAAAAGTAGGAGTTGAAAGCATTAGGTCTACATCCTTGGCTCTATGCAGTGCTCTGAGGGAGGGAAGCAACTCTGAATTGAGTTTGAGCATATGTGTAAACCCATTTTGTGGCTACCTTGGATCCCTGCAATGACATGGAGCATCTGTAGTGTCCTGTTTCCTGGCCTTTGCTTATCCCAGCTACTCTATTGTAGCATAGAATCAGTGCTGTGTTTTCTAGCATATATATTAGTATAATCTTTAAAACAGACTAAAGAAAAAAAATCAAGGATGAATGAATTTCTGAATTCTGCTCTTCCTTCAACTTACTTCATCATAACTGTTTCTACGAAAGTCTGAAGCATCCTTTATAACAGAAGTATGCAAGCTTGAAAATACCTTCCTGTTTGTAATTTAAAATAATAAGGTTCTGTGGTATTTTAAGTATCTCAAAGACTTTTCTATGTTTGAGAAAGTTTATTCACACTAAATTACCTCTGCATACTACTTTATTTTTAGGTTAGTATATTTATATCCAAATTATTTTCCCAAATGCACATTTGGACATCTGTTCAAAATGAGGTTTGACCAGCCTTGTTAAGTTAAATAATGGGAACTAAATATTAATATCAATGAGAGCATAAAGAAATATTTGTTGATGTAGTTTCCTTCCTTTGGTTTTTATTGCTTTTTTAAATTTTATTTTGTAGGAATGCCTGGAGAGAAAGGTGAAAGAGGGACTGGATCTCAAGGACCACGAGGTTTGCCGGGACCACCTGGTAAATATTTCTCGTGTTATCAGATTACAGAAAAGTAGGAGAAAAAGACAACATTTCTTCATAGGCAACCAGACTGCATATGGTGAACGAACATGCTTTACTCTGTTCAGTTCGTGTTTTTGACTGTATTAAGAGTTTACTGGAAACCCCTACAAAAAAGGGCAATTTAGAAAGATTTTTGGATGTGGCTAATAGGTATTTATCTTTGTCTTGTA
Organism: Stercorarius parasiticus; assembly: GCA_013396915.1. Lineage (NCBI taxonomy): Eukaryota > Metazoa > Chordata > Aves > Charadriiformes > Stercorariidae > Stercorarius > Stercorarius parasiticus. The sequence goes on along the minus strand of VWZL01001804.1, from coordinate 385,298 downwards.
ATTTACTGTTCTGGCATGCTTACTTGTGTGAAAATGTATTTAATGAAAATACATTGTCCAAATATTCGATGGATATTTTCGTAAGTGTTATCAGATGATACTTTTGCAGTATCTAGTTCCATTACTTACTTGTGATTACAGAACTACAAATAGTCCCTGGACTTCAAAATATTCCCACAAAGCAGAGTTACCAGATGATAGAGTCAGATGATTTGACCATTCGTTTTGGTCTTTGTATCATGCAATTTTGTTCACTGACACCTTGGCAGAATTCAGCTACATCATTTGTTTCTGCTCGTAGTTCACTCGGCTAAACATGGTTTTTCATTACAGGACCCATAAGATGCATGCAGCAAATTGTAGCCTCTGTTACTTGAAGCTTTACTTTTCTGCTAACCATAATAAGACCGGTTCCAAAAAAAACATTACCTCATCTATCCTGGGGCTACAGAGTAGCAGAATTAATGTACTCCTATATTTTAATTGAAATCCAGTGTGCTTGTCTAATCTAGTAGTTTCCCTTGAGATCTTCGTATCTTACACGGAGGGGAAATAAACCAGAGAATTCATTGATGTTTCTTACTTGGCTCAAATTTTACTAAATCAGTTTCTGTGAATAAATCCTTAAGCAAGCCACACACAGGGAAGCAACTAATGATGAGTCACATTTCTAGTTTTCTGTTGTTTTTCTTTCTGTTGACCCCCATTTAGCAACAAAGTGCAAGTGTTTTCTCACCAAAGACATAGCCTAGACTGCGTAGTCTAGACAGCAGTAATGTTAGCTGTTTTATCAAGCTAGCTCTTAAAGAAAACAACCCCCCAACCTTTCAATTCTAAAATTAGGTCCACAAGGAGAATCTAGAACTGGTCCACCAGGCTCCACAGGATCACGAGGACCACCAGGACCGCCAGGTCGTCCTGGAAATGCGGGTATTCGAGGTCCCCCAGGGCCACCAGGATATTGTGATTCATCCCAGTGTGCTAGCATCCCTTACAATGGCCAAGGATTCCCAGGTAGGTTATGAACAACTTGCCTTAAATAGCCTTTGCAGATGTGGCTGTTCATATTAAGCTGCTTTACATGAGACAGTCCTGCTAGCCTGGACATACTGAATCAGGAGGAAATGGTTGCAGTGAGCAGGCCTGCCTCATTGTAATGTGCAGGTGTATGAGCAGTCATTTGGACTTTGATGCAGATTCACTTGATGTTATATGTGGTTTACTTAAAATAGGAAGTAGTAATTAAATATTTTAGTCTTTTTTTTTTAAACATAGACAGTTAGTCGTTGATAATGTTGCTCGTAGGATTTAAGTGACCATTTTCTTCTTCTTCTTTTTTCCCCTCCACCCCCACCCCTTCCAATCGTCTTCAGAACAAGGTTGAATTCTCCATGTTTCTCTTGAAAAATAAAAAGAATGCTGTGGTTGGCAATTTCCGTGTGTCTCTTTTTGAGCAATGTCAGGATTATTTATACAAAATTGATACCTGAAATAAAAATTTCCCACAAAGGAAATCCATTTGGTGATAACAGTGCAGACAACTGAAAAACACCACTGTCCTACAATTTCTACTGAGTTAAACGCCATGGAGTCTCTGATTAGCCCTGGGTCATATCAGCCTTCCACTCTGTGATGTAGCTCAAAACAGTAGGCTGCTTCTGGAATCAAAATAAAGGATCACAGCGGCCACCAATTTCTGACTGGAAAGATTCTAATATATTTTAACATGGGGATCCTGCAGGACCACAGTATTGTTAACAAATTAATATGTATGCATTGCAACATCTCAAAATTAGTGTATGTGATACTACTATTGGATATGGTTTGCTGTTAGTGTATTGTGCATGTACCCATGAAAAGAAAATAAAATAAAAGAGATATATATATATATATGTACACACTTGCAGACTCAGTGCTGCTGGTTAAAGAGCCAGGTGGTTTTGCGGTTCTCACACAAAATTCTTATTTAAATGAAAAAGAAAGAAAATTGTACCTGTGATTCAGCAGTGTTCTCCTTTCTAGTAAGCAGCTATGTATACATATATAAATATATGCCTATGACTTAACTGTTATGTATTTAGTTGAATGAAAGTATGTTTTTGCACATCAGATGGACTTTTTAAAAGACTAACATCATCTTTGACCTGTTTCAGGTTTCGGCTAACACATTTTCTAAGTCGCCAGTGCTGCTTACAGTTTGAATACATGAAAATCCTGTTTCTGAGATGTTTGCGCACGTGCTTATTAGAAAATGAGTCCGTATGGATATTTCACCACGGATATGGTTTTTGAACCATGTTGGCCTCATAGAATGGGGAGATTCTTTTTACTAACCCAACTCGTGAATGAGATAAAGGACAGTGATGTCAATTCATTAGGCCTGTTGCATTTCAATAATAAAATAGACAGTCTTTTCTTTTTTTAAAAAAAGACCCAGACTTTCAAAAAAGCCTCAGTGGTGAAGGAGGCTTATAAAACTACTAACCAGCAAAGGTAATGCCATTAGAAGAGACAGATTTAACCTGGTAAATGAGAAATGACTTATGTAAATAGTAAACTAATTGTGGCTTGTAAATGATTTGTATGGGACCGTATCCACTAAAATCTGTTAACAACTCTACGTGATGCTTTTGCATAAAAGCCTGCTGCTGCTTGCTATATGCCAGAATAACATCTTTGACAACTTATGAAACCTACCTGTCTGTTGCTTGTTACCAACATGTCTGAATCGGGGCATGTGCCTTTTTTATATGTAATCTTGTTGGATTCTGTAACTGCAGTTATAAATACCAAAGTTTTATAATTATTTTTCTTCTGTTTTGCTGTAGTTTTTGGTGTTCCCGAAGCACCAGCTGTAACTCGGTTTGTTACGAGGAACAGCACGAGAAAATGACATGTACTGTATATTGCCGCTGGTGATAGTTACGTCTACACTTACTTTCCCATTCTCAGAGAAAATTAGTATATGCCAACCCACCCGTTCATTTTACCTGCTCCATGTCTTCTACTAATTACGCAGTCTAAAATAAAGTCCAGTGCTTGGATTTACTGAAGTAGCTGTAAAATAATATTTTTATTTGATTTACTTTGGTGTTTTTTTTTTTTCCTTTTACAATAACTGGTCCCTTGCATAATTTAAGACTCTTTCTGCAATGTTTTGTGTATTATAACTACAAAGCCTTTCAAAATGAATTTTAAACTTTCTATTATTTTACTGCCAAAAAGCATTCATGAAAAAAATGAAAAATACCCCCAGTGAACTATTAATTTATATATTTATTATATGGAAATAAGATTGGACTAACATTATGTAGGCAAACTAACTTTCATTGTATTTGTGGATTCACAAGCATGCGATAATTATTATGTTCAATCGGACAACTATTTTCAACCAGAACCATACGTGCCTGAAAGTGGACCCTATCAACCTGAAGGTGAACCCTTTATAGTACCTATGGAGTCAGAAAGGAGAGAGGACGAGTATGAGGACTATGGAGTTGAAATGCATTCACCAGAATACCCTGAGCACATGCGCTGGAAAAGATCACTGTCAAGAAAAGCAAAACCAGAACCATAAAAGATCTGTGTCTTGTTTTGGTTTTTTTGGTTGGCGGTTTTTTGGTTTTGCTATACTTGCATTTGCAGATACAGACAGGGAGAGTGCATCGTTTCTTCAACAAAGTAGCTTTCCAGTCTTTTCATATCAGATGCATCCCTGTTTTGTATCTTGCTTATGTGGGGATAGCAATGTGTGTACCTAGAGAACTTCTTATTGCTCTGGAAACGCTTGTAAAATACTTTTGCTTATAGTGGCTGCATACAGGTTAATATGTGCGTTCAGTTATCCCAATGCTGCCTTTTCATTAAAATAATGTAAAAACAAATAAATAAAAAAGAGAAAACCAAAAAACCAAAACAAAAACAACCACAGAGCTGCTGCAAATTTTCTACGGACTGTCTGCTTTAGCTCTACATTTTTCTTCTTTTTCAAATGCATGTTTGCAGTTCAGCCAGATCACAGGTCTGCATTATCTAGTTAAAAAAGAAAGAAACAAAAGGTTCCCTCTCCTTCCAATATCATTGTCATTTTCTTCTATTCTTAGTTACACTTTGCAGAGCATATACTGCTCTTATACATCTCCTTTAAACACCACAAACATTAAGTAGCTGAAATCATTGTATCAACTGGATACGGTTTAATAATGCCTGAAATCTCCTTGTTTGTAGACACAGTAACATTTATGCCAAATTGCAGTCAATCCTGCAGAGATGGAATTGCATGTTTATGTTGTATATTTAGTATGGAATTTTTTTTTCAGAATACAATGTTTCTTAGTTATCAAAAGCAGTTGGAAATTGTTTGCAAGACTATGGATATAGAATTGCTGCTTTTATATTTTAACTGCAAATTGTGAATTTCACTGCCTTATATTATTTATTTCTGAAATGAAAGAGGCATTTTTCAATAAAACTACTGAAAATTTATATGTGTCTGTTCATTTTTTGAAAGGCACGGTGAGACTGATCTGTGTGTATTCTATTAGTGTTATTTACTCAATCATTTGGAAATCCCAGGTACTCAAAATCAACTAGAGTGGGAACAGTCTTAAAATAGATATTTGGGCTGTGGTGTCTAAAGGTGGGTGGATGAAAGAGGAGAGGCTTCCTCTGTCTGAGGTATAAGACTTAAAATTCAGTCTGCGAGGCTTCTGGTGAAGAAAACAGAAGAGAGGCTCTGAGCTTCAGTTGCTGTCTTTTTTGGGGTTTGTGATGGATGGCTGTTGCAGAGAGAGAGAGAGACTCCTTCCACTTGAGGAACTATTTGGCCTGCAGTGAGTACCTAAAGCCACACAAACTTTTAATTCCTCGTGTGCTGTGGGCATTGTAGCCGTGGCAGCACTGAGTTCAGTATGGGCAAAGAGCTCGCTTGAGGAAGTGGGTGTCTGGTGTTTGCTGAGCTGCATCCTGATGGGACCATCCATGAGCTGGCTACTGTCTTCTCAGGAGGTCATCTGTGCCTGCACAAGCTTTGATCACAGTGATGCAGCTTTTCCTAGAGAGGGTGACAAGGATGATTTGGAAAAGAACAAAACTGTGTCGGACCAGAAGAGTCACTTGGTAACTGAGGAGGAGAGAGTGAACTGGTGGTGATCCTTCCTATCCAGGGTATCTTAACCAAGGTCTGTCTTAGAAGTAGAAATGGCTTTTGCAATAGGACCTGGAGCAAAGCTTTTTGACTTCATTGGGAAAGCTGGAATGCCATTTATTAATATCATGCAAGACATCTGCCACAGAAGTGAAGCTAAATGTGCAGGCTGGCTTCCTGTTCACTGAATTTTACTCTGCGCTGGAAGCTGTATGACAAATCTTAGTGTCCATAAATGGAAATTATACTACAACTCCATAGAGTGCCTGACTGGTTATCAGTGAAATGAAATCCCGACAAAAGGCATTTCAAAGAGTGATCCTGATTACAGACATATGCCTTTTAGACTGTAAGAGAGTAATTCTAGGCTGAACTGAGGGACATTTAAAGGAGAATCAAAGCCATTGATTCTTTATGTTTTTTTTCTAATTACAGAGAGTTAATTATCAAAAACGTATCCTGCAGCTTGATGTGCAATAAAGAAATGCATGTGTCTGGCACAAAAAAAGATACTGGTAGAAATTTGGAGAAGTAATTAAAATGTTTCTCTGAATTGTATTTAAAAAAATCAACATCTTGCATTGATCTCCCATCTGTCTTTTTCTGGCATTAAGGTGTCCCTTGGACAAGGTTAACCAGATGCCCGTATCTTCATAAAAAAGATTCCCTTCTGTCCTCCAAGCAGAAAGTTTTACCTTATTTAAAGCATGTATTTTAAATTATTTTCCTGTTTCTTCACACAACACACCCGATGCCTGCCAACCATGACTTTGTTTTCTTTGTGTTCTTTGTGTTCTTTATTAAGATCAATCTTATTAGGGAAGCTGCTATTTGATTATCTGGTGGCCGGAAATATTTAAACATTCAATAAAACCTAAGCTTATTGTTAGTACATTTTAACGACAAAATTCTGCTCACGGGTGTGCAGGATGGATACCAGCTCTAGGATGTGTACTTCCTACAGGCACAGAATTACAAAGTATGAGTCATGACCATCTCTGAACTTGAGATAACTTGATTGAAATAAGTTTTGATAAACATTTGGATTTCATCAAAAAATCTCCATAATCCCCAAACCTGGTTAACACTTCTTTCACCTGTGCCACAATATTTGACAGAGGCATCCTTCTTCTGACAGTGTATTTTGAAGTAAAAAGGACTTTCATCCGAAATCTGGAGAAAATACTTGAAATGTTTGGACAGCACATAAATGAGTGTTTACTGATGGAGGCCAACAAGGAAGAACAACTCATTTCCAGGAATTCTCAGGGGAATGAATGACTCTCGGGGGGCAGGGGGCTACTGATGACACTTCTGGGAAAGCTGGTGCAAAGCTGAGCCAAACAAATCCTGGAGAAATACACATGCAAAGCAAATACAAACAAGTTTGAGTTCTTGAATATCTCATGCACAACTGAGCAGTTTACATAGGCTGGAAGTTTTAAAGAAGAAAATGGTTTAAAAGCTTAATTTTAATTGTATACGCATTTTCTCTCGTTTTGGCAAAAACTGGATATGAACCACCAGGTGGGAAAGGGCTGCTGCTTGTTTGAAATCTGGGCTGAGCATTGCAGAGAGGACCTTAATGAAGACAGTCTTTCTGTGTCTGGCAAATATTTGCTCGGAGAGCAAGTTCTTCACGTTCCTGACAGAATGGATCGGAAAACTGCACAAATACCTGCACAGCGTTACTGTTTTATGAAGGCTAAATATTATGGTAATGCATCACTGCCGAGATCTCTGTACAGTAATAGGCAAATTGGAGTGAAGGACAGCATGTAAAGAGCCTTATTTGAAAACGTGCCTCCCTTCATTTTTATTTCTGTTGTGGTTTTGCAATGATCTCTCCAATGGCCTAGCACTGACTGCACAGAGATGCTTATAAAAGCAGAAGATAAAGGGACAGTGACCGATCTTGCCAGACATGAAGAGTTTCAACCAACAACATAAGCTCTTGATCTTTGTTCCCATGAAAGCCCCTTTTGATATATAAAAAGCTATACTAGTGATAACTTGATCAATCTATATAGATCTTAAAGGCAGTAATTCATATTAGCAAGTTTCCAAAATAAATTCCACTGTGGAAAACACATTAAAGGAGTCACATAAACCTGAAGGTTGGCCACTACCTTTAAGAAGAGAAATATTGTGTTGATATTTTTTTGACTGCAACTCAGACCAAAGTTACAAACGGGAAAACTTTTTGGGAAGATGTTGTACTGTGAAAACACTAATTATTTTCATGTCAGTTTTTTAATATAAGAATGAATACCTTTTGTATCATTTTACTTTAGATGCCTCATTGAACATACTGATGTGAAGGCAGTTGTATTCCTGGTCTTCAAAGTCAAAAAGATCAGACTGGCTTATAGTCATCAAGAAAACACAGCTTCTAATAAAAGTTTTTCTTCGTTCGATATTCTGCAGAAGACCTCAAAACCTCAAACTTTTGCCTTGACCAGCTAGTTAAAAGATGCACAGCCATCACTTTCATGCTCTATAGAAAGAGATGAGAACAAAAGGAAATTCTCTTGAAGGCTTTTCCACGTCTGAACATTTCTTCAACGACATTCAGTTAAAAAGAATAGACTCAGACAGGGATTTTAGTGCTGATACTCCATTGGCCTCTGAAGGTAAATGCTCAGTTGCATTTTCGTCGGGTTATTTTCCTGTGCTGTTTAATACGACTCCCATCTCGTTGTTTTTGTTCTTTTGTTGTCATGCATGAGATCATTGAGCTAATTATGACAAACTGCACCTCAGAGGGTGATTCTGAAATGCAAAGTGAAATCCTGCCTCCTGTAAGATCTGCTACATTTTGCCACTGAATATAGTGAGGTTGAATTTATAGTCTTGCCTTCATTCAACAAATCTTTTCTGTAAGCTTGGAGATCTAGAAAGCCCTTAGCAATAAATTATTGGTTTTTTTTTTGATGAGGAAATGCAACAAGACTATTTGGAGCTGTCACCCAGATGCTGCTCTCAGTTTCATTTCTGGGTTAACTTTGTTGCTGTGAATTTCTTCATCCTTGAAAATCACTGTTTGTTTCTGACCTGTTCTTACAGAATAGTGCCGAGTTTTACTTCCACTGTCTTTCATTCCTATATAGACAGTCCAGGATGTCTTGAAGGTTTAGTTCATGACCACTTTACCTTTTGTTTGTTCAACCCATATTTATATTTATATGGGTTGAGGGAAAGGGACTTTTTACAAGGACGAGGGGTAATGGCTTCAAACTGGAAGAGAGTAGATCTAGATTAGATATCAGGAAGAAATTTTGCACTATGAGGGTGGTGAGACACTGGAACAGGTTGCCCAGGGAAGTTGTGGATGCCCCATCACTGGAGGTGTTCAAGGCCAGGCTGGATGGGGCTTTGAGCAAACTGGTCTAGTGGAAGGTGTCCCTGCCCAAGGCAGGGGGGTTGGAACTAGATGATCTTTAAGGTCCCTTCCAACCCAAGCCATTCTGTGGTTCTATGATTCTTCCCTAGAGTGATGCAAGCTACTCACTGGATTTTCAGGACTTGCTAAAGGTTAGGGAACATGACATTTCTGGGTGCTCACTTTGACACACTCATTTATCTCTTAGTTTCTGAAGGCAACATGACTCTAATAATTTGACATCTTTAATCAGCCTTGAGTTATCTTCTAAGTCACTACCAAGATTATATAATATTAAATATAATAAGTATAATATTGAAAAAAAACCAATAAAAATAGGACAGAGAAGAAATATCTTCTGTCTCCCATTTTCATAGCATGTTATCCCTGCAAAGTTCTTAAGTTAAAAATACTGAAGGAGATGGATTTTATTCCTTCAGATATAATGAAATTAGAAAAGCTTCAGATGCTCAGGAAATACCAGAAAGGAGAAAACAAAAGCTGTATCTCTTTCCATTAGAGAGGGCACCTTTCCAGAGACTTTTGCCATAAAATTCACCAGAATTATTGGGCTCTGAGAAAAAGAAAGATATTTATAAGTTACCAGAACTCCAGTATTGATCATGACAAAAGTGTTCCTGTTTGGATAAGCAGAAGTATATAAGACTAATAAATATTTGAGTAATACTGTTTTTACAGCTGCCAAACTGAAGCAAATGTGAGACGTTTATCAGTTATAATGGCTTGCTGTTTGTGTCTCATAGCAACCACCACTGGAAAGTTGCAACACATCATTTAATGTTTGCCGTTTTGGGCTCCGTTCATGACAAAGAACAGAACAAATGAATTAAAATTACTGTACACTGTACAGTAAATGGTTTTCTCTTTATCAGTTATGCCAACACAGCGTGCCCTGCACAGTCTTCCTTCCCTTCTTCCATGCCCTCTTTCCTTCCTGAAGCTTATGTGCTATTCCCTTCTATTCAGCCCTCCTGCTTGCGCAGCTCCAGGCTCCTCAGGCACAAGGGCATGTTGGAGCTACTCCAGTTGAGGATCACCAAGGTGGTCCAGGGGCTGGAGCGCCTGGTGATTGCAAGAGCTGGGCTTGTTTAGCCTGGCAAAGGAGTCTGACGAGGAGGGATTGCTCTGCAGATAAGAGAAGTTGTTTTTTTTTTTCCAAAACCCAAGGTATTTTTTTATAATTACTGAACTTTGGCTGATTTCAATGTATTTAGGATTTGTCCCTAAAAAGCTGAAAAGGAATCCTGGCCCAATATCCATCCTTAGCTGTTTATCCTTAAGTTTTGAGTTCTAGAAACTCTGCTGATGTGAGAAATGTCAGCATAACATCAAATACAGGGTAATCTGCAGACTTGCTTTCTTTGGCAGTTCCTCAGAATACCCTGAATACTCTGTGTTGTTATTTGGCAATGCCTTTGTGTACAGTATATCTGACACAAAACGCCTGTGGACTGTAAAATCCCAGCCAGCTCATCCTCCAAGGTAGTGTCCTGAGGTTATATTTCTCAATCTCCCTAACTGATCTCTTTTCAGTAGCAACAGAAGTCAAAACAGCACCAAACATTTCATGTATCTGTCCCATTTCTCAAAGACATGTCTGAAAGATGTGTTTTCCCTCTACGGCGCTTGATTCTCCCCCAAAAAGCCAAGAAATTTGTGAGTGAAATAGGTGAAGCTTTCAGAAATTTGAAGAGAAGAAGTTTAAAATGTGTAGTAAAGATTAAAAGCTTTACTTCAGACAGTGGCATGAAATGAAAGTGTTTCCATGATTCAGAACAGTGCTGGACCAACGTAAGTTCCCACCCACAGGTCAAGAAAACCAGAGAGACCATCTTGCACAAGAACTGTGTACTACCACAGGGCCACAGGTTGCTTCCATTTCTTCCTGAATCTGAGATATCAGAGGTGATTAAAAAGACAGGAAGGGGAAAGCAGCACTAATGAGATTCCCAACAGTTTCCTCAATGCAATAGTTTATTTAGCATGGGCCCAAACACTGAGTTATCATCAGTGCACTGAGTACGATCTCAGTGAGCCATGGCAATAAGGAATTTCAAGAAAAAGAGGTTTCCTAAAGACCATATCCATCTTACCTGGATTTTGCCTTTATTTAGTTTCTTTAAAATGCAGCCTCTTTCTCCAGTTGAAGTGGAAGCCATTTCCTAACTTCTTCTTGCTCAGGTAGATGAAATCGGGGAGAGAAGGAAGAATTCGCCAGCTGTGACTCCCAATGCCCTGATCCAACAAATTTCTAACCACTCCCTCAGTGGGGGTTACTGGACTGGCATGTGCCTGTGAACCCGAAAGGTTCAGAATAAGGAACTAAAACAAAGATCAAACGTGAAGGAGCGAAGGGGAAACATCCAATTGCAGTCACCAGCTGGTGTAGTGTGGTGACTGTGTTTTCTCCTGGAGTAGGCTGGGAGGAAAGGCTAGTCTTCAAGGGTGGAAGAACCTCCATACTGAGGAGGGAAAGGGAAATATGACTTGCCATTCTTCCTTTGACAGAGAAAGATGTTAAGAGCTCTTGCATAGCAGGTGCCCTCATTCAGACTCCATCCACTTGTAGCCATCCCAGAAATTGAAGTAATTTGTTCATTTTCATAAGGATCATCATTTTTCTTGACCAAAAGAACATTTTCTGAATGCTGCTTCTTTTGTTCCACACACAGAGCACAAGTTACACTGCCTGGTAAACTGATGGAAAGTTCATCTTGTTAGTTTATACACTAACAAACAAACAAAACTGAATGGGACCTAACCCATTTTATTAAGCACTTCATCTTTAACCCATGAACTAAAATTTCATGTTTTCAGTGACACACTCTAAAATAAGTATCAGAATTTCCTGTAAAGTCACGGAAAGGCTCATGTTCTGTAGGAAGCATCCAGTTGATGCAGTATAAGAACTTAAACTTGCAGATCTGCACACGTGAGAGGGGCCTCTTGGCTTGGAAGATCAGCATATTAGAGTAACCACACTTGCCTCATGTTGTCCAGCATGACCAAAAGGGCAAGAGCTCTGTGTTGTCCCGCAGGACATCGCTCTATAAGTAATTGTCTTAACAGCTGGAGACCAACACTTCTGCGGCATCACTGGGGCTGATGGCCCCAGGCTGGGCTGAAATGGCATCCTGGGACATAGGCATGGTGGGGAGGCCCCAGTGGGAGTTTGGCAGGGACTGTCAGGCCTAGCACTGCCCTCAGGTCTCTGCTCATACACTATATTACAATATTTATTTAGTTTGGGAATGGATGGTAAAATTGTGCAAAACATGTCCCTTATGAGCCCTATATGGGCTGTTCCTCCTAAGACTGGAGATATGCTGTGAGGGACAATGGCTGCTGGCATTGGAAGATGACTCAATGCAACACGGTCTCGCTGGAGGGGATGGACGAGAGTGAGTGTTGTCACTAAATAAAGATGACAATGAAGCCTCTATTGAAAAAGAGAAGTGGAATAAATTAAAACCAAGGCATTAGGCCTGTAGTAGCTGGACTACAGACACTGGAACAGATGTAAAATTTAAGAAAATCCACAGTTTTGCTCACAAATCCTCATGCTCGTATTTAAGGCAACGCTATTTACTGCTGCTCATTGAGATCTACTGGGGAAAAAAATGATGAAGATTGTAGCTGATGATCTACAGGAATATAAAAACAGAAAGTGAGGCCTATACTTTTAAATAAATGTAGTCATCATCTCTTTCGGGCAGAAGATACACAGATACAATTTCTGCATATGCTAAAAATGCAGCCATTTGAAGCAGAAGGTGATTGATATTTTTTTCAAAAAAAGGCTGTATGTTCAGAAATGTGAATAACAATTGCTGTGTCCTGCTTCATACACTAGTATACAGAAATAGTAACTAGAAATGTAGAATGAATAAGAGCTACAGACAGTTATTTATAAATAGATATTTTAGGCAATGCTCTTAGGAATTAATCTCTAGATGGAAAGACATTTAAAGGAGACACAGACAATAATCTTTCAGCCAAGCACTGGCTTTGTCAGAGGCAATATTACATATTTCCTGAAAGAAAAGTTTTCTTCAACAATCCAGCATGAGAGAATTCAATCAGATATGTGACCGTGACTCAGTTCATCTATGATATGTCTCAATTTCAGTCTAACTGCATTACTCAGACTTTCAAGTTATAATTTTAAATTCCTGCCTTAAAGAAAAAGATTCTCCTTTCACATTTCTGAATTTAATTATGACTATTATTCAGAGCTGAATGGGTACTATTACAGCCATATATGGCTAGGTATCACAAGAACAGCTTTTCCTATTTTCTGCATAGTAATACTGTGCATTTTTAATAGATCGATCTTGTGCTTTAGAGTAAATGAAGAGTTCATGATGTCTCAAAGAAAAGCATATTCTCTATCCCTTCTTAGAAGTACTTCTAAGATGGCCTTATAAAATGTGGTAGGGTTCAATGTTGAGTTAGAGATGACAGAGAGGAAAAAGCATCTGTATGGGTATATGCAAGGACAGTTTCATTTCAGATCAAGGTATAGATCTTACACAGAAGTGCTCAGCAAAGACAGAGCTCCCTTATTTTTATTCCCTTCTAACAGTCTTTATTAGAATTTCTGCATGCATTGTAATGCTTCACAAATGTATGTAAGAAAGTCCAGTCAACTGTACTTTCAAAACCCTAACAGATCAAAATAGTTTATATTTCCCACATAGAATGATTTTTTTTCACTCACTTTGCATTCTGTGTAAACAGAGTGAATAGAATGAGGTACATTATGATAAAATGCGTTTTGTGATTCATAAGATGTATATTCACTGTCATGTCTTGGGGTGATACGTATTTCATCTATTTAATCTATTTTGCTTTTGCAGTTTTAAGAATGGCTCCAGCTACATCATCTGGGAAGTTCTCACTGTAATACCAATAGAGTATGACATTTTGTTCCAGTTTAAACTTCACTCAGCTTTATCTGCTACATCTGATTTTATTCTTGCTATTCTTTCCCTGGGATCATCACTTACACAAAATGCTGCAAAATTATATGTATTTCCAAAGCTGCATGAATCAATTCAGCTTTGGCAGTCAAAATTTACAACCAACTTTTGTCACTTTCTTAGTATGTAGTGTTTTGGCACATCCCATTGGGCTATGGTTATCCTGTAACATTAGTAGCATTGTGCGTTGGACTGTGGGAAAAGCCACATTGCAGTGTGGTGGAAATTCCACTGGAGGAAGAACTAGTTCCTTCCAAACCAATTGGGTTTTGCCTTTAATAAACTCTTTAGAAATGGATCAGTATGGGATTTCATGAGTTGTGGCTAGATTTTCAATAAATCTCAATAATCTGAGTTAAGCCTAGGTTTTTTTTTTTCCCGGAAAGTTCAACTTCTGCTTAGGCACTCTGGGTTCAGAGGTAAACCAGCTTTTTAAAGGAGGTTGGTTAGCCACACTGTGAAGGTGCTGATCCCTAGCTAGCAAGATCTTCTGAGAGGACGCACTTTTTGCTGTGGTTCAATGCCACACTAGCATATCTAGATAGCTCCTGAGTTGGAGGTGGCTTGTAACAACCCATCTTCAAGTGCAGGTAGGATTTATATTTGTCTGTCTTGAAACAACTACGCGGCCTTAGTCTAAATGAAATGGTCATGTTTTCAAGAATGTCTAGTACATAAGAATTCATTGTCTGTCTGCAGTGAATGTGAATATAGAACATAGTGTCAGAGAAAAGTCAGAGGAAAAAAAATGTTAGCCGGTGTCCTTAGCACCCAAAATGCATAGACTAAAGGCCAGACGAGAGCATGGAACTGGTTCAGGGTGGTAGCTCAAGGGGGGTGGTGGGACAACATTTCCAGGAGTAGGGGGAAGAAGAAGGAAACAGAAGGAAAACCAGAGCCGCACCCAGGTACTGCTCAGCTATAATGCAACCTGGCAATCCCTATGGGTTCCCTGTAGGATCAGCTAATGAAGGTCTGCAATTTACCATTCATAGATATAGTAAGTTAATTCACTTTAGACCATGAACCCATACTATTTAGTGACCCAGTGCTTTCCATGAGGAAGGAGTAGGTGCCTACCAAAAGGTACAGTCAAGACTAAAAATATGAAGTCTTTTGCTTAAAACTTTTCTTCCCTGGTTAGCCAACCAGGACATTTAGGAAAAGACTGCATGGTGAGTGCTCCATGGTGGGGTGCCATGCCTATATTATGTTTTGTGTTATGGGACCGCATTCCCTGTTGAACCTCACCAAGCATGAGACTGGAGAATATTATCTTTGGGTGGGTGAATTTGGATCTCACAACTAAATATGCTACTAATAGTGTATAAAAATAAAATGCAGAATAATTTTCTTGTGGGCTATTTTTAGAGTAGAAACTAGAAAATGCTCCAAGGAGAAAGAAAGTAGAGAAAAGAATTGTCTCTCTCATATTAAAAATATCCATCCATCTTTCCTAATAGGTAGGACACACAGAAGGCACATCGGCTAAAAATATCTGCCACTGAACAGAAGCATATAAGCTAGGTTATATAAAAGCCTAATTGTTTTAACAAATGATGAATAAAATTAAATTAGTTTTGTAATTCCTATAAGTCTTTCTGTCATCATATATATTTAAATGAAATGTAGGTAGTTGCACAAGGACAAATTTAAAAAAACGACAAACCAACAGCTTATCTCTGTCTTCTTTCTCTTGCACTTTAAAAACATTCAAATTTTCATACGTTTCTTCCTATCCAACCATGACTTTATGGGTATTGAAAAATGAGGCAAATCTTAGCAGTGCTGTCAGCCAGCTTATTACAGATTGATCATTTTTCACTCACTCCTCACCTCCACATTTTTCTGGTGTAGACCAGTATGGGTGACATTGTAGTGAGTGTCTGCTATAGGCTGCCTGACTGGTAAAAACGAGTGGATGAGGTCTTCTACAGACAGCTAAAAGTAGCCTCAGGTTTACAGGCCCTGGTCTTCACGGGGATGTTAACCATTGAGATAACTTCTGGAGGGACAACACAGCAGGACATAAGCAATCCAGGAGGTTCCTGGGTTGTATTGATAGAGAAGCCAAAAAGGAGACACGGTCTGTTGGATCTCAGAAACAAGGAAGGGCTCAGTGGGGATGTGAAGGCCAAAGGCAGCCTTGGCTGTCGTGCCCATAAGATGGTGGAGTTTAGGATCCTGATAGGAGGGAGGATGGTAAAAAGCAAGCTCATAATCAGGGACTGCAGGACACCAGATTTTGACCTCTTCAGGAATCTGCTGAGGTCTTCAGGAATCTGCATTCCGTGGGATAAAGTTCTAGGGGCAAGAGCAGTCCAAGAAAGCTGTTTGATATTCAAGGATCACATCATCCAAGCTTAGGAACAGTCCATCCCAATGAGCAGGATGTCAAGCAAAGATGCCAGGGGGCCTGCATGGATGAACAAGGAGCTCTTGGCAAAACTCAGACATAAAACGTCTGTTTTCACTGTGAGGGTGACTGAGCACTGGTACAGGTTGTCCAGAGAGGCTGAGGAGTCTCCATCCTTGGAGATACATTCAAAAACTGTCTGGAGGTAATCCTGGGCAGCTGGCTTTATGTTGTCCTGACTGCGCAGGGAGATAGGACAAGATGACCTCCAGAGGTCCCTTCCAGCCTCAACAGTTCTGTGATTCTGTGATTCAGTAATTGGCTCTTCCTTACTTCCTTCAATGCAAAATGGATCATACCTGCATGCAAAACCCTTGGGCAAGTGTAATAAAATGAATGTCATTTGAATTTCTGGCACAATTTCTCACGCTGTAAAAATAGTTGTTGGGATAAAGCATGAAGATGTCATTAGCAGTGTTTTATGATCTCCTCAGATTTTGAGGTCTTGCCAGTCTAGCCTTCCCCCGCAGCTCCCATTGCAAACTTATCTCAAAGAAATGTTGGGTATCCGTCATTAGCACAGCAAGTTTCCAAGCATTGTGACATGAGTCATGTAAATTTATGCAATCACTGTCAAAGCATTTAAAACAGAGGCTTATTTTCAGAAGTGAATCCTTAGAGAGGACAACATTTTTATGTAAACTAATGACAAAGTACTAAATAGAGGCTGCAGTTTTGGAAGAGGATGGGACCCTGATGTGTGCAGAGGTGGCTTCTGAGCATCTCTGCTTTGTCCTCCATGACCTAGTGGTGTACTACGGCCAGCATAATTTCCCACCCCGGGTCACCCAGCATGTCATAGCTCCCAACACGGCAGAACTATGTGCTTTCTCTCAGAGGCCAACTGCTACCATGGTTTGAAAAACTGCAGTTCTGAGTTGCTTTCAGGCAGACCTGAATTTGGATCAGAACAGTCACTTGGCTTATGTGTATGATTGAAAATTAAGGCAACTAATCCTATGGAAAAACTTTTAGGGAAAGAGCTGTCCCAGGACTGATGAAGGGCAAATAGTATGGGAAGGTCATAATATAGCTGATTTCTGACTGTGCTCATCTAATTCCTGCTCTTAACCTTGTCTTGGCATCTTGCAAAATAAATAATGGCAGTCAGCATGGGAAACAAGATTTTTATGAGACCTCTTTTTAGACTAAAAAAGTGAGGCAATAATGATTTCAGCTCTTTCTGTCCCATTTTGTTCTCCTCCCTCATTATAAGGGACTAAAAGCAATGGAGGACCAACCTTCTTCCTCGCTGAAATGCTCTGCTTTTAAATTAGTTATTAGCTGCCACCCAGTGAAAGCTTTGGAACATGGGCTGCGGTGCTAAGTGGAACACCAGTGACTGATCCAAGGGGGAACCTTCTTATCCGTTAAAAGAGGTGTTTGTTAGAGGAGTATCCTCTCAATGGTAATGATCTGGGGAAGACCACTGACAGCTGTCTTTCAGTGGTTTGTCACTCTGTGGAAGATTATTGTTCACATGCAACCTACTATTTTGACATTATCTTTGAATTGTTCTTTCTGGAGAAGTAGCTTCAGGCTTGGCTTCAGTCAGAGCTTGGTTTATTGCCAGGATCTATCACAAACACAACCACAAACCTTCAGGGAGGGATGAATTATATGTCTCTATTTAAATGGACCCCCTTGGTTCTGCTACATTCAATGTACTGTCAACAAACCGCTCTTCCTTCAGAAGATAAACCAGCAGTTCACATCACTGCCAGGAGGACTATCCATGCCCCATAGCTCTTTCTAGCTATGCTGCTCTTCAGGAAAAATGCTGAAACACATTGTGTCAGCTGATGGGAAACACTGCCTTCAGATCTTTGATGAATAGAGGAGAGCCTTGATTCCTTGTTTTCATTTTTTCCCCTGGGGTTATTCAACATGCCAAGTCTAAAATTAACGCTCATGATGTTTTTAAAGCAGAACGAAACCCTGGCACTGAAAGCTTTTATGGGCTATGATGTCATGCCTAGAAACAAGTTTGTTTATGTGGTTGAAAGTGGACTTACTGGGTTTTCCCATTGCTTTTTGTTTGCCCATGCCAGTACAGTCTGTTCTTGCAGTGTTGGATTCCTACAAAATACTTTTGAAAAGAAAACCAAACATTATCTTTTATGTCTGTAGACATCTTCTCTTTCGATCTTTTATTTATCATCTTAACCTTTCTGATGTGATATCATAATCTTCCTTGGCACTAATCCAGTATTTCTCTGGATTGGTCAGTGGTCTGGATTGCTCAGTGTTGTAATTGCAACTGGAAAACCAGGCTGATTCTTGTATTTTCCTATCCTGTTCTTATTTTTGCATCCCTGAAGAGCTCAAAAAAATTTGTTTTGGATGCGTTCAGATTTATGATAAACACTTTGATTACAAATTTGGATATTTCAAAAATTTCATTTTGGGATGCTACTTCAGCTCATGTGTTTTGGAAATGCATGAACTGAAAGACTGCCCTACCTTCAAATGCAGCAGCAGACTCGTAAGAGGAAGGACACAATATGCTGGTTCCATGGCACAACCTTTGGCTGGAGGAGGACTTAGACCACTCTTATCGAGGCAGGATTTCGACATGTGTGTGGATATCAGTTTGCAGCTCAGCTGTTGTTCCTCACTGTACCTTTTCCTTAATTTGGTTAGGTGAGATGGATTTGTGTCTCTGAGCCTGCTTGAAGTATGCCTTGCACAAAGGCACTGCAGTAAGTCATGTCGGTGTCGTGACCTGTGTTGCAGGACATCCACACTAACACTGTTCAGGGCCAGTCCAGAGAGGGGTAAAGTGGAAATAAATATGTGCTCTAAAACTGCTTGCGAAGCATGGTAAGGTTAGCCAGAGCTCAACCAGGTCAGGCATAACCAAAGCAGTGCCAGGCTAGTGGGGTCAGCACATCGCAGACTTAAAGAACTTGCACACGTACACACACACAGACACACACATGTTTGTTTCGCAGTAGGATCTGCTCAATTTGTGTCCCACCTAGGCTGACTAGCAGAGAAACTCATGTTTCTCTGCCTGAGTAGCCCTGAGTAACTGCTGACATGTCCTGAACCTCCGCGCCCCACTCCTGCAACAAGAGCCAGGTCTTCCTCAGCAGGGAGCAACAATGGCGAGAGGTGGCACAAGTGGCTGCGTCTCGACTGCCTGGTTCCAAGGGCTATGAAGTGTCCACATGGCTAGGCATGCAGGGAAGGGAGCTCATCTCCTCTGGTCCTGGTGTCCTGAGGTGCTATTTGGAGATTGTGTCTAGGCAAGCTCTTCTATCACTATTAAAAACCATGATTATTTTACAATTTTGGCAATCTAACAAGAATTTTTATCAGTGAAAACAGTCAATGACTCCCACTACAGATTGGCATAAATAATTTATTTTTCATATACAAACAAAAATATCATGTTTGTGGCTTCTGGGGTGAAGTCTCATGCTAATTTCCCTGTCATTTCTGTTTGCTGCAAAGTTTCATAAATGGATCAGCATTTCTACAAACTCACATCTTCATAGTGGGCATCTTGTTTCAAAGCTTTTCCGTTTGTTTGTTCTGCTGCACGTTATAGATACTGTATTATATTTACTGAACATTTGCTACTTACTGGTTTGTCATTTCGGGTGTGGTGACTCACAGTTGCTGTCTATGCTTCTTTGGAAGTTTGCTATGAAGAAAGAAACTGTGCTAAAGCACTTGGGTCTTTATTTTGGACCACTAATTGGAAAAGATTTGCAGAGGCAATACGTATGTGCTACTACGTGAAGAAAAAGCAGCAAAAGACAGCATATATGTTCTAGACCCATGAAGTATTCTGGGTCCAGAGAGAATAGAAGTCAACCAGAAGTCTTTCCATTGACTGTACTGGATTTTGGATTAAATTTTGTGTATGTAAGTGGCGTCCAAAGGTCTGAGCTGTTCACAAATGGTCCATGTCTGTTGTAGTTACTAGGAAATGAAGGGAATGGGAAAAGCTTCAGCTTTTTCAGTTCCAAGTCACACAGACAAAAAGAAAGATGCCATTATCCAACCTGCTGCAGTCCTCCAGAGTGCTGAGTTTCCCTGTGATCCAACTCCTCAGCTATTAAAAAAGTAACAAAAACTTTGCTGGCTAGAAGTATGTTGGGCAGGAACTGGTGAATCTCAGCAAAGGGGAAGAGTCATTCTGAAAATGGTCATAAATATAGTTGGGCTGGAAATTAGGAATACAGAGACTTTCTGAACCAGACCCCTGATATAAGTAAACCCACAAATGCAGTGAGTTTTGAGATGAAGATTGCTAAGTGTAGGGAGGGGAATCTTACAGGAGCATTCTGACCACATGGTACAGTGTCTGCCATTGTGGGGACTAGGTTCAATGAATAAATATACTACGATAAATACTCAGAAGACTGTAAAGTATGCAGGTATTGAGGGAGCTGCAAAAACTCTCGGGATAGTTTTCTGTGTACCCTGCATTAGCTACTGAAATAATCCATTCAAGTGCAACATAATATACTACACTGAAGAACTAGCATGGGTCTCAAATTAAGAGTTACATCTCATGTTGACTCTATGTACAATATTTAAGAAATAATGTGTGCTTTGAACTTGAATTTCCCATCTTACCATAGAAAAAAAGAAAGACCTGGAGAATTCTGTTCACTGGAGCAAACTGTACTGTTGGTAAAATATTTGCAGAGAACCTTTAAATCCACAGATGGAAAAGGCCTGCAGAAATCACTGCATAAAAAATAACCAAAAGAATTAAGAAGTTGTTGATCTTTTCTTGAGCAATGGTGGTCTAGAGGACAGCTGTTTGCTATACTTGAAACCAGTTCTATGTGAGTAATCTTGAGGATACACTTCCAACTCCAGGTGAGCATAATCAATGGCACAGTTAAGTAGGATGTAAACTGCCTTCAGCATTTGTAACCTCTTACTCAAGTCAGCTAAGAAAATAAAATCACTTCTGCCAATGCTTCAGTTATTGCCAAGAGGTCTAGTGTGTATAATAAACAGGAGGGAGAAGATGGGAAACTTGTTGCTCCTTGCTTATAAGAGCCCGGAAAGTGATTATCAATTGCTTTCTTCAAAGGGAGTCCTATAATCTGACCTGGTTTATCAATCTCAGCTTCAGGAACACAGAAACAATTTCCAGCTTTACTGCACCTTTCCAAATATGACAGAAGAGTTGAAAGCTTGGGTTGTGAGCACCGTGTCTGTTGCTGCTGAGAGGAGTGCTGGACATTGTGTATAAACAGCTGGACACACCACAGAGGGTAACGTCTGCTTGACAATTATTCATCGTTCGGGGAATTGATGGAGAACTCTCCAAAAGCGTAGCTGGCTGTCATCACTATTTGACTAAATCCTGCAAAGTAAAATTGCCGATAAATTAAATTATGTGGTTTTGTATTTGCGCTGGGTGCTCTTTATGTCTAGCAAACACCCAGATTTTGAGAAAACATGATAAAATAAGATCAGAATGAAACACTTTGACTTCAGATTTGCAAAACTGCCATGAGAAAAGTAGCACTGAAGGAGACTATGCCTTACAGTCACAGAAAATCTATTCATCCCTTCTTCCATCAGTGGTGACAACAAGAGACAGACAATGCTTTACTTACTGGTTAAAATAAAAGGTGACTCACACAGGCAGTGTGGGTGAGTAAAATTTTGCAAGACTGCCTTTCATATTTGACCAGTGTAATGATTATGTTGCAGACCTTTTATGGATGATTTGGAATATATTTGAGCATAGAATGCATGTGGGGGTGAGAAACAGCTTTTTTTCCCACATATAAACCCTAACCACATGAATCTCAAATGAGACTTAAAGCCATAGTTCAAAGCAGGCCCAGTTGCACTGGGCTGAGCTCTTTTTAGTGTGCAGAAAGAGCAGGAAGCAGGAGCTTGTGCCCTTTTCAGAGTCATTTTAGGACACCATAAGTCCTAAGAGCATGGAAGTAGAGGAACTGCTGTCTTTTTCTACTCAGAAAGGCTGTTGCCCATGATCAGGTTCTGCCCGTATACTCCAGCCCAGTAGGCACAATTGCACAATCCAGATAGATGGAGTTTGTACAAATTAACGTCCAGGAAAATGGCAGTACTTTGAGTCTTCTTGCATGAGAGGCATAGTTTTCAACGGTGTGAAGTCAAATCCAATCTTGTGTTCTCAGACTTGGACGTTGAATTCCAGTCCAGGCAGTCCCCTGGGGTCAGGATTTTCTTCCCATGTGTCATACAAAGAGTTAGAAGAGCTTCATTGGACACTGGCTAACTGAAGCAGTATGTGCAACCTTAGAGCTTTTCCTGGGAGTCAAGAGGGGCCAAATCAACTATGCAGAGGTCAGCCTGGTGGCATTTCTCATTCTGAAGCCCAACATGATCTTCCCTCAGATGCATACTAAGGACCCTTGGTAGGGCCCTTTTACGTTCTCACTCAGAAGAGCCTCTTTATTGCTCGAGTGTGACTCTCGCTGTACATCAGATTAAAATTTCCTATTTTCTTGAGCACAGCTATCATGAAACTTTTTTGCTACGTAGGCCAGGATATTGTTGTTGTTGGTGTTGCTGCTCCCCATCTCTATCAATTATACAACCAACTGAAAAAGTAGAGTTTAATATGTGCTCATTATGTGTTTGTCCCTTTCTGAATAATTGCTGAGACCTTGTGATGTGGTGAACAGGCAGGGCTTCCTCTTCTCAACATGCAGCAGGCCGTGGTGGGTGTGTGGGCTTTTCTTCCAGCTGTAACGTGCCTTGAGCACTATCCTGATTTCTGGGTGGTGCTTCCTCCTTTGGCACTGTCTAGAGCAGTTATCAAACCTGTAGAGACAGAGTAACCTTGTGACATGGCTGCTCAGGATGCAGCCTTGTTTTTGTGACCTTGGTTGAGCAGGTGATGCAGCTAGGTCTGGCACACATTGACATTCCTGGGAGAAAACATTAGGCTTGCCTGAGACCTCCCTGTGGCTTTTCTGATCCTGTGCTCTGCTTGTGCTGCCACTGGACCTACAGAAAAAGTATGCTTCATAATAAGTCTGTGCTCCTTTTACCTTTCTTTCACATCTCTTGGTATACCTCCTGACTTGATTCTCTTCCCTACCAGATATTCTTGGGGCTATTTCTCCTGTCACTCCTCTTCCCCCTGCCTTTCCCTTTTCCTTGTGGATACAATCTGAATTTCTCCACAGCTTTAGGGACTGGAGGAAGTTTCTAATTTATCTGATCCCTGTACTCCTGTTGTCTAGACGTTGTAAAAAACGAGTTTGGTGTAGCCAGGGTTGAGTGTGGAGAGAGAGAAGGAGAGAACACTGTAGCTGATGCATGAGGCACTGGCTATGGGACAGAGAAAAAGCATACACTGATTTATTCCTGTCAGTTGTTATCTCCCTCTCTTTGGGTTCTTTATAGGTACCAGCACCTCCTTCTGCCATATGACCTGCCCTTCCACTTCTTCATGGGCAGGAGCAGCAGACAAATAGTTGTCCATTTGGGGAAAAAACTTATTTTTCCTTATTCTTCACAGCATTATTCTATCTTTGATACGTTCACACCCCTGAGGTCTTAATTGTGTGAAAACCAGAACAGGAGGAAGGCAAGGAGGTCTGGAGCATTAGCTTCAACCACCTCCAAACCTTGGGGATGTTTTTCTCTAACTATGCCCAGACATGCAATTGGAGTTGCCTGAAATCACAATGATACTTTGAAATGAAGGGTATTTGGCTCCTAAATCTACACCTAACTCAATCTGCACTATAAGTTCCTTGCAAAAATCTGTCACGTTTAACAGTCAGATTTTGAATTTCCTGTTCTAGATGTATCACTTCCACAGCCTTTTAGTTACAGAATTACAATCCAAAGTGTATTTTTTAAACTTAATTGAGTTTATTTTTGGAAGCTCTCTGGAGATCTACCAACAAGAAAGAGGCAATTAGTCAGTAGAAGCAAAACTTCATACGCATGGCAGCGTTTTCAGTAATTCCTTTCTGCTATACAAATCACATCATCACTGCTGGGGTTTTCCTGGCTATATTTCTTAATTTCTGAAACCATGTAGTTTAAGATACCTTTGGAATGGAAATAATTATAATATATTGTCCTTGTGACATTTTCTTATGTTGAAATGAGTTGGGGCCCTTGCAGGGATGATCCAGCTAATCCCTCTTTCCAAAGCAGGGCACCACTAGAAGTCACTTGAAGGCATCTGGAGTGGATTCTCTGAAGGAAATGTAGGCAATCTTTGGATGTCTGGCTTTTGTCAATACCACTGTACACATTTAATGACGATATGACGCAAGAAAAGTCCTGCTTTCCGGCTCAGCCTTGTGATCTCAAGGTCTGCAAGCAAGTTTCTTAATGCTACTGTGAGACCAGACTGTTTAATCTGTCGTGTAAGCAATTTAAGGATTTCATTGCCCTTCTCTCCTGCCAGCAACTGGAAGCATAGTCAGGACCACATAGTCATAAAGAGTCTTAGGATGTGTGCACTAAAAACCATCAATTCTAAGGTTAACATGTCTCTGTTTTGGCACTGGATTTTTTTTTGGTATATGCCAGAACACTAATGCTTGCAGAGCAGGTGCTTGCTATTCGATAATATCCTGCACCTCCTTTTTTGCTACCCAAAAACGAAGGAGTAAATAGGGCTGCTATTCTTGGCAAATCTGGGTCATATTAAACACAAACTTGTGGCTACTTTCAGCATGTAAGAGTCAAGACAACACATAGCAAAGGGCTTTTTCCTCCCCATTTTTAATATAAGCCTCAAATCAGAGCCACTAAATAAGGACCCTGAGGCCTAATTTTGCGTATTCAAAATTCTGCTTTGGTTAGTACATTAGTGCTTTTAAAATATTGGTTAATTCTGCTGACAGCTGCAGACTATGACTTCTGTGAGGCTACTTTGAAGTTAGTTGCATGGGTTTGTAGGACCTCATCAGAGGTTCCTCCTTAGCTTGCAACAAGGCTGCTTCTCTGCAGGAGGGTGAGCCAGGGCTCAGCCCTCAGCCTGGGCTCCACTCCTTTGTTTTCTCCACTGTATTTTTGGCAGTCCAGTCTACAGCAGAAGTCCTCCAACTCTCCAGGTAGGGTAAACACTTTTGAGGAATTGCTGCCCCAGGTGCAATTAAGCAATGCACCGGTGTCCTTGGGAGTAGAAAGGCCCAGCAGTCATTCCTCAATTCCTGCTACCTCTCGTCTCTAGACTGCCAACCAGCAATGTCATGTGTTGGGGTGGAATGTGTAGCTGGGAAGTCATGTAAGTTGGAAGAAGGGATCCATCAACTAAGCCTTTTTCTTAACAGAAGTTTAAGCCATATAGAGCCATTATTCAGGATAGCTGGTGGGACAAAGAAAAGGGTTAGATTTCCTCCTTTGTGATTTCAGTTTGGCTTCGTATGAGCATACTACAGTATTTTAGCACCTAACCTAAAGGTGGCATGCCAAATATCCTGGCTTCTGATTTGGAATGCTTCTGCAAGTGTTATTTCCCTTGTCATCTCTAATTGCACTGAGAAGCAGCTGTATCATCTATTTATTGCCAGCGTGTCAGCTTTAAACAATACGATATAAGTCATCGCCATCCTCCTATCACATATTTATGAGAAGCATCTTCATGCAATTTCCCAAGTTGCTCTTCTCACAAGAGAAGTATCTTCTCATATTTATTAATAAATTCAATAACTACACATATGTTAACATATGTCTGTTCTGTAGTACCTGAGAAGCTGAACACTAGTTGGTGATATGCTGAGAGAGTTGCGTGTTGGCGCGGAAGGCACGGACACAACACGACGATCAATATGATCAGGTTGATGCCACTTTATTGCTCAGATAGCTCAGTTTATATACATTCTGTTATCGCATTACACGCACCGTCGGCCTTATGATTGGTTTCAGCAAGCAAACACGCGACTCTAAGTATTCTACCATTGGTTAAAGCTAGCTGTTCACGCGAACGTGGCTCCTACCTACAGGTTGTGTGAAGTTCTGTCTTTATCATGCTTTTTTCCCTTTTTCACAGCATTCATGCTGTCCGAATGTAACCTTTCAGTCCTTATCGTTATCCGCTCATAACCTTCGAGTACAGAAGCCTACATACAAGTTAATTACAGATCTTCAGTGCTTGGAGTGTTCACAAGATGTCCATTCCTTACCAGAAAATCTCCCACAGTTGCTTATCAGACTAAGTACTGTCCATCTATGTAGACCTAACTATTGTCTCTTCTTCTACACAAATTGGCTCAATTTTTGGTTCTGCAATCGTGCAGTGCACGAGGGTCCCGGAACATGACTGACACACAGAAGCATCACTGCAAAGCAAATAATAAATAAAGACCAATAGTGACAATTATGCCTATTCTGTGAGCCTAAGAGAGTTCTCCAGTGACAGGGAATGAGGTGTGTAACCCATCCGGGGCGCTGTGCAGGATAGAAAAGGGAGATTAACCTAACATCTGGATTTAACGTGGATTTATGTAAGCTGTGGCAGATAGAGCACGTGTTCTTTGGGAAAGGTGAGATAAAAGTGATGTGTAAATCCAGCAGGTGAGACATATTTCTGTTTAACAGAAGCAGGTATCAAACAGGACCCTTGAGATGTTTGGGGAGTTTGTAGAATTGCATAGACATCTTTTAAATTAAAATTTCAGTCCTGTGTCTTAAAAAACGCTGTCATGTTCTCTCTCTCTCCACACTGAAATATACATACACATGTGCACACTATATTTCTTTATATGAATATATATGTGCATATACGTATACACTGAAATGACCTTTTATTTTATGACAAACAACAGATAATTAACAAAACCTTTTAGCTGCTGAGCTAAGGAATTGTAAAAATGCAGTTATTGTTCAGACACAAAATTATCACAGGATGTAATTTTCAAAAGGCAGCGAGGGATAAGGGTTGACCATCCTGAGGTATGGTTCTCCTTTCACATGGTACTTTACGTTCTACTTTTTAAAAGTAATCCTGTCTCCCTGAGTTTCTGAGCAAAAGTTCATCACAAAAGCAACACAAAACTACATAAACTGTCATGTTATCACCACCTGGCACTGCTGTTTTGCTTAATTATGTAGGTCGAAACCTAGAAGCAGCTCACAGTGTTATTGTTCAGATCACCTCCTACAGGCTAAAGGATGTTACCCAGTAACTAACCTATGTTCACAACCCATCTTTTATTGAAATACTTCTCCATAGGCAGATCAATTTAATTAAAAAACAAAGCAGCTTAAAAAAGAAAACAAATGGTCCCAGCAGTTGGAAATTAAAGCCAAGTAAACCCAGGTGGCAATATTGACAGTGAAGGTAATTAACTATTAAAATGCTATAACTAAGGATGTGAAATCTGTCACAATTTAAATCCTTAAATAAAAGCTATGTGCCCTTTGAAAAGCTATCACCTGGTTCTGAGACTCACTCAATGAAGATCCATGAGCAAAATAGATAGATAGTCATGAGAGAAGAAGGGGTAAATGGGTCTCTCTGTCCCGTCTCAGATTTTCCAAGTTTCTTGGTAAACTGCAAGGTAAGTTAGAGTTATTACATTTGCTATGAGTATTTTTTTTGCATCTAATGGCACCTAATCTGCACTTGCAGTCACCCATATGATCTAGGGATGGGGTACAGAGAGAAAAGTGTGACATACAGTGAGTTAATATCTAGTGCCTCACACATGATGTGCCCTGATGTGGAAGGATAATAGACTTGAGAGCACCATGTGAGTGGGAAAAAAGTTCAAGCTCCTGTGTCAGAGAGAGAGACAGCTCACCATATCTTCTGCAAGGGTGGTAGGCTAGCCTGTTTTCTGCATGTGAATCCAGAGGGCTGCCCCATGGGCTCAGGGCCCCAGGCGTCCCTCTGGAGTTTGTGCAGTTCCTTCACAAAGGCCTGAAGGTCTGAGGTTACACCCAAAGGCCTGTGTTACACGTGGGGAGCTGCTTTCCCCAAATGGTCATCTCTATGAGGAAAGAAGGGAGACCGTTTCCTCCAATGACCTCTTTGTTGCATTTCACATTACTGCTTTCAGCCCCTTCTCTCCTGTACAGAAGGATTCTGGGGTTACTGGATGAAAACTAACTTTTAGGAATACTTCTTTTGGCAACTCATTTCACTTCTAAGCAAATAGAATCATAGAATCTTCATGGTTGGAAAGGACCTTCGAGATCATTGAGTCCAACCATACACACACAAAAAAACCCCCCCTACAATCTCTGTCACTAGAGCATGCCCTGAAGTGCCAAATCTAGACGTTTCTTAAATACCTCTAGGGGTGGTGACTCAACCACCTCCCTGGGCAGGCTGTTCCAGTGCCTGACCACTCTTGCAGTAAAGGAATTCTTCCTAATAGCTAATCTAAACCTCCCCTGCCACAACTTCAGACCATTTCCTCTGGTCCTGTCATTATTCACCTGGGAGAAGAGGCCAACACCCACATCTCTACAACCTCCTTTCAGGGAGTTGTAGAGGGCAATGAGGTCTCCCCTCAGCCTCCTCTTCTCCAAACTAAACATGCCCAGTCCCCTCAGCCTCGCCTCATATGGCTTGGTCTCCAGACCCCTCACCAGCTTGGTAGCTCTCCTCTGGACCCTCTCCAGCACTTCAATGCCCCTCTTGTACAGAGGGGCCCAGAACTGAACACAGTACTCGAGGTGAGGCCTCACCTGTGCCGACTACAGAGGCACAATCACTTCCCTACTCCTGCTGGCCACGCTATTCCTGATACAAGCCAGAATGCTGCTGGCTTTCTTGGCCACCTGGGCACACTGCTGGCTCAAGTTAAGCTGGTTGTCCACCAGCATCCCCAGGTCCTTTTCTGCTGGGCAGCTTTCTAGCCACTCTTCCCCAAGCCTGTAGCGTTGCTTGGGGTTGTTGGGACCAAAATGCAGGACCCGGCACTTGGCCTTATTGAACCTCATACAATTGGCCTTGGCCCATCGATCCAGCCTGTCCAGGTCCCTCTGTAGAGCCTTCCTACCCTGAAGCAGATCAACACTCCCACCTAGTTTGGCGTCATCTGCGAAATAGTTCGAGATGGCAGAGTTTTCCACTTTCATTAACTCTGCTCCCTCTCCAGCAGTGCGTTGCTGACAAGCGTTAAGTGCTTGCATTGTTAAGAGCAATTGTTTGGTCTGCGTCCATATTGTTCAAACAATGTCTGTATTGTTAGGAGCAATATTGTTCAGAGCAAGCAAACATTGCATTGGCTCCAGAGGAAGTCTGGAAAACACCATTGTGGAGAAAACAACATTTTTACATGTGTCCAGTGTTTCTGTCTCATTTCAACTTTGGTTTACCATGACGAGTCATTGTGGTGGCGTAAGGAAGTGGAG
Organism: Stercorarius parasiticus; assembly: GCA_013396915.1. NCBI lineage: Eukaryota > Metazoa > Chordata > Aves > Charadriiformes > Stercorariidae > Stercorarius > Stercorarius parasiticus. The sequence goes on along the minus strand of VWZL01001804.1, from coordinate 356,043 downwards.
GAGCCAAATATAAGCCTCTTGCTACAGACGTTTCTCTGTTAACGTCCTCATTTGGACATTTGCTGGATACATGCAGGCTCTGAATCTTGTCTGCAGGGAGCGGCTGGGCAGCCTTGCTCTCTGACTACTGCACAATCTCACCCAGTCAGATGTACGGCATGTCTGCCAGCACACCTACACACAGAAAGAAGGCCCAAAAAAGACGGATTCCCTTGGGTTTCCTTAGGAATGTAGTTGTAGAAGATTAATACAGGAAGCTGTGGCTTAAATAGAAGTGGTGAGAAGAGTAGAGGCAATGTTGTGGTTGTGGTTCAGGACCCAAGAGATCTAGCACTAATTTAGCTCCTCTGCTGCTCCCTGAGTAACTTCGAGCAAGTCACGTAGGATCTCCAGCCTTGGCTGTCCATCTGTACGTTGAGTCAACACTTCTCCTTTCTTAAACTTTGTCAAGACCTGGTCTCTGAAATAACGGGGCCTGATGTAAGACAGAAGTGATCTCACGTAATTATACAGATGTCTGCAGGTTATTTAACTGTGTGATTTAAAGGAATATGCTATTTGAATGTGTTTTAATCAGCTACAAAATGCTATATTCAGCATGCTATATAAGCACAATGACATTCAGATGAAAAATGGGCCAATTTAAGATATACTAAAAATAACAATATATAAGCAAGTCACATAGCATGACTTTTAGAGGATCAAAATAGCAATGAACAGAATAACCATTGCATTTTTAAAACTACCACGTAAAATTTGGTCACTTTTTGGAGGTGTTATTTGCTGATAGACAGCCAATGAGGTTTATATGTGAACATCCTCTTCTACAAGTTGCTTCAAAATGTTAAACTCTTAACATGCCCAACTGGTTGAGCTGACTGGTGCAAAAGAAAATAATCAGCCATTGGTGTCTTCAACAGACCAGTGGATTTTGATCTGAAGTTAATATTAGCATGTTCTGTTGCTGTAGTCAACATACAAGTTACAATAGGATCACTGGTCAAGGTAGGAGCAGCCATGTCAACTCAAATCAGGTGTCTGCCTAGCCCAATATCCTTTTGCAACAAGCAAGGGGAAGCCTAGAGGGCAACCACGTGAGATATTTCCCCCAAGTGCTCTTCTGCCCTCCAGCTATTTCAGCTCAGGAAATTTCCTGAGACAGATATCATACTGAACCATAGTAATTTGAAGACTTTGTTCTGAAATAAGGCTGCAAACAGAGCAGAGTACATACAATGTGGATCCAGCAGTTTAGGGATTGTTGGAGGTGGATGTACATCTGCTTAATAGTCTTCTCTCTGCTGTTCCAGACGTCTGTTTGTCTTCCAAACTCTCCACCCTCTATTGCTTTGTAAAGCTGGTCGTGGGTTTTGCTCCCAGCTCATACTGGCATTAACGATGACAGTAGTTTGAGCAAATGCACATACACTGCAGATAACTGTAAGGCTGCCAGTTATAAAAACCTGACCAACAACAACGCCTCAAGGATAAACCATCAGAATACCATACAGAACAGTAAAGAAAGAGTCATTTCCTGTTAGTGGATCTGCTGCCCTTGAATTGTTTTTTAATCCCCTTTTAAGCCTGCTGATACTGTCTGCCTCCACAAATTCGTGTGTCAACAAGTTCCAGAACTTCACTACCCTTTGTGTAAAAAATGTACTTCTTTTTAGCTATTTCATACTAATCTCCTACTAATTCATTGAGGGCCTGCAGTGACAGTCTTGTGGATTATGATGAAAAACATGTGTTCTTTTTCTTTTTAACCATGACTCTTATGACTTTGTAAACCTCATGAATATGTCATTCAACCTTCTTCTCTCCAAATTTAAATGTCCGAGAGTTTTTTGTTTCTTACTGTATGGCAGCTGCTTCATCCTCTTGATCATTTTAAGTGCCTTTCTCTGCACTTTGTTTATCTTCCCTCCATCCTTTGGACATGAAAACCAGGACTACGCACGGTATACCAAATGCAGGTGTAACAAAGTTTTCAATAGTGGCAAAATGATGCCCACTATGTTGTTCTCCATACCCTTTCTGGTGACACAGAGCACTCCAGTGGCTCTCTTCAGGCTGCCACTGCCCACTGAGCCAATGATTTCAGAGACCTGAGATGACTCCAAACGCTTGAGTTGCACATTGAGTTGCTGAACTCATACCTGACAGCTGCATCTGTAGACCTGATATGCATACTTATATGTGTCACCTTCTGTTTTTCTACACTGGTGTTCACTTGTCACTTTTTGCCCGCTCACTCACCATTTGACTGCCCGAAAAGCCTTAGCGTCATTGCCAGACTTGGAGTTTCCACTAGATGTTCCTCTCATCAGGTCACTGATGAAGATGTTGATTGTAACCAGTCCCAGCAGCAACTGCCAAGGGACTCCACTAGTGAAACTGCTTTCTTTCCTCTAACCAATTTTAACTCCACAAAAGGACCTTCACTTCAGTCCTATGGTGACTTAATTTCTGTAATTGTCAGGGCCTGAAGGCAAGAATAAGCCTTTATTCCCCTGACCAGCTTCACCTTTGGGCCACATCCACACCTCTGCCTCTTGGCCCAGGGGCTCCATTTCAGCCCTGGCCCTGAGCCACGCTGAAGGTAATCTTGTTCTTGGCCTTTTGTCCTGCTGCCCTGACTTACTGGCTGAGATTTTATTGCTTTGCTGGTGTAGCCTAATCTCTATCCCTGTCTCATGGTTTGACCTATGCTGTAGGCAATCTATCTCCTCTTCTTCCTGGCAGGACTTTCTGGATTGACCCTGGACCTGACTCAACACATGACTTCACCCTACCTGCTGATCTCCGGGCAGTTGATGGCACCTGTTACACTCACCACCCTGGTCCTGCTCAGGTGCTGTGGGACAGTGCCCAAGCATGACGGCATTGCTTGTGCTGGGGTCACCCTTGACTCCTGGCTTGTCCTCTCATGGAGCAGCCCTGCTCCTGCTGCTTGCTGGCAGTAGTAAGTGCAGCAGGATTTTCCTTTTGCAGAAGTCACACTGACATGTTTTATGGTCTTGTTCTTCATTATAGATTCTACCATCTCACCAGGGCTGGAAATCTGTCTCGTTAGTCTGTCGTGCCCAGGTTCCCTTGTAAAGCATCTTCAATAGATGGGAGTTATATCATCAGTCCTTTGGCATCATGGCTGTTTGCATGACAGTTTGCATACCTTGCCCAGCAGTTCTGCAACTTCATGTTAACTTGGGTGAGTACCAACCAGCCCTGTGTATTTTTTACTATCTGTTTGAACATCCTTTGCTTTAAATGTTTTTTTAAATTGGATAATTTTTATTTTCTTTCTGAATTTCAGCTTTGAGGTTACCTGAGCATCCTGGTGGTTTCAAACAGCCTCCAGGCGGCTTGTAGGCTTTTTGCCTTTTTGTATTGCATTTTTTTCAGGTTTGGTTTTTTTTTTTGTGTTTTGTGGCTTTTGTTTTCTTTTTTTTTTTTCCTTATGATCTGATTTTAAAGAGTCCTTTTTCTTGAAATTCCTTGCGATGTGTTGATTTACCTTACTGTCCGCTATTACTGTCTGCTTTCCTCTTAATATCTTTTGAATTAAGGCTTATGGGCCTCTTAAGGCTACATCTGGAACAGTACCATTTCTTGTCGGTCTTGCAGCTGGCTGGTTGAGGAAACACCCCGTTACTGGGCAGCTGAAATATCTCCTTGTTACTCAATCTTCAAAACTCACAGCTTGTCTAGTGTTGTTGAACTTTTCCTGATTGTAATCATTATTCCAAATGGGCTCAGTAGAACAGTTCTAGTATTACACTTTTGCTTTTAGAATATGGGATTTCTACCAATAGAGATTTCAGGGTGCTTCTATTTTCTTGTGGTACTTGAGCTGCTCTAATGCATGTACAGCACTACTCCTTCACCTAGGCATCCTGCCCCTCTAAAGCTGATAACCTACAAACAGTGCATCACACTGATCGTCATCCTTCCAGGAGGCCTCTGATGTGCTGCTGTATCAGAGTCATTACTCAGTGCCTGATCAGTGTTTCCCTTGTCCTAATTTTTAGGTATCTGCCATTGCAGTAGAAGCACTTCCAGGCTTTGTTTTTGCTCTGTTGCTCAATATCGCAGTCTATCTCTTTTCTTTCTAGAGCACCTCAAAGGGCATCAGATCCTTATGTATGGAAAGATGAACCAAGCTCCTGACACTAGCAGCCTGTTCAGTGCTAATCAAGGAAATAAAATGTATCTGATCTTCCCTGCCACAGCGCACTGCATATACATCTGTACCCGAACACAAGGGTATATGATAAACAAAAGTCTTTTTTTATAGAGACAGTCTTAGCATGAGATTTTTTGGGGTATGCTTAGCTGAGTGTAAAACAAGAAAGACTGGTGGGGTGATTGTCAGAGACAGAAAAATCCGAATACAAACCTTGAGGAAAAGAAAAAAGGTAATGAAACCAGAATGACAATTGAAGCATTTTTAAAATGTTTAGCTTTTGGGATAATTTTTGTCATTTCCCTAATGGCTGTTTACACTTCCAAAATTACTACTATCCACTACAGTATTACTTCCCATAGACAAAAAAAAATTCTACAAAGACAAAGCTACATTAATGCTTTGGTTAGGGTAAACCCTACTCTGAATTTTTGCCTTACGGACATGTAAGTTGCTGTACTTTTTCTGGGAGGTGAATTATTAAAATTTCCTTAGACATTAGACAGAAAATTTCATTGCCCTTACATCACAAGAGAAGTGATATATCCTAGAAGAATGATATGTTGTGGGTTTTTTCTTTTTAATTGTGGTAAATTTTTTCTTTTTAATTGTGATATTTTGTAGCATTGAGCTTTTCCCTCCTTTTCCCAACCCCCTAAATTGTCATTGATATTTCAGTCAGATAATTGAAATTAACACACCTTTCATTTTACATTCAGATTTGCTATATGTTCTGAGTAGCCACTGATCTCAAGGAGGGATTTTTCTTTATAATTATTCAGGCTCTAATGGAAACTCTTTACACAGATTATATCCATAGCTCATGCTCTTACACAGGTAGAATTGAAATTTAGGAAATGGAAGAAAGACTGTATGGCATATACAGAAACAGTGTTAGAGGTGAGTGTATGAGAGGTAGTTAATGTGCTTCATTAGTCAGGATAATAAACTCTCAAAGACTCAGTGAAGTGGGACTCATTCTACAGGGTGTTTGCTCCAATAAGAGTTCAATGTAAAACAGGGTACATGGAGTCTCAGTTGTGCAAGGTGCTTATCTAACCTAGAAATGCCTGTGACCAAATGAATGCTCTGATTTGAAATCTTGTTATTTAGTGCCCATATGTTATGTGGGGTCAGGGTGACAGAATGTATTTAAAGCCTAGAATAAAAGCTTCCATGTTTGTAACAGCCTGGACATCTTGGACCACCTAGTAGCTCAAAGGGATTTTTGGAAAACAACGTGTTTAGAAAAGCCTCTTTCTTCCCACTGGATATCAATGACATGCATTGATACAGACCTACTGACCTTGGAAAAGTATCCAAAATCCTCCCTAAATAAGATTTCAGGGGTAAAAATTACGTTATTGCTGTCTCCATAAGCTCAGCATCATGGCATTATCGCTATTTCTTACTAGTTTGGTGCGAACAGCATAACTGGAAAAGATCTCACATACTAACTGGCTAGTGATAAAGCCATTAAAAGCCAAGCAATAAGCAACAACATATTTGAAGGCTGACATCTTCTTTGCTTGTCAAGTAATGCAAACGTAGCAGTTGGTAGATTATTCTATTTACAAAGAAACAGAACAGCAGTGGAAGATTAAATCTTGAGGTCATCATCCTTTGATCCTGAGCAGAAGCTGAAGAACATTGTGCTTTTTGAAGTCAGCTGTTACTAGGGATTACTAGCTGTTACTAGATTTATTACTAGGGATAGCATAAGGTAAGTAAGGAAGCTGAATTCTTACATCCTATCATTTGTTCTAAGGTATTTAAGAACTCAATTCATTGTGGAAATACTTTAAAATAGGCAGTCTGCACTGGCTGACCGTAGGACTTTAATAGGGAGGACAGAGTGGATGAACAGAAATCGTCTCAAAGAAAGGGCCTTATTTCTCTCTGCTACCTTCTGCAATGCATAAGGAACTGCACAGGAACAACCATCGGGAGCCTGGGCAGGTACCGGTGAGAAGTGTACGGTACTCCTGAAAAAGCACAGTGAAAATTCTTAGTCACAGTCACAACAGCTGCACGGGACCGTGGGACCCTATCACTGCTCTTTTCTGCTGACCCCTAGGGAGGGTTTTCCTTTTTCCTTTTTCCTTTTCTCTCTCTCCTTTTTTGTTTTTATTTTCCCCAGAAGTAACTTTCGCCATTGGAGCCATTGCCTGTTGACAGTTAGGGTCCTTGAGTTATGGGTCTCGCTAATAAAGCTTTGTGTATGTAAACTGGTTTCAACATCCTTTGTGCAACAGTGCGCATCTTGGTACTTCACCATGTGAACTGCCCAAAGCAATTGCTGTAGATCAGGAGGAGTTTTTTTAACAAATGTTATGCATTTGCCCCAGACCTTACATGTTTAACTTAGAGATAATATTGTTATTAGATAAGAAGACTTAGTAATTGGTTTAAAACTGTGATAAGAATTAATCATAGCATCATATAATCATTTAGGTTGGACAGGACTTTTAAAGTCACTGAGTGCAACTATTAACCTAGGACTGCCAAGTCCACCGCTAAACCTTGTTTCTAAGCACCACATCTACACGTCTTTTAAATACCTGTAGGGATGGTCATTCAACCACTTCTCTGGGCAGCCTGTTCCAACGCTTGATAACCCTTTTGGTGAAGAAATTTTTCCAATCTAAACTTCCCCTCGTGCAACTTGAGGCCATTTCCTCTTGTCCTATTGCTTGTTACTTGGGAGAAGAGACCGACCCCTACTTTGCTACAACCTCCTTTCAGGTAATTGTAGAGAGCGATAAGGTCTCCCCTCAGCCTCCTTTTCTCCAGGCTAAACAACCCCAGTTCCATCAGCTGCTCCTCATAGGCCTTCTGCTCCAGACCCTTCACCAGCTTTGTTGCTCTTCTTTGGACTCGCTCCAGCACCTCAATGGCTCTTTGACCAGTAGGTCAGAAAGACCTTCCAAAGATTAAATCTGTCCAAGATGAAACATGAGCTTCTGTGCAAATGGTTGATGAACCCTGAGACATTGATGATGAATGAGACTATCACAGTGTAAATTGAAGAGTGCTTAACTTCCATTGACATATTAGACGTACAATTTTTAATAACAGGAATGATCACCACTCCTGGGGACTAAAATGATTCCGAATACACTGTATAATAAGTCAAGTCCAGATACATGTTTTTTTTTTGGTGATAAGATGTGCTCCAGTGCAGCCTTTGGAACGAAGTATAAAACAACTCTTGAGAACCTGTTAGTGTACAGTGCCATTGCTCGCATGGTTCCTAAGCACAGAGCTGAGACACAGAAAGAGGAAGGCTGTCTTCTGAAAAGACATTTCAGGGACACTGGAGGTTTATTTGATGGTATGTAACGTGCCAGCCAACTTTTTTAAGCTGTTAGGAGCAAGTAGGCAGCAAAAGAGCACCAGTATGAGTGAAGGTACAGCCTTTCAGTTCAACTACAGCAAGACTGGTACACTACATGGTTCTTGTTGCACAAGTGCTAATATTATTTACACTATGTTGTCCTGTTCATTCTCAGCTGCGAGTGACTTGTGATGATTAAGCAAGAAATAGTGTATTATCACATGTCTGCATGATGCTTTACAGGGAATTATAACTGTTTTCCTGTAATCAGAGTTGATCGTAGGGAAAAATTTGCAGAAGCAAAGGGCTAGCACAGCTGTGGAAAGTGCGACACTGGAGGCAAAGTTCCTTGCACAAGAAATGAAGGGCCTGGGTCCTCAAATCAGACCAAGGGAAGGTTCATGCCTGTGTCAAAGAAGAAAAGAACCAGACAGGGAGAACAGCATGATACAAAAAGCAGACAGGGAGACTCTCCAGGGGAGAGGGAGAAAGAGTGTGTGAAACTGTTATTTGCTAACTTCCTCATTAATGCTTATGACTAATTATGGCAATTAGCAATAAATACACAGTGCCATATCTGATAAGTAGTTATTTCACTGCAAAATGCAAGTGCTGTTGTGCATATTTTCTTCCAATTCTTGGCCAGGATTACCTAATCAGAGGAAGAAACTGTTGATCATGTCTGAGAAGGGGAACTCTACTCTCCATGGCAGCCTTGAAGTAATGACATGTATTTGTGTTACTAGATTATTACTTTGTATTAATTTACTCTTGGGTCACTTTAGGGAAGTGGGGAACACTGAGAATAGAGCAGTGTTAAGTCGATGAATGAGTAATCAGCTGAATCATCACAAATGAGGAAAAGAGTTCATTAATTCAACTGTGAAAGGATTTTGGTTCTTTATTTTTGATAATGAATTCCGTGGTCCCTAGTAGAGAAGTAGAAGAAAGCTTTCTAGCTTTTGCTTTAACCTACTTTGTTCTGTTAGTGCTTCCACTGGAAAATCTTTTTAAGTTGTAAAGATTTTAGAAAAATCCTGTGTGGGAGAAATGACTGTGAAGGTGGTGAATTTTTGTAATGAGGCGTCCCATAGGAGCTGTGCTGTATGTCAGCCTTGTGCAGAAATCTTAAATACCCTAGAGCACCTATTTCTTTGCAACATAAGGTTAACGAATATGCGAGGTAAGGCATTCTTTGGATGTGGCAGCCAGAGGCCAGACAACACCAGAAACAGCAGTAGGCAGTAAAACTTGTGCAAGAAGTGGAATTCAGTTTATGATGACAACATCTGTATTTAGGCACTCTGGGGGTTATTTAGGCAATACCTTTTGAGATGTCTTAGGCAATTTTTCCTGTCCTCTAGATGCTGCTCAGGGAGGGTATCAGTCCTCCATAATCCTTGTGAAACATCCAGCCATCCCCTGTGGATGCCATGTGTACTTCTGGGCATTCAAAAGGCACTTGACACCAACTTGCGAGCAACTGAATCAAACTCTAGATAGGTCTAGACTTGTTGGAGCTTCCTCTATAGCCAGGGGACAGAGAAAGGCTTCACATTGACCAGGAAGGGAGCCTAGAAGACAGTGCTGTTGAATTTGGAGAGGGATTGTGAGGAGTGAGATGTTGGCCCGTTCTGTATGTATATTTATTTGCAACATTTTGAATTGGTCCTGAAATTTAAAATAAAATAATTTGCTTCAATCTCCAAACACAAACAGGTCAATTTGTAAATACATACTGACTTTAGACTTAAGACCAGAGACAGTGTGTCAGAAATTTAGAGTAAATTGAGACAGATAATTGTAAATAAAAAAGCCAGTTGGTTATCAGAAGTAACAAAGATAAAAACTTTGATGTATGTCAGGATGTATATATGTCAAGAGATGATGAAACAAAAAGAAACATTACACATAAGTGTCAAATCAAAGAAGTGTATGACTGTTAAAAAAAGACTGCAAGCTTTTCAACTGAGTTTAGAAAAGTTAGAGGAGTATGAGTGAACACATATCACAAAGGCAAATAAACAGAAAACACTCCCCAGTTAAAAAGGAAGTTTGGAAAGAGAGTAAAGCTTTTTTTCTCACTCAACAGAATTGCAATATTTGAAGATAAGAGAAACTGAGGGCGGAAACACAGGAAAAAGGAAAGACAATTAATGTGTTTGAACAGACTTTATTGTCTTTATAAAGGTAGGTGACTTACTTAAAATTTTTACGTATCTACGATATCAAAGTTTACCATTTTATGAAACTTATCTAAGCTTTCAGTTATGGAAAATCAGAAGATTTAGCCCTTTTGATTGGAAGCTTTGAACATAAAAACTGCATTTGATAGTCTGGCTATGCTCGGAGTCAAAAAGCCTAGGAAAAAACCCAAATCAAGCCTTGATCCTTTGAACAAAACCCAAAATAGGATACTGATAACAAATAGGTACCTACATGGAGTAATCTAGTTGAACACAAATCATCCATTTCCTCTGTCAATAATCAAAGGCTGACCTTGTTCCAAATACCTGTCAGCAAACAGGATGCAAAGAAGATAGGGAAGGAACTAGCAAACTTAAAAACTTTTTCCTACCATGTTTGTTTGTTTGTTTGTTTTTTAAAGTACTTTCAATCCTGCTAAAAACTTGCTAGCAATAACCCATGAATGACAAAGAGAAAAAAGGTGATCCTCAGTTCCAGCTGGTGATATTGAGACTTCTGCCACAGCTGGGAAGCTCCAAGGCAAGCGAGTTTTGAATTCATGTTGAAGGTGAGAAACGAAGAAACCAAACTGCACTGAAACATGCAGGCACTAGGCAACACTGCAGACTCTCTGGAAGTTGAAATCGTTACCTTGTTCATAAGAAGTATTCCTCTGCTATGAGAATGATTGTGTCTTTTCCTGGAGGCAACACAACAGTGGTGGTGATAGATAGCACATTCATTCGATGTGCTTACTAATTGCTGCAGATGTGGCTGGGCAACAGGAAGGAGATCCCTGCTTGCCTTGTCCTGGATGCTGCTCTCTGCATCAGATGAAGCTCCTGGGAGGAGGAGATTTCTCCTGGACTATCTAGGCATGCACATCTGGAGTAGAAGATGGGACAGTCAGTGTGAGAGCATGAGGGAGCCAGCAGGCAGGAGTCTGCAGTGTTCAGACACTGGGAGTTTTCTGAGAGGCTTAGGGAACAAATACACGTCTTGGAGGTGGTGGGAAGAAGACCTTCCCAGTGGACCCCACACAGGCTGCCCAGTGTTTGTTGCAACCCAGGGCACCAGGAGAAAGCTGTTGGCCTGAGAGAAGACTGGTGAAAAGGACTTGCATGCCAAAGGGCAGTTTTGTTTTCTAACCTTTTATTTTAATCTGTCTCATCTGTTGGAGCGGACTCATTCTGATGTCAAAAATTACTGAGTTTTTGGTCTTTGTTTTCAGAAATCTTGGCTGTATAGATCTAAACCTTTGCTATTCTTGGCACTCTCCTTGTAAGTGCAGACAGATGCACCTCAAAGTAGTGGCTGGCTCACGAGCCTTTCAGAGTCAGCAAGGCCTGGATACATCCCACTGAGCATTAGGCATAAAGCTGAAGTAATTAAAGGAAGGAATAACCTTTCCTAACTGCATTTTGCTGAAAAAGTTTATGTTTAGTGGAAACTATTCCCTAGGAATGATTTGCCAGCCACATGAGAGGTTGGATGGAGGGCCAGAGTGGGGCAGGCCTGTTGCTCCCGCTGACCACCCTGGTACCTCGTATGCCGTTAGTTAAATTCCTGGCACATGAGCAGGTGATTCTGTCTCCAAGAGGGCAGATCTTCTCTGGAGATATTCAAAGCCTGCCTGGATGTGTTCCAGTCCAACCTGCTCTAGGTGAACCTGCTTTGGCAGAGGGGTTGGACAAGATGATCTCCGAAGGTCCCTTCCAACCCCTACCATTCTGTGATTCTGTGAAATTAAAATGCCTTGCTTAAAGTACACAAGCTTATGGCAGGCTGGAAAAGAAGGTGGTTGGTGGTAAGATTTTTCTTATTGTGAATTGTATTAAATTGGTGCAACAAGATGAAGCCTTTGTTAGGATTACTGGATCCAGGACACTGGCTCTCATCCAGCATCCTGTATTTCTGCAACACGGATCAGGTATCTCTAATAAAGAACCATCTCTGTGAGTGCCAGCAAACAGTGCAATGTTCTTTTTTTACAGCAGATAGAAGGCTGTTTATAATGGAAGGGAAACATTTCAGATATTAATAAGGGTCTAATATTCTCCTCATCCCTCATTTGAAAGTTATTGCTAAAGAACAGGAGAAAAGAGCTGAATGTGTGGAGTTCTATGCGCGAGGGCAAGACTCCCGGTCTCCTCCCAACAGTTTTGGGAGGCTGAGTTTCCTATATAAATACCATCTAAAGCAAAGAAGGATGGACTGGTAGCAGAGAACCCCATAAACGAGTCTCTTGGAAAAATGCTTGCTGTTGCTCTTTGTTAAAGAGCAACTATGATAATGCTGAGAGGAGAACTTGCTAGCTAATCTTAAGAACTACTTTGCGGACACTGTGCAATAGTAGGCTGGAGCTTGTCTTGGTTTTTGGAAGAGAGGTCAGCCTTTTAAGAAAGCGAAGGAGAGAGTCTGAGGCTGGAAGTGGCTGCTTCTAAACAGGTTGATGTATGAAGCAGGCAGCGCCATTTACTTTTTGTCCGATAATTGTGGGGCACTCTGGGCTGTGATTTTCTGAGCCATTCATGTACTACTTGATATAAGTGTTAAAGATCACAGACAATGCTGAGAACAAGGCAGACACATTTTGTGTGGTTGCCTCAAGTCAAATCTAAGAGAAGATTAGACTTAATTTTCATCAGATCTTAGTAATACATATTTGTCATGCCTCTGCCTACTTATACTTATTTTCTTATACAGCATTTACAAGTATGTGTCTATATAGACATCTATATATACCATAGACTGATGCATATTATTTTATATATTAGATTGCTATTAAGAGGTTTCTTCCATTAATCACTGTTGTTCTGTGGTTTTAGGGCTAAAGAATAAAAATGAAATAGATTTCTGCCAAACACTAACTAAAATAATATCAGGTCAGTCATAAAAAGTGTTCCTTTAGAGAAAAAATACAGATTTTGCAGACTTGTGACTTCAGCAAAGAAAGTTAGGTTAGTGTCTGGTGGGTGAGAAGAACAGAGTTTTGCATCGTCCACAGAAACCAAAACCAGCTGTGAGCCTCAGAAAGCACTGCAAGGAATCCCAGCAGGCACCCATGAACATGATTAACAATAGCACTTTAAAGGACTACGTTTTCAAAGCAATGTGTGAGGTTTTAGCCTCCTGACATCCACCAAATGTGATGAAAGTCATGTGGCTAAAAGTTGCGCAATGCTGTGAAAATTCAGAAGATTAGGATCATTTGATCAGATGACATGAAAACCATATGATTAAAGCGTCTGTAATTCCAAGGTCCAAGACAATGGAAATTTATAAGGCTCTTTATATCAAGAGAATTTAGACAGCTAGAGGACTGCAGATGGCATGGCACGAGTTCACAAAACACTGCAGTGCACGGGTAGATAGATTTACAGATGTGTGAATGTAAGTGGAGGAGGCAAACCTGAGTACTTTTTTTCCCTTTCTCCCCACACAGGATTTTTATGCAACTACGTTAAGTTCCCATATGTTGTAAAACAATACTCGAATATACAGTGTTTATCTACAAGTTGTAACAGTGGCTTTTATTACAATCAAGAGTTTTGATGAGGGGGTATCACTATTATAGAGGCCTATTATAAAAGTTCCATCAAAAAAACTGTGATAAAAATTAGGATCCTTAAATACTACCACTATTGCTGAACAAAATAATTACTGATATATAAAAAAGAATAAAGAAGGTGATAAGAAAGTAAATATTTTTGGTAACATTCACCTCAGCTTTAGCTGTCTGAACTGAGGTGTTCAGCCTAAGGTAACTGTTTTGCATTCTAAGGCAAAACACAGATGTCTATCCACTTAAATGCCCATCTTAGTCATTTATCTCCTTTTACATCTCCATAATTTATGTTCTGGAGGCAGCTCCCTGCATCCTATTGTCATCTTTTATTTTTTTTCCTGCAGGACTTTTTTTTTTAATCTGTTCAAGGATCTTCTCATTCCGTTTTTTAAAATTTCTGGACTTTTCTCCCTTCTTTGTTATTTTTCCCTCCCTTCAGAGGTCTTGCCTTGCCAGAAGGAAGAGGAATTAGTGACAAATGGGTGAATCCCAGAAGTTTGGTTCCTTATCTGATGTCTCTTAAATTATGAACTTTTGCATTTCCAAAATTGGCCTACAAAGTTCATGAGAACAGAAGACTCATGAGAAAAGACTGCCTTGCATGATTTTGAGTGTTTTCTCCTTTTCATTTGGCGAAGCATATGATTTGAATAGAGGACTTTGGCATTCTTACTCATAGACGTTGCCAGAAACCGGAAGCACAAAGGCATACAAAACTGAAGCAAAATGAAAATAAATTAGTCAAGGGTTTTGAAGCTAAAAATAATTTGGTTTGCAGAGTTCAAGTTTTAAGAAAAGGTTCAGGGTCAGGAGCTGGAAAATACCTAATTTGATATGGCTTAAATTTGCCCATTGATACAGTTTTTTGAAGTTTTACAATTTGGACCTTGTATCCAACATGGGTCTGAAAGAAAGAAGAGTTGTGTTTATTCTGTCAAATTCCTGCCTGACTGGGGATCAGCAAACTCTGTTTTATGCACTGGGTGCATTCTTACACCATGGAAGAGACAGTCTCTGCCATAAAGAGGACAGACTGGAAGTAGGCAAACAAAAGAGCATTAATATCCAGAAAATACAAGTGAGGAACGTGACTTGTCCAGAGTCCCAAGGAGTGTTGGTGGCAGATGCAGGAGCAGGACTCTCTTTACAGTCAGCTCACATTAAGACCGTTTTTGGCCTTCAAGAACAAAGCTTTCTGACACTATTTGTTCTGACAGCAACCTTAACTCAGAAGCTGGAGGCTAGCTGTAAACCACACGTGGTGAAGAGTATCAAAGCATAATGAGGGTTACAGCTGTGGAATGAGGTTCGTAGTGGTGGTAAATGCAGTGCTTCTAATAGAAGTTGCCTTCAGCCACCTCTAAAAAAGCGGAATGTCTTCTATTTTATGACAAACTAGAAAGTGTTTTTTCATATGACGGAAACTACCATTTAGTTCTCTGCAAATGTTTTTGTACATAAAATAGTGACTTTATGTAAATCTAAAAATATTTTGTATAGGATTGAATGGCACCTAATTTTTGTTACTAGAAAGAATGGCTGATGAAGATAGTAATTTTTTTGTTAAAATCATAATACTGTTTTTCAAACATGGAATGAAATAAAAGAAAATTGACATCTCGATACAGCTGTGCTGTTACTATACTCTTTGAGCACCAAAGAAGAGTTAAATAGTGCACTCTGTTTACATCTGAGCATTTATCTTTGGGTTGACTTCCAGATAATTGCTTTTATTTGACTGAGGTATTAATGTGAATTTCTAGATGAACTCAGAAAAGAATTTTAAAAAAATCAAAAAATACAAGGATTCCAAACTGTATCTTATAATAAATTTATTGGTAAATGGATAATGTGCCAGAGCAGAAACAAATAGAAATGATGGAGCACAGGACAATGTTTCAAAAATGAAGTCATAAAAACTTAATGTGTCTGGAAGAAAATGAAGTCCAAATGTTTTACATTACATCTAGGAAACCAGTGCATTTTAATATGACTTAAAATTTTTACTATAGAGCTTATTTTCTCAGCAGTTGTAATGGATAATATAATCACAGGAGGAAAACATAAATATTTTAAACCAAACTGAAAGCAACATTACGTTAGATGCTGCAAATAAAACTAGTAACTCTTTGTAAGATACTCAATACATGGATAGTCATAAGAATGCTTAGTGTAATTATCAATAATGTTTAACGCAAATGCAAAGAACCTGGCAGTTGAAAGAGCCACAGCAGGTAAAACAAAGAAAAGATGTAAATAAAGTGAATCTTACTCCAGTATAAACTAGTAGAATTTAATAGAACAAGGACTTAAGATCATGGTATGGCACTTCAGCTGTTGCTTGCATGAATCTTAAAACTGTAGCACAAGGAATGCAAGTCCTGAAGCCATGTTACGAATTCAATGGTGAAGAGTACAAATTTACCTTTAAAATTCCAAGCTTAATTCCTTAATATGCCTCTGCAGCTTAGATCAATATACAACTATGCAAATATCAGATGTTTTAGTAAAAATCCTGTTTGCTCCCAAGAATAATTGTGCCTAAGCTAATCACTGATTACAACTTTTATATGCCTTCATTGGAATTTATGTATTTTGTGCAAATTGGTTCTTCCTGTTCTGTTTCCTGTATGGACTCCCTTTTAAGGACTGATTTGCCCAAGGATACTTTTAGTGTTCTCTTTAGTCTATATTGCCTGATGAATCATTAGAATGAATGCTGCTAATATGCTAGGATATTGCAAGCAATGAGATACAGTCCTGAGAGATTCAGAAAAAAGCACCAAGCAATTTATTTATGTTTCACCAGAACATCCGAGTCAGTCCAATGGGCTGGACTGCCAGTGAGCAGACGGCTGAGCAATATCTGGCATGATTCACTGCCCTTGATGCATCGTTGCCTCTAGTGACCCCTCCTGATGAGCCAGGAAATCAAGAGTTGTAGATGCAAAAAGTGAGGCCAGTCTCTGTTACGGGTGTTCACATGAGACAGAGAATATGCTGGGAAGGGAATCCATGGAGCAAACAAGCCATTAAGGAGTGTTACGCAGGGAAGATAAGGAGTAGGTCATCTTTTTTATTAAGGATCTCCTTGACTTCACAGAGCTCTATAGGGCAAAACTAGAGACACGCCTATTGGGAGCTTCTGCATCAACTTCAGAGGGGAAAGTAATGCTGGGTGGTACATCTTGGGATACTGCTACAGGCCTCCTGACTGATAGGAAATAGAGGAAGAGGTCTTCCCCAAAAAACTACTGAAAATCTCCCATCTGCAGGCACCTATCATTATGGATGGCCCCAACCATCCACAGACAACTGCTGTGAGGGCAATGTGGCTTCATGCAAATAACCCAAGATTAGATTGTGTGGGTGACAGGTTTCCAATGCAACCATTAGAGAGACTGGCCAGGGCTGTTGCTCTGTTGGATTTACTATTCACGAACTGAGAAGGACTGATGAAAAATGCAGTCACTGGTGCCATCCTAGGGTGCAGGGACAGCAAGGTAATGGAGTTCAGGATCTGGAGGAAGGCTGGAAATAGAACTGCAGAGCTACGGCTCTAGAGTTTCAGAGAACAGACATGGTTATTTAAGGAATTGCTAAGCAAAATCCTCTGGGAAGCAGCCATGGAAGGGCAGGGTGCCCAACAAAGCTGGATGATTCCTTCAAAGTGAACTCACTGAGGGATCAGGAACAAGCCGTCCTTTTGTGTGGGAAAACTAGAAGTTTCAGCACAAAGCCAGCTTGACTGAAAGGGAGCTTCTTGATGAACTAAAATACAGTGAACATGTTTGAAGTGGAAACAAAACCAGGCAACAAAGGAAGAATATAAAAGGATTGCTAAGGTACTTAGGGACAAAATCAGGAAAGTCAAAACCCAGATAAAGCTAAAAGTAGCTTAATTAAATTGAGCAATAGGCACAAGTTGTAAAGGGAGGATGTGGGGCTGCTGATGTGTAAGAGACAACACAGTGTGGATTATTTGGAAAAGGTTGAAGTTTTTACCTTGCTCATCACAGGCAGAACCTCCTCCCTGCAAGTATCAGAACAGCTTGGGAAGGAGACAGCACTGGGTGAACAAGTTAGAAACTACTTCATCTGGACATATTCATATCCTTGGGACTGAACTAAAGGTGCTGAAAAAGTTGGCTGCTGTAGTTGCCTTGTTGACTGCTGTGATTGCAAGGCTCCTCTGTATTGTCTGTGAAAGATTGTGATGAATGGAAAAAGCGGAAGTTACAGTCATATTCAAGATGGCAAAAAAGAGGGTCTGGAACACTGTCAGCTGCTGGCTCACCTCTGTCCCTGTGAAGACCAATGTGCATGATCTTCTCTTGGAACCCATTTCTAAACTCAAACAGGACAAGGAGGTAATCAGAAACAGTCATCCTGATTGCCTTCTGTAGTGAAACGACTGGTTATGGGAATGAGGGGAGGGAGGTGGATGTGCCTTTAGTAAGGTTTCTGACCCCGGTCTCTCATCTGGAAGCTGAGAATGTATGGGCTGGTTGATCAGACCATTGGGTGAGTTGAAAATTGGCTTGGTTGCAAGGCCCAAAATGTAGCACTCAATGGCTCTGTGCCCGGCTGGCAGCCAGTAACAAGCAAAGTACTCCAGGGTTGATAACAGAGCTGATGTTGTTCAGTATTTTTATCAGTAACAAGTATAATAAAACAGAAAGCACTGTCCAGCAAATTTGCAGGAGTCATTAAGTTAGGGAGGAACTACTGATACAGTAAAAGACAGTTTCTATCCACATTGACCTTGAGAAACTTGAGGATTGGGCCAGCATGAATTTCAAGAAAAAGAGTACGTATCCACACCTGGGAGACTGGAACAGGCTGGGTGAGTAGCAGCCTTGCTGCAGAGGATCTTGGGAATACAACAGAGGGCAAAGAGGTTCATGTAGGTTGGAAAGGTCTCTGGAGGCTGTCTTGTTGAACCTTCTGCCATCAGATCAGGTTGCTCAGAGCCTTTTCCAGTTGCGTTTTGAATATCTCCAAGGATGGAGACTCCACAACCTCAACCTGATATAGTGCTTATCTACCTTCATATCGGTAATTTTTCTGTATATTGAGTTGGGATTTTCTGTGTTCCAACTTGTGTTTGTTGCCTGTTGTCCTCTCTGCACCTCTGAGAAAAGTGTCTCTGTCCTCTCTTACCCTCCCAGTACATTGTTGTAGATAGCAGTAATATCTTCCACAGCCTTCTTTCTCCGTACTGACCAAACCCAGCTCCCTCAGTCCCTCCTTGAACATCCTGTGTTTCAGCCCCCTGAGTGCCTTGGTGACTCTCGCACTGGAGTGACCCCAGAGGCCAATATCTATCTTGTACTGGAGTGAGCCCAAAACTGAATACAGAATACATGGTCTCACAAGAGCTGCAAAGAGGGAAGAGTCAATTCCCTTGACTGTTGGCTAAGCTCTTTTTAAATACAGCCCAAAAGCTGGTTGACTTTCTTTGCTGCATGTGTTCACTACTGACTCATTTTCAGCTTCTTTTCCACAAGGACACCAAGGGCTTTTCTGCGAAGCTGCTTGAATATGAGCCAAAAGTGCACTGCCATTATGAACGAGGAAAAGTGCATAATGGACTACTGGATACATTAGGAAAGCTTGGCCAGCAGGTTGGAGGAATTTATTATAACCCTCTGAATGGCTCTGGTGAGACCACATCTGGAATGCTGCAACCTGTGTTAAGTCCTCTTTTCAAGTGGATCTTGAAAAATGGGGAGAGTCCAATGGAGGCTTTCTTCAGTGGTTAGAGATTTTGAACAGATGGCCTTTGCAGAGGGGTTGGGGAAGCTGGGCTCATTCAGCATGACAAAGAGGAAGTTAAGTCTGGCAGCAGCCTACAGATACTTGAATGGCAGTTGCAAAGGTTATGGAGCTTAACTCTTTGCAGTAGTGGCAAATGATATAAGAGAGTGCAGTTTGAGAGGTTGGACATTAGGAAAAAATTTTTTAATCGGGAGGGTAGAGAAGCACAGGAATTAGTCACCCAGAGAGCTGGTTGACTCTCCATTCTTGTAGGTTTTCAAGACTTGGTTAGACAAAGCTGTGGCAGACCTGATCTAGTACATGCAGATGTTCGTTGCAGAAACATTTCTGTGATTCTGTGATCCGATGCTGTTAGGCAGGAAGCCCTCAGACCAATAAACTGTGCTGTTCACCAGAAATCATCGCTCCTTTTCAGCACTCAAGGAGGCACAGCTGGAATGAACAACCCTTTCCACTGATAACGGCCAAGAAGAATGGAATACTTCTTTTTTTAATTTGCACTTGGCTGTAGCGATTCAAATGATGATGACCTTCCTGTTTCATTTCTATAGTTCTCTTTAGCTAGAAATGAAACCACTTACCTTAGAGTAGCTAAAAATGAGTCAAGATTAGTAACCATTCTGTTCAGAGAAGGCAGAAAAGCTTGTTTTTACTATTTCTTCACTGCATTGTGACTGCATTTCACAGAGGTTAGTTCTAAAATGAAAGATGGTCAGGAGAGTATATTTTCTTGGAAATGCTGATGAACATCAAGAAGTTGATAGGAAGGACTACTGACGTAGTGGCAACTACTATGAGAAATGAGATTCCTAGTGATTTGACCTCTCTTCTGGTGGATGCTGATGCAGTGGCATTAAACCCAGTTTCCCAATAAATGTCACTGGCAATTTAGTGCAGCAAGTGATGACTGTGAAAGAATTCAGACGTTTCAAGCAACTATTCCTCATACTTTTTGTTGCTAGTATGGATGAAAGTATCTTTAGATAAGCTATATTAGTTTATGTTAGCTTAGTTATGTTGTTAGTATACTTATGTTAATCTATATTCAGTAGATTCATGCTTCACCTCAAATTTTACTTGAGGATGTGCTCCTTTATGCATCACATTTATATATGAATGCATTCTCCTGGCATTGGGAGCTCATTTGCAACCAAGAAAAGTACGTCTAGGAAAAAAAGGACTCTTTTTTTTTTTTTTTTTTAAATTTTTTGTTTTTACTCTGGTTCTGGCTCTCAGTACAAGTAGGAAAGACGACTTCATGCCTGGTATTCCTAATTTTGACTGAGAAGGAGGCATGACCTGGGCTACTTTGCTTATATGTTTTGGTCAATAATGCAGATTGGATAGCAGGGAGGAACTTAGCATGGTCGACAGCATTAAAGAGCATGCTCTTTGCAGTGTAAAGTGGACGTTGAAGTTATCAGTTGTGTTATTCCTGCAAAGACAAAGCAAAGGCATGGCTGCTTGCTCAGAGCTCTGACATAAAAGCCGAATTTTAATTGTTCTCATTATGCAAGTTTTATTAGATGCATGTACTTCAATGAAGTTTTTGCCAGGAAACTGACAGACATTTCAAGCTGATCAAATGGTTGGAATTTTTTGAAGCGTTATGGTCTTATGTTGTTTACTGGAGTCAGACAAAGGGATTGAGAGTTTCCAAAACGTTTAGTCCTCTTGTTCCAAACAGCAGGTTAATTTTTAAATCCTTAAATAGCACTCAGTTTTAAAACAAAAGCAATGTCACATTGCAATAAAAACAAACCAGAGTTCCTTTGCAAAGAGAAAGCTTAACTGAGAAGTTGGAGGACTATGTCATTTGGAATGTAGACATAAAGTTAATCACAGATATGTTTAGATTGGAGTAATTTAGGGAATGAGAAATTTCAAAATGTTTTGCATTAGCCAATGTTGTTGAAGAGGTGACCTGGCAAAGCATAAAGCCTGTGTGTCAATTGAATGTTTTCTGATAGCCAGAAAACCATTAGTTTGTGATACTTCTTGAGCCTAGAAATGGCTCCCACTCTATAAATTATAATGATTTCTTTCTCTTTTTAAAATCAAATCTCCAGGTCTTTACTTCAGTATTTCCCCATAGTGATACCAAATGTTTGTGTATGTGTGACAGTGCATGAACCCCAGTTTTACGGATACATATGCATTGCATATTCTGCCTGTGAAGAGTCCTAAATCAATGGGAATCTTTCTGCCTGTGTAATTAAGTATGCACATAAGTGGGAGATGAAGGCCTGAGCAGTGTGTTCACTTTCTTTCATCTGTCTCATGTTAGACCCCTGCCCTGGGCAAACCATGAGATGTTTTTCAAGCAAATCTAGTTCAGAAAATAGTCCTGTTTCAAGGATTAAGATGATGTAAAACACAGGCTCTTATAAGACTCTTGGGGAAAAAAAAAAAGTTCTTTAGCTAGAGGTTAAGAAAGGAAGAAGCTGCTTGGAGAGCGTTCAAACTAGGAACTAGGCCATCATGGTCTTTTTATAGCATAACTATCTGGATAGGTGTAATTGTCTGCCTGCAACAACCAAGGTATGTGGAAGACAATCCAGGAATCACAGAATGGTAGGTGTTGGAAGAGACCTTCGGAGGTCATCTAGTCCAACCCCCCGCCAAAGCAGGTTCACCTAGAGCAGGTTGGACAGAAAGCATGCAGACTGGTTTTGAATATCTCCAGAGAAGGAGACTCCACAACCTCTCTGAGCAGCCGGTCTGATTACAGACTGCCCAGAGAGAATGGGAAGAATGTCCAATTACCTGATTTCTGCAGAACTTCTAATAAAGACAAATGGTGCAGAACCTAGACTCTGACTTCTGCCTCAATTAAGGAACTGTGACAAATAGACTGGATGCAATTTTTAGCCTGAGATCTGCACAGCCTCCATATTAGTGATGCCCAGAGGGCAAAACTCCCTTTCACTTTATGGGATAGGCAGTACAAGTGCAGTTGTGAAAGTTCTCTTTTGTTTTATTTTGCAAATTAAGAATGTACCAATGAGTAGTTGCTTTTAGGTAGACAGAGTGTTGTCACTAGAGATTTTTAGAAGTGTTTTCCGTTAATTTGAAGAATGTTTTGAAGCAGGTAAGAAAAAGAAGCAACTATTTTTGCAACAGAACTTTACTTCATCCTTCTTATTCCTATACACCCTGATATAGAATAGAAATAGAATATTATATTCTGTTTCAGTTTGAAGTGACCTACAACGATCATCTAGTCCAACTGCCTGACCACTTCAGGGCTGACCAAAAGCTAAAGCATATTATTAAGGACATTGTCCAAATTTCTCTTAAACACTGACAGGCTTGGGGCATCAACCACCCCCTTAGGAAGCCTGGTCCAGTTTTCAACCACCCTCTCAGTAAAGAAATGCTTCCTAATTTTGCTGCTGTATTCTAAAGCTCCCCGTCTCCTAGTTTTCTTCTAACTCTCCCTGCTTTAGACTTTCCTCTTCCACTATAGTGTACACAGCTTGACTAAAGCCCTTTGGAAATCTTTTGTACTAACGTTCGACTGTCTCTTGTCAGACACCCCACAAAACACCAGCTCAGTTTTTGATTCCAACATGGGAAATGCCCATATAAGAAAGGCTGTGGCTTCTGTCTGTGAATTCCTGTCATCCCAGAGGAAACAGAGAAGAATTCAAGAGAACCCAGTAGGACAGGCTTTTACTCTTTTCCTGGTTAACTGGTTAACCTGCTTGTCATATTGCAGGCCCAATAAGAAAATCAGTGACAGTAAACATGGTAAGAATGACATTATTTTCTTCTCTAGATTACAATGTTACTGAAATTACTAATGAAAAAAGCTTGCAATTTTTTTGAACAAAGACTTACTACATTTTTTTTACTTCAGGGAGCAGCATTCCTTTCTATTGCTGTATTAGTCTGAACATCTAAACCCACTGGTCATTATATTGACTAAACTACTGCACACTAGTACTTCTGGCACAATCTACTAAGTCTAAAGACTACGCTGGTGGTATAAAATGCACCAAAACACATACAGAAGGGTCAAAACCACATATTTAGGAGTCTTCAGCTTCTTGCTTACAACACATCACACCATTTTATTGGAAGAAAAAAAAAAGGAATCTTGGCATCACAGTTCATTCTTAAATATAGGAAGGGAGCCTTTCTTTAATCTCAGTTCAAATGCAAATAAAATTAATAGTTTAGGAATTTTTTGTGTCATCTAGCAGCCAAAGCAAAGAAATAAGAGGAAGCTCAACTTCCTCTACTCTAAGTCAGTAGTAAAATAAAAGTAATAATACTATTCTTGAATTTTTCTTAAGAAAAGCGAGAGAGAGAAAGCAGTCCCCTGCCCCAGTTACTTACCCACAGGGTTTGTAACAGCAGCACATAGAGGAATCAGAGCTGCGATGGTTCATTGTGATGAGCCAACAACAACCTCCAAAGAGGCCACCCTATCAAATCTAATTGCTGGCACCTGTGAGTCCTTCAGCATGATTTCAGGATGGAGTCGCCTGGTTACAGACCCCTACGGATTCCTGAAATTCTATTAGTAAAATGGATTAAAACTGGGAATTCTGATAGTGGTGTTTTCTTGGCAGACTGGGAATAATCTGCACGATGCAAGCAGTTAATCACTATCTCTTTGTGAAAGAATAATATTTCTTTGAATTTACTTACTATGAAATAGCCCCGGTTTAGAGTTCATTATTCAGTTTGCTAAGGTTGCCTGAGAAGTAAGTGGCTGTATTCCATAGAGTGGAACTCATATAAGGGTAATGTTGTGTCCTTTATTTGCACTCCTGGTCTTGCTCTCTCATCAGCCTTTATGTCAGCTTTTGTGACCACTCTATGAGTTAAACAGGTCAGAGCTTCACAGATTTTCTCATTTTGGGTCCTGCCATTGTGCAAATGGTAGATGATATCAGTGATGGTGCCAGCAGCAGCTCCTGTCTCTGTAGTAGTCCATATGCACATGACGAAAGGCTTACACTTTCACTCTTTCTCGTTCATCCTTCTGGAACATATTCTGTCCTCCCTAAACTAACTTGGCTGAATTTTCTACAACTTGTCTCTCTCCTGCCATTTTAAAAGAAATTTGGAAAACTATGCTGCACGTGGTACAGAAAGAAAAGGAAGCTGCAGAATGTTACTAAGGATCAGAGTAACATCACGGTGGAAACTGAGAGTAATTTTTATTCTCATTCTGTTGTTTTATAGGATATTTTTGAGACTATAAATAGAATATTCCAATGAAGATCACAGATGCAATGTCTGATGGAGATAGAACTTTGAGTGTGAGTCTTGACAAAACTAAAACCAAGTTCTAATAAATTTCCTATTCCAGAAATTACTTGGCAGTCCGAAAAGGAAGTTGGGAAACATGTATTGCTTAACCTACTGTTGAAATAGAATGTTTCAGATTAGTGCATTTTGCCTGTGGCTATGCCAGACTGAAGACACCTCCAGCTTGTCACAGAAACTAAACCCAGCCTGGTGGGTAATTGGATGGAGAGACCACCTGGGAGTTTCGGGTGCTATAAACACAAGCCAAGAAACTGTGGCTGAACACTTGGCAAATATCTGAGAATGGAAACCCAGTGAGTGGAAAGACTTCACTTGGCCCTATTGTTGTTCCTGAACTAGCAGACCAGAGCAGAAGAAAGCTTTTGCTTTTTATTCAATAATTTGAACAATGAGGGAACAATAAGAAATTGTGAATTTTCTAGAAAAGGGAGCTTTAGCTGTAGGTTGGTCTGAAGGTCCTGGAGTCATACATATCTTCACAGAATATTGCTAAGCCACAATGCATTGTGTGAATTAGTTCTAGGGTGAGTGGTAATTATTAAAGTGGATTTCGTACAGTTATGTCAATGAATTCTTATCTGAAGTTGTCGATTTACTGAAGGATAGGACTGCCATTGAAGGACCTTGATATGCAGGCTAACAAGTATCTCAAGAAATTTAACAAAGAAAAACACAAAATCTTACACCCCAGGGTGGGATCTGACTGGCTATGGAGGAAATTTGTAGAAGACTTGGTCCTGGTGGACAAAAAGTTGAACAAGAGTCCACAGGGTGCCCTTGCAGTGACAAAGGGTCAGCACATCCTGGACTGCAGTAGAAAGCTGTAGCTAATTGGTTCAGAAAAGTGATTAGTCCACTCTGTTCACCCCTTGTGAGTCCATATCTGTAATACTGTGCCCAGTTTTCAGCTCCCTACTAATAAGAGAGTTATTAGCAAGAGACTGCATCCTGTGGAGGGCAACCAAGATAGTTAGGGGCTGGAGCACATAAGGAATGAAGAGCGGCTGAGATGTCTGGTTTGTTTAACTTGGAGAAATGCAGGCTAAAGAGGGATCTAATTGTTGTCTCTAATTGCCAATGTGTGGGTTAAGAGGGAGTCAAACTTTCCTTGGAGGTCCATTATGAAAGAATGAGAGGCAATGATCACAAGTTGCAAGAAGGAAAATTCTTACATGAGAGTGGGTAAGTGGTAGAACATGTTTCCCAGAGATATTATGAAAACTGCATCATTGGGGGATTTTCAAAACTCTACTAGACCTGAGCAACCCGATCTAGCTTTGAAGTTGGCCTTGCTTTGTGCAGGGAAGCTGAACTAGCTGACCTCGAGAGGCTCCTTCCAATCTGAATTATTCTATGATTGTAAATACTGTAAATCCTGATTTATCAAATTCTTAATCAGAAGAAATATAGCAACTCCATTTTATTGTGCTCAACATTTAGAACTGATATAGTCCGTATCAAGCTATTGTTAGAGCATAATTTGTAGCTAGACAGTTTCCCCCCACTTTTCCCTGTTGAAACAACTATTTCTTGCAGGCCTTGACAAGAGTTGTGTTGGGGCATCTGCTTTCCTCCAAAATGGGATTTTTGATCAAAGTCACAGTCCACAGGTACTAACAAAAAGCCAAGTGTCTGAAGCATCAGCCTGGCAAATGAACATTCACTTTCTTCTTCTACCTTGGAACTACATGGAAAATGAGCACTTTACGTACCACAAAAGCCATTTTTAGGTTGGTCTCTCATATTTTCTATTGTTATTACCTCATGCTTATAAATAAAAATGCTGAAGCAGTCATTCATAGACCTCTCTTGAAAAAAAGCCTTCAGTCTTGAAAGAGTGGAAATATCTGAGCACCTTTCCCTAAAGGAACCTGTTCTCGTTCTTAACTGGTGTTGGATTCCATTGTAAGCAGAATTTCAAATTTCAAGGATGATCTTTAGATTTGAAAATATAAGACTTCTTTCCTGGTTTTGATTCCTTATCTAACTTTCCTCTTACAAATTCTCAGTATTTTCACCTACTGTAGCATGAGAGAAAAAAAATCTACTTTATACTCTGACTTCTGTACAGAATCTAGATGGAATTTTTACTGATAGCAACTGGCAGGAACTGCGTCTCTCCAAGAGTGGAATTTCTACTGACATCAATTCTATTTGCTTGAACAATGAAAGATAAAAATTACCTAAAGTCCAAGCTATTTGCTTGATCATCTCTGGGTATTTGTAATCTTTTCTATTAGGTAACTCAAGACAAGGAACTGTTATTTCAAAGTGAAATAATTTAAAGTAAGGCTTTTTGTGCTGTGATATTTTCAAGATGCTGGCCCATAGGAAGTCACCATACTTTTCACCGTGACTGAACAAATATATTTATGTTACTATAGTGATTAAGATACGCATTTATGGGGCAAGGAAGGAGATACCTTTCCTAAACTTCTAGACAATGAGCAAATGTGACTTGGTTTATTTGCCTCTCGTTTTTATTAGGTAGCGTGGAGATGGTGATGGACAGGGAAAGCACTATTCTGTTGCTTTCTCAGCCTTCTTCAATTCG
This sequence comes from Stercorarius parasiticus, assembly GCA_013396915.1. Taxonomy (NCBI): domain Eukaryota; kingdom Metazoa; phylum Chordata; class Aves; order Charadriiformes; family Stercorariidae; genus Stercorarius; species Stercorarius parasiticus. The sequence continues at coordinate 329,144 of VWZL01001804.1, read as the reverse complement.
TGGACCCCTAAACATTTTCTTGGATTTTCTAGTTTAGTGTAAAGGCCTAGGACAGGACATGGGATGTCCCAAGCATGATGCTAGACAAGAGAAGAAAGCCCCAGCTCTTTATAGGAGGGACCTAGCCTACTTTCCCCATTCCTCCTACCGTCCACAAAATAGCAGCTGAAGAGGGTCAGGCTAAACTTTTGTCTAGCTCTTCTTCCCACCATCCAGACACTGATGGATGTTGAAAGAAAACCCTTAAGAGCAAAGTGCTTTGTCAGTTTTGGCCCTTTATTGCTGCTGGGACTCAGAGGCTGGGAGGCTGCCAGAGCAGGAGACCGATGGCATGCTGCCCATCATGTTTAACAGCTGCCAACGCAACTGTGAATTTGTCTCATCCATTCTTGAAACCTACTTGTAACTATGGCCCTCAAAACATGCTTTAGAAATGAGTTTCACTATTCAGCTGTACCATGTGTGGAAATCTGTGTCCTTTTGTTTGCTTTCCATTGGCATTCGGTGCTAAATAGTTTTCCCAGTAATAGATTTTGTTTGTCAGCTTCTCCAGCCTTAGATGATTGCCTAGGTATGATTCTTGGATACGTATTTCTATATGGTTCCTCTTAGAAAAACAATTATTAAAACTTCATTAGATATTACTTCACATGCTTCTTTATTGTCCAGTTTATTTGAGCAAAAATTAGTAAAACATACTGATACTGTGCAACTTTTAAATATCTGAACCCTGAATTTGGTAGTGCCTGAAGTTCTTTGCAATTTATATGAACTTGCTGAGAGAAATGGATCTGATTCAGACCTCAATATGCCTATTTAAATGAAAATTGATTTTACAGAAAGCCTGCAGAATTGACCTATGTGTGAACAGCTGGATCAATACATGACCCATTATCTCCAGATAAAGGCTGAGATGCAGCCCTAAGAGGTTTCAGGATGAGACACTTTTACTTGGAATTCTGATCAAAACTAGGGAGTTACTATGTGAGATTAAATAACTTTAAGGATATTTCTAAAGTATGATTCAATTCTGAACCACTTGGGAAAGCATTCTGCAGCAACACGAACGAAAGCAAAAGCATCAGCATCTCCAACTAGTTCACTCTAATTAAAAAGAAATTCTGGAAAAAAAACCCCAGAGAAACTGGTTTCATGTATAAAGTGTGCATGAAAGTGCATATATTTCTGTACAGCTACCTTTATTCATGGAGCTGAGAACAACTCTATGAATGCAATGTGTGGATGGCCCTTTGTAGGGAGTTAGCAGTCCCTTTGATTGGCATTTGCTCTGGGCCAGGACACTGGGGTGCTTTACAGGCTGTCACGAGGTATGGCAGACCAAATTTATTTAATCTAGGATGTGGAAAGCTAGGCAGAATTTTAAGACTAACAAAAAAATATAAAAATCTACTATTCATTACAACAGCCAAGCACAACCTCTTCTTTTTCATGCGGGGACATGAAAAATTGGCTCTAAAAAGTGGGTGTTCTACTTTAACCAACTTTAAAATTCAATAAAACCAACAAATGAAACCCTGATTCTGCATATTTTGGTCCACTCTAAAATATTGTGGGAAGATTGCAATAAACATCCTTATTAACGAAAATTTAGCACAGCATGTGAAACTATTTCAATTTCAAAATTTACCAGAGACCAATCTCTGGCATCAATTCTGTCATTTCCCAACAGTCCACTCCAAGTGGTAAGCAGTCCCTGGCCACTACTCTTTCATCTGAACTCCTAGGTTGCTTTTCAAACACGAAAAGTCCTACTGGTTTCCAGGTTACTAAGAGCCTGAGTTGCAATCCAAAGTGTACCCTGCTAGTGAGTCTGAGGGCACTGAGCTTGGGAAGACTGATATAGCCCAGAGAGGTCTATATGGTCTGAAATCACTCTTCAAGACAATCTTTGCCAGCCCTGCCACTCATGAGCCTGTAAGTACAGCCTGAAGGCTGGGCAATGTGCACCCAATGGGGCAGATGGAATCACAGCACAGGGAAGTGTCCTTTGCTCACTGTGTGAAACGTGGCCAGAGAGCAGGTAGGAAGGATAGTTGTAGTTACAGCAACTCCAGATGCTGCTTGATAGTCAAAAAGCACAAAAGACAATCTCTCAATCCGACCGAGTAAGCTTTGTCGTGGGCTAAGCTCTCCAAAGGACACCTGTGGGGTGCACAACTTTTCTCGGCTCCTTGATGAGCTATGAAGCTCCTACAGTCCTGTCATACTTTTTTGTAGCCCAGGCACAAACACATACTATGAATCTCAGCCAGAAGGGATCCTGTTTTTACTGGTTACTTCTATGCAGAGGTGCATAATAAGTAGAGCATAAAACATGTATAGAACAAGTTTGTAGGACAGCAAGGGAAGTAACTGATCTAGATGAAACATAAACTTCTTGGGCTCTTACCCATCACTCTAAGGTATTCCTGGGGCTCAGATCAGCATCTTCTGTGCTATACAATACCTTTCCTCTTCAGTTCATGCACTTCCTTATGAATCATAGTCCTCCTTAACTGTGAGCAACTAGGTTTGACTTGACAGGTCCCAGAGCTAAACAACTTTCCTCTAATATAAAAATGTGCTTCTCTCCTTCTCCAGTACCTTTGTTTGCCTTCTACCATACTGTGTTCTCTGTGTTTTAAGTGCCACCGTTAGAACTTCTGCTTCAGTGTTCTGCAGATGGGGCTTTTTCACTGCCAAGTACCAGCTATATTCAGGTTTATGGAAGGAAAGTTTATCCTAATTATCTCAGCAGCTGTCCCCAGACATTTTTCCTGTATCAGCTGTCCTGTATCAGCTTCCAGCTGACAAAAGAATGCTGTACAATTGCACCTGATCGGGGATGGGGGCAGGGGAAATGAGGATTTCTCCTGTGCTGCAGAGGTGCACTCCATCCTCACAGCCATGAGGAGATCTGTAAGAAACTCCTCTTGCCATACTCATCTAGAGGCAGGTGCCCCCAAATCATAAGAGCAGTTCTTTGACATATGTACTGAGGTCCTTTAATAGAACATGGAGCAAAGAGCTGTAGAGCCCGAGTTGCTGCTAGCTTGCAGAGCAGTATATATCTGCTGGGTTGACTTCATGCCATGCTGGCACAAAATCAGAGCATGAGTACCTTTTGCAAAACTGCTGTCAGGGTCTCAGCAGAGCTTTACTGCTTGCTGATGAAGACAGAAAATAAGGTGGTGAGTTATCACTGAAAAATGTGTATATACAGTCTAAGTGACAGGTTTACTCCTGAAATGAAAGAAAAAGTTCTTAGGTGAGCCTCATTGCAGTGTAGTTATCTTCTATGACTGACGAACAAGGGTGAACGGGGGTGAGGTGGGTGTGAAAAGGCAGCTAGGAGGAGACAGGGGGGGTCCAGGTATGCCAGAGCCTTCCAGGGAGGGCTGAGCATTGACCCTCTGAGTGCCTCTGAGGCCAACTCTTGATCAAACAAGCACAACTGCTCCAGCCATACTGCTCAACGCAGTAAAACTTTTCATTGCATTCTCTGGGCAGGAAAGCACACTTTTTTTCACAAAGTTTCACATAATTATCCATCCACACACCCCAGCACAATAATGACAGATGTTACTGTTTTACATGCCGTTTGTGCTTAAGCACTTCTGGCATGGGTACGCCTGCAAGGAGAAGCTGGTGGGATTCCATCATCTTGAGGAGCTGCAAACTACAGTCTCTTGTCTCTCTTTCCTTCCTTGGCTGAAAAAAAAAGTATGTGGTGACACCTCTTTGCAAAATTAACTTAATTAAATACCTTCTACTTCTCAGAGATCCCCGTATTGTGCCTGTGACAGGACACCTATTTCTGTTTTGGAGAGAATTCTTTAGGACCTCATAGTGGGATTTCATGAAAGCTATTTGAAGTAACTTTGTTTTAAAACCTCTGTTTGGGATAGGCTATATTTCGGAGGAAGATGGAGCCAGCTGAGTTTACTTTGGGTTTTAACATTTTTGTACGCTCTTCTTTCCATGCTCTGTTTTTCCTATCCCTTCCCCCAGCCCCGAGTCATATTAGAAAGGTTTATTTTTGGAAAGAGATTTAGCTTCTTAAACATAGAACCATTTTAGGTGCTCTGCAGTGTCTGAGTGACATCTGCATGGGGCTGGGACATACGACACAGGACCTGCAGAAAGATGCCTCCTGATGGGGTGGTGGGGTGCGTCACATGGGCAGGACCCTCTAAGGCATCAGTGATGCCATTAGGCAGCTACTCAAATCCTGTCTTTGGTGTGAGGGGTAGGAGACATGAAAACTGAGAGGCTTGACCAGGAAGCATGCGTGGGTTGGGTGGCTATTGTAGCTTCCTTTTTTAATGGAACATGGAAGAAAAGGGGGAAGAAAAAGAACAAGGCAAGTATAAACATATAAACAAATATGGTTTTGCAAGCTGCCTGCGGCAAAGACGGACATTCCCGTGCTGGAGACCAACAGCGTTTCCAGCTTACTCTTCTGTTCTGTACTTGGCTTGCAGACGAAAGATTAAGAGCGCACAGGCCAGTAAGGAGTATCCATTACTGACACCCCACAGACTGCCATCCTGAATCACTGGCAAAAGCATTCAGTACAACCATATAAAATAGCAGCGACAAAGGCAAGCAAACAAAGAGAAGGCTTTTTTCCACCCAGAATAAAAATAGCTGGAAAAACCCTTCCTGGCCCCAGAATGCAACAACCTATTCAGGAAAGCAAAGAAGATAATCATGATAATGGAAAAAACAACTTATAACTAGTTCACACTTTGTGCCAGGGTATTGGTAAGGGATGTTTCTTCAGAGGCTGAAGGCCTACGTAAATAGTGTAAAAATAATTAAATCCATCAGTTCTCTCATAGCAGCTTCCAACCTGAATTGAAAGGTTCTTTTCCTATTTTTATTTGCTTAGCCTTAGTTGGATGTTCTACAAAACACAGCAGCACAGGAAGGAAGGACCTTGCTGTCAGGAGCTGAGAGACAAAAATACACAAATGTGTGAAGGAGCAGCTTGAAAATTCAAAGGGAAGAGTCATTCCATTGGATGTTCTTAGTAAAATTTGTTATGTTGGGTGGTGTTTTACCATTACTCAATTAATTTTTAAGTGGACAGGTGCTCCTGTTTTTGACTGTGAGTTGAAGATAGTTACATGGTCTCCAGGTAGGTTGGGCCATATAAGCTATTGCAGTGTAATAGCACTCTGCAGTATCAAGCATCTAAGGGCTAAAAAAGGGAAAATCAAATTCTCTTCCAGCCTTCAGCTGCTTATTCATTAAGCAACTTCCTTCTACATCAAACTTTTTAAAGCTCTTGCATATCCTCAAGATTATGGGTGATTATCACCATCTGGGATGCACCCTCTTGGGTGCACTAGAGCTTTCCCTTTTCAATGCTGTGCAATGCAGGCCAGTGATATCTCAGCTGCATCTCAGGCAGCAGTGGGATCAGCTTGTTGCAATTACCAGCAAGGCATTCTTAGAAATGAAGTGTCCTGCCTTCCTGCTGGAGCTTGCTGCTGGTGCTTTGATTTCTCGCCACCTCCTCGCATGCTGTCTCCTGATGCAGCTCATTTCTGTGTCCTCTTTGCCAGTTCCAGTTGTAGGTATCACAGAAGGTAATACAGTATAAGGCCTGCCACTACCCTTTCAAGAGGTAAGAATGATCTAGGTAACCTGAAATACATTGTCCTCAATTATTCCTCTAATGTGGTTTTCCTCCTCTTCAGATTACATTTTGGTAAAGGCTTCCCTGGAGACATGTATTTATGACTTTTGCCCTATTTTTTCCATACTTTTCTTTCCTCAAGGCTCTGGATAAACGCTGAAACCTAACTATGCCTTCACTTCTTCTGAAACCTGAAGTTAAACTAGTGAAAAATCTGTATGTACCGTATCTCTTTTCAGCTGTCACTGTCTCCTGTCACTATTTGGGTGAAATATGTATAGTTGTCTTTTAATCGGATATAAACTTTAGTCAGAGCCTCAATAATTGTTTTTTTATCCTCAGAAGCTGTCTCTGAGTTTCTTCGTGTGCTTTGATTTTTATTACCTTTTTTTTTGTGTGTGTGTGCTGATTCCTGAGAGAGGGAATAAGGTGTTAGTAATCTACAAGAGACCGGAGAACACAACTCCTCATCTGAGCACTGTGTGCGCTGTTGAGTCCAGGACATGTCAGAAAGACGGCTGCCATGTGCATCAGCCCTGCATTTTCAAACAGCAGGGCTTCTGCTGCCTCAGTTAAGTGTCTGCCTTCACAAGCATAGTGTGTTTGCCAACACCACTTCCAATAATATTAACATCAACCAGTTTTACCTCCTTGTGATCCCTCATCTATCTATTTCCGCTGTTCCCCCTCTCCTTAAAGAGCAATATGAAAGCTGACTTCCCATTTTTGAGGTGTTTACGAGCGCAATGAAGTTGTTGTTCATAGCAAAATGGTACAGCAACCGCAACAACAAAAACTAGTTATTTGCTGTGTGAGCAGTTGTCGTGGCTTAACCCCAGACGGCAGCTGGGCAACACGCAGCTGCTCCCTCACTCCCCCGCAATGGGATGGGGGACAGAATTGGAAGGATAAAAGTGAGAAAACTTGTGGGTTGAGAGAAAGGCAGTTTAATAAGTAAAACAACAAAAAACCCCCCCTCACACCCCCTAAAAAACTCAAAGTAAAACCAATGATGTGAAAAAAAAAAACCCAAACACAATAATTCACCACCAGCTGACCGATGCCCAGACAGTTCTCAAGCAAAGACAGCCCTGGCAAACTGACCCTCTATTTTTTACTGCTGAGCACCATGTCATATTGTATGCAATATCTTTTTGTCAGTTGGGGTCAGCTGTCTCAGCTGTGTCCCCTCCCAACTTCTTGCCCGCCCCAGCCTACTTGCTGTCAGGGCAGTGTGAGAAACCAAAAAGGCCTTGATGCTGTGTAAGCACTGCTCAGCAATACCTGAAACATCCCTGTATTATCAACATAGTTTTCATCACAAATCCAAACCAGCACTGTACCCACTACTATGACGAAAACTATCTCAGCCAACTCCACTGGAACTACGATCTGTCTCAAAGGCAGAAGGATAACCAAATGAACTGTGATGGTGATAATAATACACATTTTCTGGCAGAATATGAGGTGTGAACAGATCACCCGTATTTCATTATTGTGACCTTAAACTGCAGAGGAATAAAGCAACAAGACTTTTTAGTTGTTTTCTATTTTGTTAGTTTATCTTCTCAGGTGCTTTGGTTGGTGTAGCTTTGGTCAGCATTATATGTATTACACATTGACTGTATAAATGTATATTTAATATAATATATTACACATATTGTAGTATTCTTATTGTAACCCATGACTCACGACTAACCAGAACAAATCACAGCTTTATAACTAGCGTGGTCATAGCTTGTTTAAGTGCCTGGAAATGCCTCTCTACTAAAAGAGAATTCAATGCCTGATTTGTCCACAATGTATGCCAGTAACTGCCCGAACGTGCATTCAGTTCTGCACTTCAGGGTTCCACCGCAAGAGAAAAAGTCTCCTTCAGTAAATGCAAACCTTTTGGTGAATGAATCAAAGACCACATCAGGGCTGAAACTTCAAATAAATAAATTTCATTACAGATTTAATTGTGCCCATGTGTTCAGTATCAACAGCTTCTAAGGAGGGTTTGTTACTGATGAAGAAGAACAGCCAGCAAGAAATAGTGGCATGCTGAATTAAACTTGAACACTCTAATCAAGACAAGGCATGGGTTCAGCTTCTTTGATGTATCGCTCCCCAACGTTATTAGCTAACCACTGTTTGCTCTACTTCTTTGAGGCAACAGATTGGGTTGGACAACACTTATTTTCTGTGTTATTGGTTAGCAGGACAAGTAAAGATTTTCTAAAGCAATTTCAAGCAAAGGAATAACTCAACAAGCAAATTAGCAATGCCACTGAGGGTGGAGGAGAAAGAGAACCTATTTGATGCTGCTGATTATACAGTGTCTTCTATTGTGTCCAAAGAAAAAATACCGAGAGTGCTAAGAATAATATATTTCACAGGAGAAAATCTTTATATTGTGGGGAAAAAAGAATGTGACGTCTGTGATGCTGAACTTAACCTGTGCTTTACCAAAGGACCCATGATTGCTCGGAGACATTAAAAATACATCCTTTTCTCATTGTACTCACTGAGTGATGGGGATATACGAATGGTTATAGGAAAGTGGCAAACAGACAGCTCCAGCCAAACAGAACTTAATTCTTCCTCTGTAGCTATTAATTTCTAAGACACAGTTGCTAATTATGCAAAGCTGTGTCCCTTTTTTCCTGCCTTATCAAAGGACAAAACTGCAGCGCAACTCATTTAACAAAATTTTATTTTTCTTTTGTGGAAACTCTTCCATTAGTAATCAAAACAGTAGATTGATCAAAGTCATCTAAAGCCATTTAAAATGGAAATATTTTGGAAACTCCTTTATGTTCATTTTTATAACCTGACGGATCTCCCGGTAGCATAAAAAACAATCTATTTTTATGTGAATCTGTAATAACATGTGCTGCCTATTTTAGGGTATCGCATGAGATTTATAGACAATTTTAAATCACTGATACTGAATCAAAATTTTAAAGACTAGATTAACTACCAGATAATATTCCACCTAGTAGCCCTTGGTTAGTTCCATCCTGTAGGGTGCTCTCATCCAGTTCCCACCTTTCTTTTGCTTCTGTGTACAAGCACGTGTAAAGGCCAACCTCCCAAGTGCAAAAGCAAAACTAGAGGTCTGCCCCAGGCTGTCACATTTCTTTAGGAGATTTGTCACACTTCTTTCCAGACAGAATCAGGAAATACAGAACATCTAAATAATCTTTCCAATCAAAGTGTAGTTTTATTTTGCATTCTGACTTATTCAAAGTCCTAGCTGATGGCAGCAACTGCCTGGGGGAATCTACAGTATACACACATTTGGTATTGCTCAGAGGACTGCCCAGGGATCCTGCTTTGCTCATTCAATGGGTTACTCTGCGTATTCTCAAAGAAAAGAACTTCCAAAAGAAGGACGATAAACCAGCAAAGTCCAAGTACTGTGTTCAGCTAGAACTGGAAGAAGTTCATTCATTACCTGGTCTAGTGCGAAGTGTTCCTGGCCATGGCAGGGGGGTTGGAACTAGATGATTGTTAAGGTCCCTTCCAACCCAAACCATTCTATGATTGCATGAGCTCAGCAAAGCACTTGGGTTAAAATTTGAAAATTCTGTGCCATTACTAAATATTCTTCTCAGTTCATTGCAATATATTCCTACATGTCATGCAGGCTCAGTGCTTGAATTTAACAGACTGAGTCATGAGTCAAGGTGTGCAGATTTTGACCAACAAAACCAAAATGCTCCTCAGATGGCGTAGCCTTTCAGATTCAGGACCAAATATTAAAGAATCCTCTACTGAATCCTCTAGTCCTCTATACACTATTCAAAAGGCAATTCAAGTTTTTACAGCCAAATATCTTAGGGATTCTAAACGTTATGGGAAAAGAAACTAGGTGTGTAAACAATTAATTGCACATGTTATATATGTGTATGTGTCTACTGCTATAGGTGGTCTTTCTATGAGATGAACTGTCACTGCTGTCCATGACTGTAAATACAAAATTTAGGATGTCCATTACGATGACACCTTTCAAATACAAACTATTTGACTACTGGGAAGAAACACACTGGTTTAGAAAGAGTAGATGAAAATAACAAAAGAGCCATTGTCCAAGAACCCTCTTTGCAGCACAAAATGATGCCAAGACTGTTCCAGTAACATTGCACCAGAATTTAAATCATTCCAATAATGAAGACTATGTTTTCAAAAGCAGCAGATGGTTTTGGCATTAGAATCAAGAAAGTGTATCCTTTCTCAGCCAGGAGAGACCAAAGAGTAGCTCGGTTGTAAGGCTGAGATTATCCACTGTTTGTGAAACTTTGAGCACTGTGATTGCAGAAGAGCTTTAAATTGGCCTGAGGTGATAGGGAGAGCTTTCAAGTGGTGACATGCTTATCTGAATCTTCAGAGAGCATTATTCAGGAAATCAAACTGGTAATCCCATCAGTTGAATCTTTTGAAAATTTTTTAATACTTATGCTTCTTGTTGGAGAAGAAAGCCATGGGTGGATCCAAAGCACAAAAACAATAATTGGGAACCACTGTTTATGAATCACTTCAAAGGACTTTGGATCAAACTCATTGTGACAGCAGGCTTTCCCCTGGTATTTTAATACTTCCATACTCAGCTTTATCCAAAGCAGGCAGTGAACTGAAAGGCAAAAGTAAAGCAAATGTTTTTCTGATCTTGAAGGGAATCTGAAGACGAGTGTAATTACCAAAGAGAATCAGTTCTGACATGAGTAGGCATGTGTAAGAAAAGAGAAGATGTAAAGGGAACTGATGCATGATCAGTAGAAAGTGAAGGGTAAGAGTGAGGTGCCTATGCTGCAGGTCAAACTCCCAAGGCAATGGCCATGTCACATCTGTTCTTTTCTGTGTCTGGAAGTAATTCTGAAAAGTGAACACATATGGAGCCGTATGTTGTGCAAGTCCAGTCATGTCTGTGCAATGGTTTAGTGTGATTCTCTGAAAAAAACCAAAACCCAAAAAACGCCTCAAAACAGCATTATTTATTTTAATCATTTTTATAACCCTACCTGTCAGAGGTGTAAATTTATTTATTTACATGTAATACATGCAGTGTTCAGAGCAGCTGTGTAGTAGAAGGCTCATTTATAAATGTATTTCATGACAGTGATGCTGCCAGTTATTTATTTATGAAGGTCCCAAGAAAGACATTCATTGTTGAAAATTCTTGGAATGAAATGAGGAACATATAGATAGCTATGATGGCATTTTTTTCAGCAGAAACATTACATATCTTTTCCACAATTCACAAAATTTTAAAAACCACATAATGGGTTTCCTTTGCTTTCTAGCTATTCAGCACAAATGTGGTTGTCTATTCAGTTCTAGTTAGCCACCTCCTTGGAAACCTCCTGTGGAAAGCTAAAAGAGGATGTAATCGATATCCCCATATTCTGAATCCTCAACCCTTACTGAGAAATACCCTTACTAATACACAACTGAAATATTTAAGACGTGTTTCGAAGCTGATTCTCTTTTGGAGTTGCAGTAGGAAGAGAAAACCCTTTGAGACTTAATTACTGTAAGGACTGTTTATCTTTTCCATTTTCAAGTAGATGCTTACCAACCACAGTCATGGTTCCTTGTCAGGAAAGAACTATTGCCATATATCATTATGAAATTGAGGTCCATTTTGAAGGCACCATTACAGTAGCATAAAGGCATGAGCATATACTGGAAAGGCAGTGAGATGGCATTTGCTTCAGACTGTAGGCAGCATCTCTCTTACCTTCTTTGTTACGTTTCTGACACTACCCATGTATTTACACCTGCTTGTGAGGTGGGGGCAAGCGAGACAGGAGCTTGTGCAGCACCCACCCACAGACTCTGAAAAACTAGAAATGGAAAAGGTTAGTCAGATGATTAGCCACATCAAATGGTTGTGTTGAATTATGAATGAGAAGTTTATTACCAACACAGGTATTGTCCCAAGGGAACAGGCAGTGGGTCGTGCACCATGGAAGGGCAAGCAGTCATGTTCAAGCATAGCAGCCTCTCTGACCAAACTGGAGAGTCAGGCTGATGGGTTGAGAACTAGACCCGGGTTTTTTCATTGCTGAAGGCAAAGTACACACTGATGGCCATCGTAACTAGTCGGTGCACAGAGTGGAGGTAATGTGCATGCAATCCCAGTGAGCTCTGGATTTATTGACCCTTCAACTGATTCACAGGATGGGCCTAATAACACTGGGCCAAAAACTACATATGTACAGGGAAATAGCCAAGACTAGCTTTCTCCTGCTTCCTTTCATACTTTTTTAGCACCATATTTTTTTTTTAAAGGAAGCAAAGAAAGAAGGTGGAGGTCAGAGCCAAGATCTGATCCAAGGAGACCTTCCCCCGAATCTGGTATCCGAATTTTGAGTCTTGCATGGTTAAAGTCGCTTTAATCAATGTTCTCCACATCACCTGAAGGTAATACACATAACAGAAATGTCTTGGTTATGTCTATGCCTGAGGGCTGGAGGAACCTGGGCTCCAAACCTGCCAAAGGCAAATCACTTAAACATTTTGTTTCTCCACTTGTGAAACAAGGATGATAATAGTGCCTCTGTGGAAAAAGATGGCTACAGGACTATATTTTTATTTCTGTAGATCCTGTAAATTTATTCAGCTTCAGTTCCTCTGCAGTCTCATCAGCTTCAGCTGGAATTGCGATCTTCACCTCTTCGCCCCCCACCCCCAGGCCTCCTCCTTGGTCCTGCTGTGCTCCTCTCACGGTCCCTGTGCCTGTTTCTCCTCCCTTGGGGCCAGGATTTCTCATGTAAGCAGTGGGTTTATTTTTTGTTTCTTTCCCCCCTTTTTTCCCTGTATACTCTGTGCATTCCATTTTGCATCCTGCTTTTCTTTAACTACCTTTGGGGACCCCCAGGCTTGTCACTCATGGAAAATAGATTGCACTGAGAATAGAGAGCAGGCTGGGATAGGGCAGCAAAGGAAAGAGACATCTGATGAGGTAAATGCTGGCCCAGAGTCCTGAAGAAACCACAGAGCAGCATTAACATTTCCAGGCAGCTGGCTCAGCAGTGATGTATTCTCCTACTGGTTAAGCAGCAATCGCTGTCAGTGCTCTCATAGCACCACGCTCCGCAGGAATGAAAAGAGTAGCAGATAGCGGTGCTGTGAAAAACATGTGCTTGCTCTGCTTGTGGTTGGGACGGGACACACAAAGCATGGCTCCAAAAATCTCCTCTGCAGCACCTTCTCCTGGTCCACCTAAAGAGAAACCGCAGCCAGTGTCTCGAAGAGACTGCCCGCCCTGTTGTCTCCCCAGAGGCAAAGAACTAATTGCTGCTGTCAAGCCTGTATTGCCACCAGCATCTTTGTGGTAGTGAATGTTCAATGGTAATTGTGATATACATAACTCTTTAAACAAGCCACATTGCCGTGACAAACACCATCTGAATTCATGTTTACATGCTGACACATGCAACCTGCAGCCACTTATGGTTTGTAGCCATGGGCAAATAATACTGTAGACAAACTAGATCTGATTTTTCTCACTTGATCTGTTGAACTCAGCAGTGTTACGCTGCTGTAAAGGAAAGAATAGCTAGATCTGTAGTGTCTTGGCAGGTTTAATTGAGGACGGTCTCTATTTAAAGGGCAACAGGTCAGCCTGCGGTTTGGGCTCTGTGCCTGCACAAGGGCAAATAAGGATGCAAAACGCTCCTTCCCCGCATGCTGTGGTCTTTCCACATGCTTTCTCTCTCACCTCATATCCAGGCACACAATGGCAAATGGGCAAAGGCAGCTTCCCAGTGACCTGCCTCTCCCAGTTCAAAGGGCGTCAGGATGGATTCAGCCACAATAGCAATGGGGAACAGACACTCCCTGTCGTACTTTACAAAACATGCGCTGTACCAGACAATGGCAACAGGAGGCTGCAACTCATTTGTCCTCTTACTACCAGCACGTAAAGTCACTGGACTTTTCTAGGCAGGGAGAGCATGGAGGGCAATAACACAAGACGTCACACAAGAAGGAGCAGAGAAAGCTTGGGGATGTCTGTGAGCCAAGGCTGTAAGAGGAAGGTGATGGATATCATGTGTCAGGTTGCAGCACACACACAGAAGCATGGCTAATGTCTTATACTACTTAAAGCCACTGCCTAAATATTATAGTGTTAAAAAATAAGATTCCCAGTGGTTCCATCCTATGGAGATCTTGTTCCATTGTAGAATATTTTGTACCATTTGTCATATTTCTTAAAGTTTAGCTCTTTTGCTGCAGCACTGGAAGTGACAAAGCACCTTCTGTGCTGCCTCATAATCCTGCCAGTAAGTTTCAAATGCAGCATCTGTTTAAAGCAGCATCGATACAGGATGAAAAGTAACACTCTAGCAGGGAAGAGGTTGAGTGTATTTGAACTTATTTGTTTCATGTTCCTTTTCGTTGCTTGAGCTTTTCCTACAAGCTTCTACACCCTCATTAATTGCAGCTGACCATAAAACCCTACAAGTTATTCAAAAGCTTTAATGGTAGGATTTTCAGGGATAGCGTTTAATTACTTATAAAACTCCATGCACACATTTAGCTCAGGGAGGATTCCTGCAGGCTTACCATCAAAAACCCATTTGATCTGTATTTGCCAACTTTCCTGGTAATATCACATGCTCATGTTAACTACTTCATTAGAGAACCAAACAAGAATTTACAAGAGAAGTGAATATATATTCTCTACACTGTTTAAATATGAGTCATTAATAGTGGAAAAGGGCACAGAACAAAACGTGAACATGCAGGCATGCAATTAGTTACCTTACAGAAAAACACCTCTGATGTTTCACAGCTTCTGTTTTCATAATATTTGTTTAGCTTTTCTGTCTTTGAGGACAAACTATTCTCACACAGCTGTCAGCATCATCTGTGAAAAGTTTTCTTTAAAGGCCTAGTGAATATTATGGCAATGTTTTTTTATATTTTTAGTTCCTTTTTTTTTCCCAAAATACCCTTTTCTTTTAAGAACCAAACAAACTTATGAAACAAGCTCATGAACCAGAAGACACAAAGCTGCAAGAAGACATAAGTTCATGATCTAAAGGAACACTGAAGCAAACTATTTTAACCCTGTTTTCTGACCCAAAGTTCTCAAAAATTATGTTCAGAGATGCCAGGAATTATCTGGCAGTTGAAAAGGCTGATAAACAAATTGCGTCAAAATGATTTGCTACTGGTGTAGAGAAAATACAGAAGTGAGATGTGCCCATCATCTTTGGAGTGAGTAGGTTCATAATTGGGAAGAAGTTATTACATGGGTGTAGTGGAAAATAAATATGGGGATCAAGTTTTTGCTTCTGTACCACTACAGCAAATCCTATCCCATAGGATAGAAAGCCAGAAAATATTATTGTGTAGTGCTCTCTGGACTTTATTACAGGTTTGTGTAAATTAAAGCTACTTTAACCTACATTTGGAGATCAAACTGTCCCAAGGATTGCTTCTCAAGGTCCTACAGTGAGTACAGCTCAGCTGAGCTTACAAAACCTCATCATGCTCAGGTCTGAGGTCTACTTGACGAAACCACCTATAACTGAATAGCTAGAAATCACCTACATTCTTCATTTGTAAATCTGACTAAATACACTGGTTTCTTAGTTTTTTTTTGTTTTGTTTCATTTTTATTTTTAATAACTTGTTGCCCAGCAAAGAGAAGTGCCAATTTTAATAATCTGTAAAGCTGTGACATAGTACTGTACTGAAGCAGTCATAACCTTAGAATTTGTGTCCAGATATACCTCTAAATTTCTGGAGTTTCTCATGACACTGTTGGATTTTGTGCAGGCTCCAGGCATATCTGGGGGCAATCAGCTATAAAACAAACCAACCAACCAACCAAACCAAAACAAAAAAATAAAAAAAAAGAAGAAAGAGAGAGGTTCAGAATGTTTTGCTCCTTTTTTGCCCCTTCTAGGAGTTTTACTCGCAGTCACTTTGTGACTTTGGCACAGAACTGTATTCCCACACATTGCTTCTCACTTCTTGCTCTCCAACTTGCATCTTCTATCCAGGGTTTATCTATAGGGATATCTCCAGATAAACCCTTGATAAGCAGAGGGATACCTCCCTCTGGAGGGACGTCTGCCTTATCTCCTGCTTCTGGGCCATGGCATCCGCATGAGAGGTCTAAGAACCCTCATACTGTCACTTACTGTGTCTGCTGCGTCTGGAGGCAGTAGCCTTCAAATAAGGGGCAATAACTAGCAACTTAGGGCTTGATGAGCATATCTGCCCTTCCTCACAGGGCTTTGCTGACCTACATTCCCTAGTCATGGAGGCTTTCTCTGAAAGACTGCTTGAAATGCACAAGGCCCAGGAATTGCTGACATTTGTTCAACTTGCACATTTTGCATATGATTTACAGATTAGTTTGTGGCAGAATCTTGAATGGTACAATTGGCAAATGCCTAATGAACTTCATTAGAGTAAATAACGATGTGAGAGGATGAAGAAGAGGTATTTCAAACAGCACTTTTACTGACGGAGACACAAAAAAGTGTTCCAAAGACTGAAAAAAAAGGCTCAAAGCTGTGCTCAGAATGCTGCTGAAGCTGCAACACGAGAGAAACTTTTAAAAGCCAGAGACAGCAGGTTATGAGGAAATAGTGTATAGAAGAAGAGAAACAGAGAAAGGAGATTTTAATTCCTATTTAAGTTAGAAAAATGTTCTTGGCAAAAGTGCTCCTCTCCAGACTGAAAATGGCAGTCCCATCAGTTTTCCCAACAGCCCCATTAGTTTTCACCGTGACCATAAACCAACAAATGCAGTAAGGGTAGAAAACTTGATCAGAAAAGGGGGAAATATTTACCAAATGTCAGCACACTCATTTTCAGCATTTGGAAACCTGACAGAGGCCCCTATCCAACTCTCAGTGATCCCAGTGGAAACCCTCTTCCCCGGCTGATTTCACTGGGATCCAGACTGAGCCTGTAGAGCAAAACTGGTGAGACGAAGATGGAAAGTTAGGGTCAAGTCAAAATTCCTGTAATCTGCAGCATTTCTGGGAGGCTCAGTTTAAGTTTGTACCCTTCCACTCACATACGCACTGCACGCCAGCCAGACAGGATACTCAGACTTACCGACTTTCTAAATATTTCTTGAAACCTCTGGAATGTTTTGGGCAAGATCCAGGAACAGGAAAAATATAATCGTGGAGCTTCTTGAGAAAAAAATATAAAATACTGGTAATTATTTGAAAGACCACTAATTTAGAGTGACTGAGGGAACCCAAAAGTTGCTGAATGGGTGGAACAGCTGGGTGAGGTTCCAGGCAGAGGGACTTGTGCTGGAAATCAAAGCCACACAGCTGAGATTGAAGCTGCCGGGCTCACGCTAAACTCTGCCTCAAGTTTGTAAGGGCTGGTAACAGCCATACACAGTGCCATCTAGTGGGTCTGGGACATCTTTTAACCGTTTCTTGGGGCTCTCGGAGTAGCTCCGAGGTCGGCTGTCAGAACGTGGCATTGATGACTCTGTAGCTGAAGGGTCTGGTACATCGATTTTCATGTTGGCACTGTGAAGCACTGCAGCGATAGATATAGGGCAACGCACAAGATGTCAGCAAGACCAGAACTTACTGAGATCTGCATGAGACTGAAAAACAGCGTATGCCCTGTGCTGAGAAGGGAGAAATACTCCTGGGAACTGTAGGAAATGGCGTTAATAGGGTATGTGAGGTTTTTTCCCTACAAAATGAAGAGCAAAGAGGCAAAAAGCCTATCTCACTCTCACCTCCCACCAGCACGTGATGGGTAGAAGGACAGATTTCTTTATTTTCCCTCACCTTTCATTCCGTCACACTGATCTGGGACGGCTAGGGCTGAAGACATTTCTCTCAGGCCTGTCTGCTGTCTCCTGCTCCTGTAACCCGAGTTAGACTGATCGTCATGATGGGTTCAGGAAAGAATTTTCCCCAAGCTCTGATTAGGAAGGATCTTTGAATTTTTATTGAAAGTACAAAATCTCTGATGTGGGGAGATGCCAAGAATATTGTCTACAGCTCTTTTTGTAGTGAAGGTCTGGAAATTATTATAAGATGTTGGGAAATCCTCTGAGGGTTTTGCAGTGTGGGAAAGAGTAGAGCTCTTTGATCCAGCAGTATGTTACCTGGTTGTGGACAGGGGATGGACTCGATGATTCATGTAATCTCTTCTAGTCCTTGTTCCTCCCTGGGAGTTTGCTCTGCTCTTCTTTTTCTTCCAAGGAAAGAAGAGTGCAAGATTTCCTCCCCTGGGTCAATTGCATGCTGCTTCCTCACTTTGTTTAGCAACATGAATAACTGCTGTCCATGAGATAATTCACCCCTGTGAGTTGGGTGGGGGATGCAAAGCCTGGCCTCGCTCGCTGTGCAGAGTGGTGGCTTTCAAACCATCAGGGAAGGCTTGTTTGCACTATATAGTGGTCTGCCTCTTGAGACTGGTGGGGTGTGAATGTTCATGTTCCTTGAAATAGAAGTTGATTGGCAGATCAGAACATTGTTTCCTTAATATACATGCAGAGGATCCTGCAAGCAGATGGAGCAACAAACAATGGCATATCAAAGGTACCCAGAAGAGACAAATGCTGAAACAAAAAAGTGAAAACATCAAATTAGTGATAGAAAAGGCTTTTTTTTTTTAGCATTAAGGCGGTCTCAACTTTATTTTCCAGAGTTATAGCCTGCATTTGCAGTTTCTTTCTTAAATATTGAAGGAACCAGACAAAGATTGTAATTGTGTAAACTTGTGCTTAGACAGTGCTGTTTGTTTTCTGCCTTAGCGCTCATAAGTTTTGTTCTTAACGTAGATGCAAATAGAGGAACATCTTTCTCCCAAAGAAAGGGTACAGACTTATCCAACTCAGAGTATCCAGCATGACTGGATTCCCATTCTTCTGGTTTTAAGTTCCAATTTTGTTTGAATGACATTGTGAATGCCATTAATTTGAATTGATTTTATGAACAAAAATGAATCAAGGACATAATAAATGCTGGAGAGAGGAAAAAATTGTGATTAAAATAAATAGACCATATTTGTTCTTTATCAAGCTCTCCTTCTCTTATGCACACATGCACAGAATTTTTTCATTTAGCAAAAAAATATATAGCTATATAAAACCTAATAATACTTACTACAATACTTAAAGTGTTGTAAAAGAAAAAAATAATACCCCGCACTCTTTGTCTTCTCATGGCAATGGTTCCCTATATACCAGTAGCGATTCTCTGTAGGTCCTAAAAGAAGACTAAATTCCTCCAATGAGGACTTCAAGTGCTAATGGTTAAGCAGACATTACGACCTTATAGCAACGATTTCAGCTAAATCTGAATTCCACAGTCTCAGCTGTGGAAAGAACAAATCCAAGAGTCACAAAGGGATGTTAGCACATAGGACTGAATATACATGACTCTGCTAGTCAGTAAGTGAGCCAATAATTAAATAATACGGTACAGTAAAGCTATAAACACATATTAACCATTTAGCACTTTGGGTCCTGATCCAGGAAAACAATTCAGCCTTTGCTTAATTCCAAGCATGTGACTAGTCCCTTTGAAGTAAATAGAAAAAAATTAATTGGGGTCAGAGCCTCAAAATGGGAGTTTGCCATTTATTCACTTGAGTACCTCCTGCAGAGAGACAGCTCGTGGCTCTCTGCCAGGTCGTGTGTATACTGAGCGGTGGGGTAATTTCAGCTTCTTTCATTCTTTTGGGATCTTCCCCTCCCTGCCGTTAGCATGCCCGTTTTCTTCACCGCTCTGCCTCACACTCCGCTTTCCTAAACCAGAACTATCCTCACCTCCTCTCACCTCTTCCCTGAATTATCGTGGGACTATCTCCACACAGGCAAATACCACCCATCAGTGACCTAGATGGCCAGTTGCTCTGTGGCTCTCATACCTGCCTCCACATAGGGAATTACTGATGATCAGTTGTTAAATTCTGGTGTGAAAAAGTTCCCAGGGACAGGCAGGCTCGATACAGACAGAGCTAGACCTGCTCCCCTGGCTGCCACCAGCAAGCTGTAGTGATTCCATCTGAAGCACGGTTCCTAAATTTAATTGATTTGGGGATCATCATGTGCAGAATGGGTCTGAAATCATTCCAACACCACTAGCAGTACATACAGCACAGTCTGGGAACCTCTGCCTGGAAAGACACGTACATTTACTGGAGAAAACCACTATCCTTGAACATCGCATACCTTCCCTCATGAGCGATCAGACACATCTTTCATTTAAGCAGGCACAGAATCAATACTTATTCCAGTAATAGATATCTGACTAATAGCTTAGAAATGTCTGGTGTGAGTCATTCACTACTATCTTTGCGTCTGTTGCTTGGTGGTCCAAAAAACTGTGAAATACCCACCATAAAGGGGGAAAAAAAATGTTAATATCCACACTGTGTGCAGGAAATGTTTGTGTCTGAAAATCTTTATATCCCTTTTCTACAACACAGCCCAAATGTTTTGTTGTTTTCGGTTTCAAGTGCATTCTTCTGCTCTGGAGCTATACATCTTTTTATTTAACTTCTTGTTTTCCCTTGACTTCTTTCCATGTAATTTTTTCTCTTTGCCTTTGGCTATGCATAACTTTTTCTGAAGGAACATTTTGTACATAATCTCTAAGCAGGTTAGTTTCATGTACATGGCGACTGATGGGGCTGGGACTGGTAGCACCAGCTCATGGGATTTGTGGATCCCCTCATTCTGTTTTTTGAAAGCTGGGAGGGGGATACTTTTAGACTGAAAAGTAGAAAATCACATCCAACTTCTATGAATATGAGTCATGTTGCCAACTCACGCTTGCTGTGCTGGAAACGTATTTGGAAGAGAATCTTTGATTTTGTTGCTAGCAGCAAATAGATACTTTCAATCATTTGTCTTTTTTTTTTTTTTTTTCTTGTCTCCATGCTACATCCTGAGCTATTTCTTGTTCAGACAGGTGCCCACTTCCTTTTTCCTTCTTCTTAACAAAACAACCCCAACTAAGCAAGGATCAGGTAATGGCTGATTTCTCTCACCAACAGCACATGCAATGGGAATGCCTTTGTGCATCCCTGAAAGCACCTCTTTACAAAGTGCAGGGTGTGCCAAACTGCCCCAGGACCCAGCCTGGGCTCTGATGCTGTTCCTAGGAGCACCGTCCAACTGCCTGGCTGTGACTGAGCTGATCTGCAATGGGAAAAGAGGGCACGTGACCACAGATGTTCTTTCACTAATGATTCATTTTTCATTCTTTCATTCTTCTCCATTTAATTTACCAATGGTGATCAAATGGCTTCTTTGATCATGAAATACCCCAAAAGGGCTGAGACTTAGTACTTCTCACTCTTTGGTAGGAGAAATAGACTTATGTTATCTAGACACTATTTCATATTGATATATATGCAACATATTTCTGTCTATTATATGCCTTATTTGTGTCTACCATACACTTCTCAGGTAAAGAAAGATAGAAATATTTGTTAGTCTAAAATATTGAACAACAGATGAGAGTTAAAAAGAAAAAGACAGCAAGGAAAAAGAAAAAGGGAAAACAAAGAAAAAGAACAAGGAAAAGAAGAAAAAGAAAAAAAGAGAAGAAAAAGAAGAAAAGAAGAGAAACCCAAAAACGAAATTGAGAAAAAGAAAAGGAAAGAGAAAAGTGAAAAAAAAGAGAAAAATAAATATAAAAAGGAAAAGAAGAAGAATGAGAAAGAGGAAAAGCTCAACAGCTTCATCTGAATGAATGCCAGGATCTGAGGAATTTCAGGTTTGTGACCACCTGAGGAACCTGAAGAAACTGAAGTGTATGGTACCTGACAACATGCATCCCGGAGTCCTGAGGGAATTGGTTGATGTAGTTGCCAAACCACTCTCTATGATATTTGAAAAGTCATGGCAGTCAGGTGAAGTCCCTGGTGACTGGAAAAAAGGGAAACATTGCCCTGATTTTTAGCAAGGGTAGAAGGGAGAACCCTGGGAACTGCTGACCTGTCTGCCTCACCTCCGAGCCTGGAAAGGCCATGGAACAGATCCTCCTAGAAGCTATGCTAAGGCACTTGGAGGACAGGAAGGTGACTTGAGACAGCCAGAATAGCTTCACCAAGGGCAAGTCCTGTCTGACCAACCTAGTGGCCTTCTATGATGAAGTGACTCCATCACAGTCAAGGGAAGAGCTATGGATGTTGTCTCTCTGGAATTCTGCAAAGCCTATGACATGGCCCCCCACAACATGCTTTTCTATAAATTGGAGAGAGATGGATTTGATGAGTAGACTGTTTAGTGGATGAGGAACTAGTTGGATGGTCACATGCAGAGAGGGTAGTTGCCAATGGATCAATGTCCAGATGGAGATTGGTGACAAGTGTTGTACCTCGGGGATTTGTACTGGGATGAATACTGTTTAATATCTTCATCAATGACATAGTGAGATTGAGTGCACCCTCAGCAAGTTTGCAGATGACACCAAGCTGAGTGATGTGACTGATATGCCTGAGGGATAGGATGCCATCCAGAGGGACCTGGACAGGCTTGAGAAGTCGTCCCATGTGAACCTCATGAGGTTCAACAAGGCCAAGTGCAGGGTCCTGCACCTGGGTCAGGGCAACCCCTGGATCAATACAGGCTGGGGGTTGAATGGATTGAGAGCACCCCTGAGAAGAAGGACTTGGGGGTACTGGTGGATGAAAAGCTGGACATGAGCTGACAATGTGCTTGCAGCCCAGAAGGCCAACCGTATCCTGGGATGCCTCAAAAGAAGTGTGGCCAGCAGGGTGAGGGAGGTGATTCTGCCCCTCTACTCCATTTTCATGAGACCCCACCTGGAGTACTGCGTCCAGCTCTGGAGCCCTTCAGCATGGGAAAGACACGGACCTGTTGAAGCGAGTCCAGAGGAGGGCCACAAAAATGATCAGAGGGCTGGAGCACCTCTCCTATGGGGAAAGGCTGAAAGAGTTGGGGTTGTTCAGTCTCCAGGGAGACCTTATTGTGGCCTTTCAGTACTTAAAGGGAGCTTATAAGAATGATGGGGACGAATCTTTTAGTAGGGCCTGTTGTGATAGGACAAGGGGTAATGGCGTTAAACTAGAAGAGGGTAGATTTAGGCTAGATATAAGGAAGAAATTTTTTACTGTGAGGGTGGTGAAACACTGGCATAGGTTGCCCAGAGAGGTGGTAGATGCCCCATCCCTGGAAACATTCGAGGTCAGGTTGGACGGGGCTCTGAGCAACCTGATCTAGTGGAATAGGCCCCTGCTCACTGCAGAGGGTTTGGACTAGATGACCTTTAATGGTCCCTTCCAACCCAAACTATCCTATTATTCTATGGATTCACTCACTAGAAGGAAAGGTATGTGCATGTCCACTTGTGTAGAACAGTGCATTGAAACTCTCTCTCTGTGTCTCAAAAGTATTGAGAGAAATAATACTGTGATGTTGGGAAAGCAGGAAGAGCAGTGTAATCGGTGCTCAAAATGGTTTCTTCTTAAAACATACTTGGTTGCTCTGGAAGCTTTCACTCTTTGGATTGGAATTTTCCATTGTGGTGGCCTCCTCTTACTTGTACAAATACTGCTGTAAATTTGGGGAATGTAGAATCATAGAACAGTTTGGGTTGGAAGGCACCTTTAAAGGTCTAGTTCAACCCCCCTGCAATGATCAGGGACATCTTCAATCACCAGCTCTGTGATTTTTAGTAAAGCATATCTTCATGCAGAGCATCCAGTAAGTAACAGCTGATTTTGGCAACAGTTAGCAAAGTGCTTCAGAACTTTCAGAGCAGTATAAGATGTTGTATGGACAAGAAGAAACAGTAGCAGCATAACTGCACTGCCCTTAATCTTGCTCTGCAGTCCTTGCAAAGTCATGTTGCTCTGCCTAAACCAGCCAGCTTTCTATTGATTCCTGGGCATGTCGGTGGGATATGTCAAGTGTTATCTGTGTACGTGTTGAATGATCACTAGTTAAAATGGTGGAAGTATCCCTGGGAAATTATTTAGAATAGTGTAAAGATGTATTTTCTTCCACAGAAAAGGTCCTTGGTCATTTTCTACAATAAAACAAACAAACAAACAAGCAATCCTATCAGAGAAATCTTCTCCCTGCCCTTTTCTCTTCTACACCTGGGTCCTTTCTTCAGCAGGGGGATGGATGTCCTTACCATGCTAACCCCTTAATGTATTTTTGCTTTGCTCTTTCTATTTTCAGAACTCAGATTTGTTGACTTTGGTTGTTTTCCTACCTTTTTTTTTTTCCTTCCCCCAAAGCTCTCTTCAATTATGTTCTTTTGATATTGCCACAGCTCACACTCAGTGTGTATCAGGGTTCAGCACTCTTGCTTAAGTTGACTTTTTCATGCTCTCTTGTCACTTCTGGCACAGCCAAACAAATTGGCTAGTACAAAAGCTGTGACCTGACTGCGTTATTCCTAGACAGAGATGGTAACCTCTTTAACATTAGAACATAGGCTAAAGAGGGTCCTGAGGGGCCTTGTTTTTGTGTAAGAAACCTGCCCAGACTCTTGAGCTGACAGCCCTAGAATATGAAATCAAGGGAAGAATTTGGTCTAGGTACTGTCTGCCAAGGGTCACTTCCCTCTGCCTGGGGGCTGGTAGCATCAGCACTGCTGAAGCATGAGGCACAGGCCTGTGTAGTTAGAGATAATGTATGAAGGAAAAACAGAAACAGCTTTATTTTGTGCCTCATCTTTATTTGGTATGAACTCATATGTGGAAGTGCTTGGTACTTTGACTCATGTCAAAAATAATTGTTATGGTTATGAGAAATGCATTTTCTCATTCAATAAAACAAAAAAAAAAGCAAATATTTGATCCTGTGTACAGGGATAGGATTGACTTTTAATGAACTCTATGGGGTCTCTTGTTAGTTTTTACATTTAGACTTGTAACTTGTGACCTTTTTCTGGCATGCCAGACATGCCAAATGGTTTACAGAGCTATATTCACAAAATATGGGAGCTTTAAAATTTATGTCCCTGGATATACTTTCCAAAGCAGGATGCCTGAGCTGGTACAAAGTGCACTAATATTTGTTCTTCAACATTAACAAATTCACTGAAATTGAATTTGAAAGGTGGAGGGTGTTTTATTTCCAGAAAATAACAGTATTTCTACAAGACATTTGGGATAATTTATGGCCTTGTCCTGCAACACCAACTGACTGTTAAATAATATAGGGGAGAAATGTATGATTGAAAGCAGAGAGTATAAAGACCTAGTACATTATCTAATCTTTATCTTTTCCAGTATATTGATTTCTCTGGTAGGTACTGGATAAACACAATGCTTTCCTGACTAGTCTCTACACTTAATTTTTTAAGGTGTATTTTTGAGCAAAATTTTTTCTGGAGACATTAAGAGGGCATCACAGAACAGGCAAATGGAGTATTTATTCTACAGAGCTCTCAGAACTGAGGCCTTACTTCTGCCACTATGTCTTTTATTTGCTCAGTGTCCCGTTTGCCTTATGATGTTACCGAGGTAAGAACTGGAAGAATACCAGTAATGTAGGGCATCATTTATTGCTGAAAAAAATCAAGCTGTGTATTCATCAATGGATTGCTGTGACTTGCTTGCTAGATAAGTGGAAGTGTTTAACACAGTCAGGTGTTCAAATCCTGCTCTCTTTCTGAATTGCCTTATTGTTTGCTGATGGCTCACAAACAGAGTGATGGCATGAATGGGACTTGGGAAAGCACCTGTGCTTGAAGAGAATACATACGAAGATGAGAAAGTAGTGCCAGATCGTGCTCCCATGAAAGAGCAATTGTGGCAGATATCCAAAGACTACTGAAAGAAGGGACCTGAGGAAATAAGGTTTGTACATATCCGTCAGGTGAACAATGCCTTAGTTGAATCATGTATACCATGGAAAAGTTCGATAATCTCTAGGAAGGTAAAGTTGATTTTTTAATAATTAAAGCTACTCTCTGTCTGTCTTCTTGTTTGTGTACTTTTTTCCTGCATTTAGAAAGTCAAAGGCATTAAGGTCATTTAGTGAAATATATATATGAATAAGGAATAAATACGAACGTGACAATTTAGAGACATCCTACATGGTGGCTATTTGTTAACATGTTTCGTCCTCTCAAGAGAAAACAGTGAGAGAAAATGTTAAGGCAATTCGTTTTCATTCTGTGCCACTTTCTTCAGTCCCTCCGCTGCTTCTCTTTTTTCTATTGCCTTTCCTTATCTTACCATGATTTTACCTAGATTCTAAGGTCTAAATAAATTTGACTAAGGGGCTGCTGCTTCAAACTAGTGCAGTGTTTGCAACTTTTTGGAAGGTTGTTACAATGCATGCAATAAATAATTGAATGAAAATTTTGAATACAAAGATTCAAAGCCTAGAGAAGTATCATTACCTGATCTGTAATAATAAATAACACCACACACTAAATTTTAATTATATTTATATAATAAATTATAATATTTTGTATAATGATAATTATTTTTTGAACCATGCTTGCTAAGTGCTTTTGGTTTGATAATGAACCCTTGATAACTACTATTTCAGTTCAGTTTTTTGACTGCTTATTCACTTAATCTGTAGTGACTTTGTTTTGGCTAGTGGTCTACAAACTTATTCTGGCTGTGAAAGACAATTTACAGACTGATAATTTTGTGCAACCCTACTTGCTTAAACAACTGCATTTTGGTTGAGCTTGCAGTCTAATGACAGTCATGACAATATGTGGGGTTCTGACTCTAGTTTGCGAACAACTACTCTAGGCTGTATTTCCACTGTTTGTTTATGAGGATGTTATGTGAGGCACTATCACAAGCTTATTATAGCCAGGCATACCATATCATATCATATCATATCATATCATATCATATCATATCATATCATATCATCATATCTACTGCTTCCTGCCTACCCTATAAGCCAGTTGTCCTCCCCTATTATAGACAGTTATCCTGTCAAAGAGAGAAATTCGATTGAGCTGACAAACTTTGTTGGCTGGCACCCTACCAGGTACCGGTGGGGCCTGCCAAGATTTGTTTTGGCAGCCTCTCCCACCAGAGCTATGAAAGCTGGCAGGGCACAGAAAAACAGATGTTGTGCTTACATTAAGGAATTATTTATAATGACATTGCTTATGATAAATCTACGCTGTCTGTTTCTTCCTGCCTTAGGAGTTTCCATATTAGCATTCTTGCACCAGGTGAGATCCTTGACTGTGGACGCATTAATGATTTCCTTTGAAAAATTGTGAAAAGAGGTTGAAGTTATACGAAGCTTCAGAAAGGATCTTGTGATACCTTTCTTCAAGAAGAGAAATGTAGGGAAAAAACCCAAAGAACTTTTATTTCTGGGCATAAACACTTAGAAGATAAGAAGATGGTGAATATGTGGCACCAGGTCGTAGTGAGCAATTCAGAGGCCCTGGCCATGGTTTCTGCAGATGTGCAGTGCCGCACGTACCAGGGAGGATCAACGAGTCAGAATGACTAAGTAGTCACTGAGGGGACCTGTAACTTGTGAGCAGCGACTGTTTCTGCCCACAAGAGAGGACTACTGGTGTGAGAAGCTACACTGTGCTGATCCCCCGATCTACAAGGCTGGGGCACCTACTAGACCACACTCCAGCCCCCTTCCAATCAGAATTCTGCCTTGCCTTTGGATGGAGGCAGGCACGAAGAGGCAGGAAAAAAAAGCTGGGGATATGATGGGTAGAAAGAGGTCAGGGAGAGACACCAAGGTGGGAGGCCTCCAGGCTTCATAATATAGGATACTGAACTCACACCAAATGAGATGCAGACACAGATGGGGTGCATTTCATACCTGTAAGTTTGATATATCTAGTATTGGGCCCCTTACAACAGTCATGACCATTTTGAACTGGAAACACAAGGTATGGTGTTTTAGTTATTTAAGCCTTGAATCAACACTAGAGCCAAAATGGATTTACCGAGAACAAATTATTTTAAATCCATTTAATTTCATTCTGGGAAGGGATAACAGGCCCCGTGGACAGGAGGCAAGAGGTAAGTATGATGTTACTTGGCTTTATTAACAGTTTTCACACTGTTTCATAATATTGTCTTAAGCAATGAAGGAAGTGGGGTCAATAGGAAATAATCAAAAGGTGCTGCAAAACTGGCTGGAGAAACACACATGGAATAGCTGCCAGTGGTCCAGTGTTGGAGTTTTTCCTATGCTCAAAGCTATTCACATTTTGTTACTTACTGAAAAGTTTTGTGTTTGTAAGAGATGTTTATTAAACCCAGAAATTATGACAAAATGAGAGAAGATAAAGAATTCTATAGGACAGAGTGAGAACTTAGAATTAACTGATGCTATTAGAGATACTTTCTGAAATAGGACGCTGTTCACTACAGATAATTCCAAAGAGTTTAATTAGGTTTATCTCATCTAAACCTTATCTAACAGTTTGGGATGCAGTCTAATCCAGTAGAAGAGAGTCAACATTCCCGAAATCAGCAAAAAGAGTTTGCTGTTGTGGTTAGAAAAAGTGGAAAAAAACTGAATTCAGAGAGTAACCCCTGCACAGTTTGAAGATGCCTTGACTATGAATCTGCAATATCATGCATATCTGGAAAAAGCAAATGCCAAGCAGGATATCGCATGTACTTACCAAGATGTGCCTTGCAGACCCAGGAACTGTGCCATTTACACTGAAAATGGACAGGGATATTTAGGGATAAATGGTATTCCATTTTCCTGAGACAATAGGCTGAACTGACACGGACCTGTTGGAGTGAGTCCAGAGGAGGGCCACAAAGATGATCAGAGGGCTGGAACACCTCTCTTATGAAGACAGGCTGAGAGTTGGGGTTGTTCAGCCTGGAGAAGAGAAAGCTCCAGGGAGACCTTACAGTGACCTTTCAGGGGGCCTACAGAAAAGGCGAGGAGGGATCTTTATCAGAGATGGCAGCGATAGGGCGAGGGGTAACAGTTTTAAACTGAAAGAGGATAGATTTAGATTAGATGTTATGAATAAATTCTTTACTGTGAGGGTGGTGAGGTGCTGGAACAGGTTGCCCAGAGAAGTTGTGGCTGCCCCATCTCTGGAGATGTTCAAGGCCAGGCTGGCTGGGGCTTTGAGCAGCCTGGTCTAGTGAGAGGTGTTCCTGCCCATGGCAGGGGGGGTGGAACTAGATGATCTCTAAGGTCCCTTCCAACCTATTCATTCTATGATTCCATGAATTCTGTAAGCAATCCCAGACTGGTAAATATTATTGACCAGGCTTCCAGTAGCAATTCACCTTCTACGCTCAAATATGAATGTCAGCTACATCAGTATTGACTCATCTTTGCCCTTTCACCAGCAAATCAAAAATTTAATGGTTTCTTGTGTACTAATGAGCGGTGTATTTTGCTTCCCTGCAGAAGCCACTCTATTCAGTGCAGCTGATATCCCCACTTTTGAGGATTTTCACATGTGTTAAAAATAAGAGATTGAATTAATTCTCTGTTAGGAGTTTCCTGGGTCTCTCTCTTGAGCTACCAACTTTGCCCCTTCTTGACACTACATTTCAGCTCTCATTTCTTCCACTCACCTGGGAATCAGGGAGGGACTAGTGTATAGAGTTCAGTCTTTTGATGCCTCCACACTTGTCTGTCTTCAAATTGAAGATTTCAGAATTGGCCAGCTGAGGGTCATGCCAAAATGCATTAGAAAAAGCCCAAGAGATATGTGGACAGCATCTAGATATGGAAGGGCTATTACAACCTTTGGCAATGTCTGTGCCAGAGTAAGACATCTTGGTAAGTCTCATATCAATAAATCTCTGTCTTCTGACTCATGACTGCCTTGCAGACATCTAGTGCTCATCTCATACAGCCTGCCTGGCTTCACATACCTGGACATGTAGAGTCCCACACGCCCTTGAGGGCTCTCTGCGCTCAGCTGGAGTGAAGAAGATGGATTAATTTGATCTTGACAGCACTCTTGGAGCCCTCATAGTAGATACAGTTATTGAGATTTCCTTGATTCCAGCAGATAAAGAAGACCTATTGCCAGAGAAGACATCCACTTCAGTGTGTTCTGTGACTTGGGCTTTTTATTTTTTTTTTTCACATTGGTTTATTTATCTGTAAAATTACATTTTAAAATTTTGTTTTTAAGTTTTCTGGATATGTACACTGTGCTTAGTGCTGCTTTTCTAACTAACTACACTGATCTGAAAAGATGCCAAGTTGCTGTACAAATTATAACCACCACAAAAATGAAGCCCTGCAGTGAAAAACCTTGCCAACAGTCTATCTGTAGAGATGAAGATAACTAAGGAATAGGATAACTGCAACCACAAAAATAAAGTACCTTTTGAGTAAAGAACACGATAGCATCAATTTTTTCTGATGGGCCATTGCCATCAAGTATTTTGTCAAAAGTGAATTTTGAACACCTAAGAGCTATTTTCCCAAATGCAAATGAAATCTTAAATCTATATGTAGTAACTACTAAAAAGAAATAAATGAACACATCTTTAATAAAAAAAAAAAACCCACAACAAATTCCTACAAAATATAGTTCATTTGTTGTTGAGTCTACAAAACTGGTAATGTGGCAGCAGACGATTGGTGTAAAGTTGGTGCTACTGTCTCTTACATATTTTCTCTGTCAGCTCTATAGCTTTTAACATCTGCCTAGACATGTCTTAGCAGAAATGCTCCTGCTTCTTTCCATCATCCTTTCAAGGATATAAGAAATCAAGGATGTGATTGCAAGAGTTTCTGGAGTGAAATCTCAACCACGGGGAATACTGGCATTTTTGAGTATGAGCCAGCTCTGCATAAGCTCAACATCTCTGGATTTTTTCCTTTGTCCTTTTTTTTTTTGTGACTTATTTCTTTCTTATGGTAGTATTTTATCTTTAAAACTCTATTAGAATAAATGAGTTCAGTGAATTTCTTCAAAACACACTGCTGGGAACGGCAAGAGAGACTCCTTGGACATAGTAAAGAGACTCTCTGATCCCTGAAAATTAGTGCAAGCAATATAACAGATCCTCACAAAATAAGTCTGAAAAGATGTCTGTATATGTAAATTTCCACCAGTCTAAAATTACAATGTGCTTGTCATTTGTCCAAGCAGAGGGATATCACTGTCACACCATGAGCCAGTGCTGTGCCCAAGGGCTCCTTGTGCCACCCTGGGTGAACCACACTGAAATTCCCTTTGCCTCAGCTACCCATTGGTTAAGTGATAATGAAGGCACATATGAGTCTTGTCAGGTAAAAATGTGAGGGACACTGTAATACAATGCCAAACAGACTCCGTAAAATGGAAAAGTATCACTGAAAGAACCTGTTTTCTAAAATGTGCTGTAAGCTTTAAATAAATACCAAGCTTTTGACAGAGTCAGTACATATGGGACAAATGCAATACTTTCTGATCACTGATGTTCTTCTAGCAGAAATTAATCACGTTGCAAAAAATTCATAACCATCTAGTCAGTAGCACATATCTTTGATATTTTAATGAGAAGACTATTTTGGCATATAAGCTTTCCCACCCACCCCAATCCCCCCCCACTAAAAAATGAGGATTTGTATTTTTTTTTTTTTTAATTTAAAGCAAAATTTTAGCAGAAATTGATTATTTATTGGATATGGGATAACTCAGGGACAGAAAGAAGAAGGATAATGGTTTCCCACTTTAAAATGTAAAGGAATATACTTCGAAAATTATTGGCATTAAAGAGGCATTAGAGTTTTGGCCAGCAGAGAGAAACAAGCACTTTGCTAAATCTGGATGACTGGGTTCAGAGCCATGTATTTAGGTTCTAGCACATTCAAATTTCACACATTATGGAATTTTTTTAAGGTTGTTTAAAAAATTCTGTGACTGTTTCTTCAATTAAGGTCCGATTTTTGAGTACTTACTGGTGGAAGTAATAAACTTTCATCAGATGAGGCTATTTTTTCTTGGGTGCCTACTCTCTCACTTGATGGAAATAGAACTGATCAAAATAAAAAAGCATTGCTACAGAGTTATAAAATTAAGCTGTAGGAGTTTTCTGATGTGCTATTATGTCACTCAGTGCCATAGCTGAATTGCTGAATATATGGTAAAAAAAAACCCTGTGCAACTAAGGAAATTAAAGGTCGCATGCAGCAATGAAATGAAAGTAAAATTCTGCATTATATATGCACATAAAGACATTTTACTTCTCTGTGTTATTTAAATTCTTCATTTGATACTCATGTGGCCAGAATGAGAATGAAATGAATCCTGGACAATGCTCTTCTACCTCACACTTTGTGAAAATACGTTTTTTTTGGGGAAACTATTCCTCAAATGCCTATAACAGAAGCTCACCTTTGATGCATTCTGTCCTTTATGACATCTTTAACAGTTTGAGGTCACTACTGGAGGACATATTCCCACAAGTGAAAGAAAGCCAACAACTTCTGCTTCTCACATAAATGTTTTGAATTTCTGACATTTTTTAAAACACTCCTTCTCCTTCCCAGTGTTCTGAAGTGAGAAAATATTATTATTTCATAAACTTAGGGTAGATTGCAGCCTCTGTAACTTAGGTGCTTATGCAGAGATATACAGTAGTAGTATTGTCCTTCAACAGCTCTATCTATCTACCTCTATTGCCTGAATAGGAAATATAGGTATTTTCTGCCTAAATTAAAACATAAATTAGGTTCTCGGGTTATAACTCTGCATGTTGTAACCACCAGGATTTCTCACTAGCAATACTGCTGTAAGGGAGATGGAGCTAGCATCAACAACGCAGAGGGGTAGAGGGGAGGCTTGTGCCCTTCTGGAGTGGAACTGGTTGCTAGCCAGGACACTTCTGGTGGTCTAAAATGGCATTAGATGCAGATGTGGCATGGCTGAATCCGGTTTGTGTAATCTGACATCGAGAAGGAGGGCTCCAGCAAGAGATATTAGACTCTTCATCTATCTACATGTCTTTGCCTTTGTCTCAAGAGAAATTAAACACTAGGCAATAAGGAAAAGAATAACTTCAACTGGATTCCTACTTTCAAGATGTGGAGACTGATTTCTCATCTTTGTCTTAGAAGTAATCAGTCAGTTACATTTGAAGGTGTCTGAAGAAAAGCAGTGGTAACCCAGGAAAGGTGCTTTCCATTTTTGGCTGGTACCATAGTTTAGAATTTTACCAGATAGGCAGAGATAAAAAAACATTGTATAAAAGTTGTGTGGAGTTACTAATGACCTTTATCTAATGAAATAATGGAATAAACTGATTTCAACAGCAAAAGCAGTTCAACAACAAGTACTCTGATTCATGGCCAAAATTTAGGGGAAGTTTATGGTATAAAAATAATTTGTATCAACGGAGACTTTATCACATGTACTTTTGTTTGAATGGAGAAAGGTTGCTTTTGTACAGAGAAAGAAAGAGGATTCATAATAAGTCCACTACTTTGGTTGAAAGAATAATCAGCACATAAATCTTCAAATTTAACCCTAATGGGTTTCCTCCTGACCACAAGTAAGAACAAGTTGGAAGAAAATGTTGCCTGAATGCTTGCTGAACAGGGAATTTAATTAACTTACCTTCAAAGGATAATTTTCACAGCATATCAAGATAAATGATCTGAAGGAACCTGTAATTATTAAAACCAAATTTAATTTGTTGTTGGATGAAAAGCACAAAACAGCTTAATAAAATGAACTGTCTATCATCTCAGCTGAGATGCAAGCAATCACATTTTTGTTGTATGAACTTGTCTTTGATCAGGAATTTCAAATTGCCAGTGAATTAGTAAATGTGATCATCATATCATGGGCACATTACTACCAACCTAAACACCAGCTGAAATGATTATTTTGTCCCCCAGACCTTCCTATCTTCCATTATTGTATGGCACCACGGTATTCCTACTTGTACAGGCTCACAACCTAACATCCTCAATTATTTGTGACAATAATAATTGAGAAATAGAAATTATATGATGGGCCACAGCTCTTTAAACAGAACCAACACTGGAATTTAATTTTACAAGAAACTTACACCATTTCCAAAATTAGCTTTGATTTTTTTATTTATTTTGTTTTTTACGAGAATAGCATATACAAAGGCAGTGCCTTATGCTTCTTCAATAAGCTATTATTTTGTTTAATTATAGAAAGCATAAATAATTGAACTAAGTAATAAGTCTGCTAATGTGGTGATAGCTGGTGCAGGTGATTACTCCCAGAGGGTTCTGTTCTTGTTGCAGTTACTCTCATCCCGCCTTCTAAATCCTCCTCTGCAACATTTACAATATAATTTGCTGTGTTTCAATTTAGTCAATGTGCATTTTGGACAAGCAATTCTATAGATATCATGAGATAAATGAAAGACCCGATAACATTTAAAGAACTATCCAAGGCAATCTCTGAAGAATTAGAGAATGATGGAGTAGATCCTGAGAACTGAGGAGGGCAAATACAGGACTTTAGAAATAGGACAAGAAGAATCTGGTTGATTTTCTAAACTTAATTGTCCAGAGAGGTGTTGGTGCAGCTGATTTCTGAACACTGAGATGATCTTACAATAGAACAAGATTGCAAGAAACAGCAAGTATAGCTCTTGCTAGCAAGTCACACCCAAGTAAGTGATCCTTTGATTAGTTTATTTGTACAGCATCTAAGGAAGAGGGTGGGGACAATAGGATGGTCTAATAAAGCCTCATAAAATAATGACATCTCACACACAAGTTACTGTCTGCATGACATTACTGTAAACTGGATGCCCAGTGTAGGCAAAAGCAATTATCATTAGTGCATTGTGAAACCTTAATTGGCTGGGAACATTTTCTTACAGGAAAATCACGAACTATGTATATAGCGATGGATGCAAAGTAACTCCATCTATGTGTGGATAACACTTGCTTAGGAGGGGTTGAAGCTTTTTCAAGGACAGGATAAAGTGCTAGGTATAAAGAGACAAACTGCAGATACTGGGCTGGTCCCCTAGATGCAATCATCGTCATTGTCATCACCATCAGTGGCATTTTTTATCTTGATAAATGGCATTTTTCCAAATTCTGGGTCTTATCAGGCACTGACAACTTGATCTTCAACAACTGAATTCTACGCAAGCTTCATGAATTTCACGGGAGCAGGAGGAGGGCTTTAACTATTCATATTATTCAAGAACAGAAAGAAGGACTCATCTTCCTTTCAGTCTCTTGAAGTGAAAACATTAGGTGGAAAAGTTCCTGTTCAATCCTTTCCTCTCTTAACGACAGATATGCAGAGAAACCCTTTCTGTAACTACCTGTCTCCTTTGTCCAAATTGCATTTTGTCATCTTTCACTTCAGGCTGATGCGGCTACATAGCTCAAAGCTCTGTTCCATGCCTTCTCCCTGGGAGCTGAAGCAGAGGAGATGAGTATTGTGGCTCCACTTCTTTCTTCAGCTGTGGAACAATGACAGAAGGATTTATGCATGAGTCACACACTTGTCAAAAAGTTACTTCGAGATTGGACAATCATATTGGGTTGAGGAATCAGGAGAGGAAATACAATGTAAACTCCCAGAAGAACTACACTACAGTGTCATTTACTTGGCCCAAGAAATTGGCTAATGTTTAGGGGTTTGTTTATTGCTTTTATTAAGACAAATTTATGTTAGAATTGTTAGTTTCTTTCATGTGATAATTTACCAAATCCCATAGACAAAATTCTGTTTTGACCAGAACACAGTAAGAATAAGACACTTAGGGGGAATTCCTTTGCTTTGCTCTCTCAGCCTAACCTTCTACCCAAGTGCTCTACCCAAGAAACTGCTTTTCCTGCTTTGCCTTAGTTTCTTTCAAGTTTACACTCTCACTGATTGTTTTGAAGCTTCCTCAGTTTCTTCCTGTCCACTGGCTGCTTCTCAGCTCCTTCTGACAAATGAATACAAATAGCTTCACTAACTAATTGCTGGCCCCTGTGTTTTCCTTCAATTTGGTTTGTGCCATGGCTTTCATTATATCTTTTTTTTTGCTCAACAAGGGGCATTTAATCATTCCTTCTTTTAGTGTTACTGGAAGGACGTGATTGTGGTCTCCAGCAGGCTTTTTAATTTGAAACAGTGAAATTCAGACTTGTTACAATGAAAGATTCTTTTCTGGCCTACTCTTAATTACTGTTTCCAGACATTCTCAAAAGAGAATTGTTGGTATGGATCCAGGAAATTTTTTATATGTTTCTTTCGCTTAGGTGTGGCAACCACATAACCACAGGCACAAATAGATTCTCCTAGGGTCAGAGACTCATTATGTGCAAGTGGAAAATGGAGTGTGGGAGAGATGGATGAAAAGCCTGATTAAAAGAAGAGTCTTGCCGACAACATCAATTAACATAGCTATTTTATCAGGTTTTGTCATAACGTATGTACAGTAATGAATGATGACATAGTTCATAGGAGAGATGAAACTGAAGTTCATTTATTCTCTTTGACAGACAAATTTGCATTTGAAGTACGGTAAAAGCTAGCTGTGTAACACCTTTTATATTCAAACATATTACCATTAACCTGGTTGCCACATAAACTAAAAATGGCATTGATTCCAAGTGAATAAACATTAATTTTCCTTTCTCCAGTAGTTATGCTGCTTTGTCAAATATGGTTTTATTGTTATATCTCCAGACAAACCTTTTTTTGAGGGAAAGCTTGTGAAAATGGCACATGTGGTTTTGCAAGGTGGCATTGTGAAGACATGAAGTCTGGTGGTTATAGTGATATACAGAAATTCCTGAAATGAGAAGTGTCCCTAGGTGTTGTAATTTTTCTTCTATTGCCTGTCATGAATGAGGGGCCTAATTGCTACACATAAGGAAATTACTCCCTTAATTTTTGTTGTGTTTTAGTGTGTCAGGTCACCCACCCCCCCAGAGTCCTCCCAAAAACCTGAAACTTATTTTTTGTATGAACTTTGACATCTTAACAAAACTACACTTCAGAGGTTGAAACCATTTACAGGATTTAGATGAGCAGATCCCAGTATCTAATTAAGACCTTTTAGACACTGGTCTGACAATTAGAGTACTTGTCCAGGAAGTGGGCTTTCAGACCAGGAAACGCATCAATCACCCAACATTTTGCGTAGCAAGCAATCCTCACTCTGGGTGATGTCGGGCTATGGTACAGACAGGAATGCACAAGGAGAACAGACGAGCTTTGTAACATAGTGGTTAGAGAACTCACTTTGCCTTTGGAAAAGCTTGGCTCCTGGGCCATGTGCCCAGAACTGTTTGTGCATTTTACTTCAGCTCATAGCTGGGTAAAAACAGAAACACTGAAGAGAACAATGACTGGAACTGCACCTCTGTGCCTTTCCAGCAAAGTTCCTGAGTCATTACAATATTAAGTCAAGCACCCATTGCCACTGTGGTTTTGACTGTCCATGATTCCAGCATGAACAAGAGATATAGAAAGTGAGTGTTTTTCCAGCACAATCAGTTGTTTAGTAGTTCAGGCAAAATAGAATGCACACAAAATAGAACAGGCAAAAAAAGAGTCTTAGACAAAGATCAGCTCTCTGTGACACCAGAAAGGTGAAAACATAAGTTTCTGAAAAACATGTGTTTTTCAGCTGATCTCAGACAAATATGTTGTAAACACGCTTTACATTTAAGTATGCATAAGACAGACAGTTGCAGTAATGACTTTTTGGGTTGCAGCTTCATGTTGGAGAGGGAGTTTAAATCATGCAAAAAATGATAATACACGATAAGTCAACTAGATAAGGCTGTAAGTGTGCAGCACACCTCAAGTACACGAATGCGCTAGATGGACTAAAAGATAATTAAAAGTTCACCTAAAAGATGAGCTTTCAATTGACCAGTACTTTGAACTTATGCAACTAGGTTATTCTTGGAGCACTAAAATGCTCTCTAGATCTTCTTCCAGCTTCCCTGAATAGACAACCTTTCCTAAATTTATTTAGTTTTGAATAACCCTGACTGAGGCTCAGCATCTTTGCCAGTTCTTGGAGTGATTTCATGTAATTGCCATGAATCTTTGCTTTAGACTTCAGAGGTGTCCTTCAGAGGACGGGCAGCTTCTTTTTATGTTCGTCATTTGTCTGACAAATTTCAGCCTAGCTGAGGACAGAACTCATGTTGGTCTCTTCTATCATAGAAACACTGGAGGAAATAAAATCTCCATAATTTTTTCACCATTTTAAAATTTTCTTTACTGCCTCAAGATGAGCCTTTTAGCTCATACGGGAACCCAACAGTCAGATACATATTTTCTAATTCATATTTTCATTAAATTCAAGATGATGGTTGTTTCTATTTGCGTAGACCTTTGTTTTTGTAGAAGCAACATTTTAGAAAAAAATGTATTAAAAGTATATGAAAGAGGTAAGCATATGAAAAATGCTAAAAGCATTTTTTATTTAATAACATTTTACTTAGGATGACTGAACTGCTGGGAGAACTAAATAGAAGAATGTTCCCAACTTTCAACATTACACAATGCTATAATATCTTGGTTTTGGATTATTGTCTCTTCCTAAAAATGTATGGTTTCCAGATCCCAGTGAAGATGAGCTCAATAGCACAGCAGGCTTCAGAAAATGGCTCCAGTGGCTTCAACAGTGTGTTCCTGATTTCCTCTGGTTCTCTGCTGTTTTAATTCTTTATTACAGCTTTAACTTCTCTTTCTTAAAAAGTTCTGGACTTTTAACCACCTATTGCCCTGAGCTACATTTAAAATCGCTGTAACTGAAAGTGCAATTTTATTTCCCTTATTTTTATGGAAATTTCCACTGCTCTATTAGATAGGAATCTGTTTATACTCAGCTTCACTGTCACTCTTTAGAAGAGCTATTTCCCTTTATCATTGATAAAGTGAATATTTCATATAGTCACAAGGGAGTGAAAAATATTTCAGAACAGGAAAGTATAATTAGAAAAACCTCAGAGGGGGAAAAGCTTTAAAATATTTTTGAATTGTTTCAAAAATCAATTAGATTTCAAGGGGTCTGTGTCTAATTCTGATTCCTAGAATGATTGCTTGGGAAATAAACTTCCCAATCAATTTAATTACACTACCTACATCTGTTCATATTTATCTAGAGTTTATGAGATGGATCAAGACTGTTGCCAACTCTTGTGATTTTATTACATGTCTTATGAGATTTGGTTGAGAGTTTTTCTAAATCTCATGTGACCTCAGGTTTATTGTTTCAAACCTAATGAAATCTTCCTCAAGTATAATGGTTCCTATTACTTTCTGCAGGGCTTAAATGAAACTACCTTTCTTTAGCTGTGGTATGATCATTCCCTACAATCTTTGTCTTTACAGTAAGAATTTGCCCATGAGAAGTAGGATTGCTGCCACCAGCTTCTCAAGACCTTGTTGAATATAAGAAATATTTGTATCTGTGACTAATAGGGTATTTAAAAAACTGTAAGGAAAGAAATTAATAAAAATAACTATATTTAAGAAAGATAAACTGTTTTCTGTTCTAGATCGTATTTTGAAAGAAAGGATGAAGACCACAGGAAAATGGTTTTTAAAGCCACATGGATTGCGTGAAACTAATCCAAAAGCTTCTTTGACAGTATAACAAACATTGAAGACACCAGCCTCCCCACCCCCCTACCCCCAACTAGTAGTCTAATCTATCTGGACTTCATTAACACACATAATACAGTATTCCATTTCAAAGAATATTGGCACTGGGCCAGAGTTAAACAAAAATTGTCTTCAGGAGAACTCTTGAGGAGATGTGTTGCCTAGGGAAAAATTAGGCAGGATAGAAATCACAGTGGAGTTCCTCGGCAGTTTGTTCAGGGATTGTTTTCTGTAATTTTATCATTAGTGGTGTGGAAAAACCTAAGCTCTGTTGTTTATGGGTTCCATTACCAATATGAAAGAAAATTCAACTTTCACAGTGAAATTTCATAGTGAATTTGGGTAACCTTGAACTCATGTAAAAGTTGTGTATGGAAATAAATTAGTATAATGTACAATGCTGATTTTCTGTGGTTTGTTTTTTTAAAGGGGTTTTATTTGGTTGATGGCTTTGAATTTATTTTTTTAATAGCACCTATGTAGTGAATTTGACCTGGAATTTGTCAAAATTGGAAAGCTAAATTCAACTGGTTAGCTATACAAATTCAACCTTG
The DNA here is from genome assembly GCA_013396915.1 of Stercorarius parasiticus. NCBI lineage: Eukaryota > Metazoa > Chordata > Aves > Charadriiformes > Stercorariidae > Stercorarius > Stercorarius parasiticus. Next base: position 289,449 of record VWZL01001804.1, on the reverse strand, counting down.
CTGAATTCCTTACTTATCAATCTCTTACTGAAATTAACACAACTTAGAAAGGGAAATATAGTTAATCATAGTGTGTTTCAGGCCAGAAAAGATATTAACAAAAGTCAAACAAACACTGGTGTACAGGAAGTCATGAAGAAAAATATTGTTTTTAGAGGTTTCAATATTAGTGTTTGGGTTGTAATAGTCTTAGAAAGGTTAGTACGTCTTTTTACTTTTGTATCTTTCTAATGGCAAGTTTTAAGAAATGTATTTAAAGGTAAATAAAAAAAAAAAGAAAAAAGAAGAGAACTTGGCAGGCAACACGAAACTGCACATAAGCCTGAATAAATTGTCTTCATGTTGCCAGCATTAATTGAAATAATTTATAGTATTGTAAGCAAAGAGCAGAAACACAGCATGCATTTCACAGAAGCACCTATAGGTAGGCCGTATTTTATCTATCCAGAACCCTTTCATATAAGCACAATAGCCTAACTGTCTTCATATTGACATTCTACTATTTCAAAACACTGTCCCATTTGGCACAGATATTTTCTGCTAGCAGCTAAATGTAATTTGTCTCGGGGCACAAAATCTGTTAGCTTCAGTAATGTCTTAGAAGGAAGCCAGCATCGGTAAGTAAAGAAACCAACCTAGAGTTTCCCTTTGAAGATTACGGCTATTGACAAGTCACAGAGGAGAGGCTGTGCCAGTATTTGTGTTGAATAACACTTCTTCTGTATATTAAAACATAGGCTTTCAGTAAGTGCCTTGAGCATTGTACAACTTTTCAAAGTGATACTCTTCTGTTTTCCCTCTTAGTTTGCATACTTCATGATTTTTATTTACTGAGTATTTGACACAAAGCTCATGCCATAAAAATTCAGGAATTGCCAGAGAGTATTATCATCTTTGAGTACTCTTCTGTTTCCATTTTGTATCTCTGCTTCTTGCATACATTCTGTATTTATTTCCGCAGAGTGACTCCAAATTCTTCACAGGCTATGCTACAGAAAAGTTTGATGAATTGGGCATTTTCCTAGAAATTAAGGCAATATAAGGCTTTTAGAAGTCCTTTCCTGCAGGGGTTTAAAACTGAGAACTCCCGATTCCTGTATTTCAGCCACTGGAGAATTTTTCAGTATGAAAACTAGGGTCTGGCAGCCCTGGTTTGCAGGTAATACTCTCTTGAGTTTAAATTCCAACTGTGTACTCCACTTCATTGTAGGTGCAGGACCTAGTCTGAATAGAGCTCAGAGTACCCCAAATCGTTTGGATCAAGCAGCCCCTCTTTTTGGGTGTCCAGCATGTATGCCTGTAATGGCTGTCTTGGACTTTGTGGTAGGACCCAGTGAATTTGCATGAAATGTCACAGAGGTATCATCTCAGAAGATGCTATGCCTTTTTTTTTTTCATAATTTTGAACCATGCTGTTTGGGTTTCAGAATTCTCCATCTAAGTTTGCGAAGTCAAATCAAGAAAAGAATTTTCTTTTTTGAATGCTAGCTATAACCTGTGGGATTATCCCACCTGTATGAACCCCCTCCAGCAATTCCCCTTTTGCTCTCTCTTGTGGAAATGGCTTGGCAGCCATCTCACTTTTAGCCTTTCTTCTGAAATGATTCTCACTTGTCTGACATTTCCTCTCTACTGCTCATGCGGCTTGAGGCCAATAAAATAAATCTGTAGCAAGCCCTGGGTTCCTTTGCACTCCCATGTTGTTCATCTCATTACGGATTCCTTGTCATGTTAAGTTGTGAAGAATGGAGGGAGTCATTAGTTGTTTTAAAACTTCCTTTCTTTTCTGAATCTTTCAGCACCAAACCCATCTGCTGTAAAAAGCTCTGGTTACACTTTCATGTGCCGCTGAGTATCATATGTCTCTTCCATCTTCTTATCATGATTTGGTCCACAGCCAGGTTCTGAATAGCAAGTCATCTATCCCATTTGCTTATCAGATCATCAGAAAGATCTTCTTTCAGTGGGATGAAAATCTTGGACGTTTGGTCTTCCGGGCCATAAACTTGCAGTTGAAAATTTTAACATCCTGTTTCATCATGAAGCAGGCTCTTGCTGTAGTCTGAGCTGCTGATTATGCTTTAGGATTATCCTCTGGTGGTTTGATATGTATTTTTTGCAGCTGCATGTTTTTTTTCAGAGCTGCATAAATCCTCACATGAATGCCATCATCTCACAATAGTGCAATAGTCACTATTAGCTAAACAGGTTGGGAATAGCAAATGGGAAAAAAGAAATTTATAGTAGTACCAGGAGAAAAGGTTCCTATTATTTAGATCAAATTCTGACTCATTGACAGGCTGGGAGAAGAAGTGGTGAGGAACCAGAATGACTGGGAAGGCTTGATGAAGCTGTGCAGTATGTAAATGAAAAATAATGTTATGAAATTTCAACTAATTCAAGGGATGAAAACATATATTGATCTAGAAGACAGAGAGAAACATACGAGATCCACAATGTCAATAAACTTGGTGGTAATTATTTAAACAAAAGATGGAAGTCTTTGTCTATGTATTTATACGTACACATATATTCAATTCAAAATACTAAAAATATATAAAGAATGGAAATCTTTTCAATAGACAAAGGAGAATGTATATCTAGGGAGATGGTCAGTGCCAAGTATCTTTATCTGAGCTTTCTGAGAGCTGTTCTTAGGAAATTAGAATTTACTCTTTCCTAAAGGTCTACTGGAATTCCTTTTGGCCCTGGATTGTTCAATTAGAAAATATAATTTTTATTTTATTTTTTTTTTATGGTATAGAGTGTTGTAATGTCTGAATACATGACATTTTGATCTAGAGAAGAAGAGCAGACCAAAAGCAAAGCAGCTTAATCTGCTTTGATTAGTTTTGAAAGACATTTGAATCTGTCGAGCAATAATTCAAATAAACCTGTGAACTTGTAGAAGCAGCATAACTGGAGAAAAGCTAATACATAAAAGTGCACAATTGTTTACTTGAAGTTTTACGCATGTCAAAACCTGCCTCAGCAGAAAAGGAAGCAGTGAAAATATTTCTCCAAAATATAGGCAGACAAATTTAAGTGTCTAGTCTAGATGTCCAAACTGGCTGCACAGACATTCAGATCTCAAGAATGGAAAAGATGTCCAGCTGGTGTGGTATGCAAATCTTGATAATGGGTCTAAGAAAGGTAAAAAGTTTTAGTTCAGAGGCATCAGTGCTGAGATATAGTGCAAGTACCAAGCAAATATAAAATAAAATTCTGCCTAGGAGAGTTTGTATGGCTTACTTCTAATAACATAGTCAATACAGGCAATATTTAGCCTATTTATCCCAGCCATTTATTCTAGACGGAAAGTAAAAGAAGCTGATGGTCAATCAGCTTAAATAAAGAAGGAAGTTTTGTCCTGTGTCCAGGACTATTCAATGTTTCTGGCACGAGTCAACATTTTCATTAATGACATGAATGATGGAAGAAAGATCATCTTTATTACATTTGCAGATAACAGCAAGCTGGAACAGCGCAGTAGAGGACAAGGTTAGAATTTAGCCAGGGCCTTGACAAATTGGAGAGGAGATATGAGAAAAATAGGATGTGATTCAGTAAGGACAAGCAAGGGCTCTATATTTAGCCAGAAATTGTCAGCTACATAAACGCAGGATGCAAAACAACTGGCTACCTAGTGGTTCTGTAGAGAAGGATCCCAAGGTTGTAGTGGATCATAGCTGGACATGAATTGACAACATCACAGCGTGTAGTAAGGAAGACAAGTTGAATACTAGACTACAGTCATGTTTTTTGTAAGACATATGAAGAAATTTTTCTGCTCAGCATAGCATTAGAACCACCTTAGCTGGAACCACTATACTTTTAAGACAAGGTGTAGATCGGTTTGAAAGAGCAGAGCAGTGAGAATAGTTGGAGGCCAGAAAATATAATGGACGAGAAAAGTTGTAAATATTATAGCTGTTTGGTCTAGGCAAGGGAAGATTGACATGAGACATGATAACAGACTTCAAATACTAAAAAAGAAACTGCACAATGGAAGGGAATTTATCAGTAGTGGATGGTGTAAGAAATAATTGGCTTAAACTACAGCAAAGGAGACTTAGGCTAGACATAAGGAAAAACTTCCTAAGGACAGTGAAATACCAAGATAGATTTCCTAAAAAGGTTGTGTAATACTTGCCTGCACTGTTAGAGGCTTTTAAGGATTGCTTAAACAGGTATCTGCCAGGAATATTTTAACTAAGCACTATGGAAGTGAAGTGTACATGTAGATTAAGTTGTTCATAATGAAATAAAGTTGCATTGGTGGTACTGAAGTCACCTTGGTTCCAGAAACAGGTGGCAGGTACTCAGAGTTACCTATCATGGTGTAAGAAACTTTCATGATGATTAACAGAGACTTGGAGTATGACTGAGTATCCTCGCGATTCAAGCAGTCATATGTGCTGTGTGTCAGACAATGCTTATCCTCCCTATTGCCCTGCTACAGTTAGTGAACTCTTTTATGACCTCAGGGATACTGTTGAGGATAGCCAGATGTTTTGGACCCATTCCTGGTCATCTCATTTCCACAGAATGATGTAATCCTGCCTGGAATACTTCTGTCTCTGACCCAAAATTGCAACCAATACCTGTGTGGGAAGGTGAAATGTTGCTGCTTGGACAATCCTGCCTCTTCTCAGTATATTGGTCAAGAATGGCTTGATTGCCTGGTTCCATCAGGTACAAGTGACCTGAGTGGTAACACAAGGTCCAAGTCTCATCATGCCCTGCACATGAGCCACACACAGAGTCTGTTCAGATCATGTAGAGCTCAGAGTTGCTGCTGGATTTGGTTGAATTTGAATTGTAGTTGTGTAGTCACTTAAGTTAAAGCAAAGAACGTTACAGAGGGGAAAAACCATCTGGAATAGTTATCAATTGGCTGTGAGATCCTCTGGGCAGGTTGAATGGAGGCCATCAATACGCCTTAGCTTCACCAATGTAAGTGTCAGCTAACACGCTCCAGTCGGTGTTGGGACTCCCCATCAGGGTAGGGGCAGCCTTAGGTTCCCTCTTGTGTGTATTGCTGAGAAAGGCTCTAAAAAGCTGTCAGTAGCACCAAACAGTAAATTTTTCAGGGAGAAGAACTCTATATGGGCTGCTTATAGATTACAGCACAGCCTATGGCACAAACAGCTGAGCTCATAAGGTTAAAATGGGGAAAAGGACTGAAAACCAAAATCTCTTCCGTTTTGTCCTACCAAATACCCCAAAATGAAAACTGCAAAAATTTACTTTGTGTCGAGAAGCCATCCTTCTAAAAAGACAAGGGGAACATGAAGAATGTAAGACTAAAATTCAGAATTTTATACAAATTCACTCCAGCATTTCTTATTGACTTGTAAAAACTGAATTGTTCCTTCTGCTTTCTTCTTTTGCTCTTTTTCTAGTTTCAAATGTTTTGTTTACCCTGCTGTTTAATTAGCACATCCTGTTCTTTGTTGCCTGCTGTTTACTGCAATTCCCCTCCATGTCACAAATAGCTATAATCATATGTCTGATGAGATCTCTGGTTTCTTCTTGGCATTTCCCTGTTCAACCCTTGTTACTCAATTACAGAATAATACTAAAGAGTTAATAACTAATATTGACATTTATGCCCAATGATTTTGAGACTGATCCAAAGCCTCTAATTCTTAATGGGCTGTTGGTTATGTCTCAAATGAGGATATGCTTTCACAGAATTAAAAAAACCACCACCCACTATCATAGTGTAAACAGTATTTTATCACTATTTTTTCTGGCAAAGCTTTTCTTACAGAGTAGTGCTCACTTTGACCATCTGAGCTCATTTAAGTGAAACCAAGCAATTCCTTCTGATTTATATTCCAGGCTTCCCAAATTTTTTATTTTGTGACATCAGAAGCATTGCCTATTTTTTCACCAAGCTTTTTAATTCTTTTATGATTTTAAGACATTAATGCTTTCATAGAAATTTTCTCAAAAATTAGTATCAAGAGGAACTCCAAAGTTTCCTAAGTTTAACCTGCATGTTACAAACCAGGTAATTTCACCCAAATGCACCTCTGTCTTTGGCAAAGTTTCGGTAGACATTAACAAAAAACAGAAGAGACCAATATTCCATCGATAGTGGCAAAATAGTCGAGACTAATGTAAATGGTGTCAGCGAGTCAGGCATGAGATTCCAGATTATCACTGAATGGTAAATTGCTAAGGAAAACAAGCTCCTTCCAAAAAAAAGAAAAGAGAACCAGTGACCAGTATAAATTTTGTGCAGCATACTTTAGTCAGGCACCTGGGAGGCTTCTGCATGCACAGCTGAACACTGATCCATCTTTCTCAAGATGCTGCAGTCTTCAGCTCTCAGGCTAGCACTCTGTGATCGATGCCTGATGCTGTAGAGAAAGACAAAAAATATTTAATCAAAATTCTCTTCATTTATAAGTCATCTTATACAATTACTACTAACTCTCTGAACCTAAGAATTTATTAAGAAGTATTATTGGGCTACAAAGACACGAAGGCTACATTGTAGTGCAAGAAAGTGTTGTTCAAGCCAACCATCTCAACTCTGCCTTCACCTGATGCAGGCAGAAAACAAACCATGTTTTTTAAAACCTTACACTCATTTTTCCTCAAAAATTTCAACCAAATGTCCATCCACTATGACCCTTGGACAACTCTGTCAGTGTTTAACCCCACATCTGCTATTGGGCTGCCCCAAGCACATATGGCAAAATATCTTTTACAATTCTAGACCATTTTTATGGCACTGTTGAAATCTCTGACAAAATCTGGGACAAAATGGCCTGATAACAATGCCTGGTATGGGAAAGTAACAGCATATGTACTGGGACACCCAATACTGAGAGGGAGTTTGCCCCAAACTGATTATGGTAAAGAGCAAGATGAAAACAAACCAACTAAAGAATACCCAGTGAATTACACAGACTTTGGAAATGAAGTCTTCCCAACTCAGGCAGCAGTGTCACAGGAACATTAAAGCCTGTAAAGGGGTGTTGGGAGAGGCCTTGGAGTGGGAGGAGGAACAGTGACCCTGGTGGGCACAGCCAAGCTTTGCCCCACAGTATATGGGGCACAGGAACAGCCTGCACCCAGCCAGGGATGCACAGCAGAGGGGTGGCATGGGGAAACCCCTCCTTGGGGTGCACGTGTACTGGCTGAGTACACTCCACATGAGGGTCTGGTGGTTTATGCTGTACAGCCGGTACTGATACATAGTTCACTGATGACTGGTTAATTATGTGTCATTAATAAATCAATTAACTCCTTTCATCCTGATTTGTTTAAAGTAGGTGAACTGAGCATTTTCCCATGCAGCAGTCCCAGACATCTGAATTTGCATCATTGTTTTTCTACTCTGAAAACAACACACCCTGCTCCATAGCTCACATGGTATGTTCCCAGAGATAATACATTTTGTTTAGTTGCATTGAACACATCTGGTTGCATTCTAACAATTCCAGAAAATGATCTAGAATGCTTTCTGTCTGTTGCTTGTCCTCATTACTTACTGTCATGCCATTTAAAAAAAAAAAAAAAATTACCAGAAAGATTTTATAGGATAAAAATACTTGCTAGCACTGATCCACGAACTTTTCTTATTAGTAATCCTTTCTCTTTTACATATTAGCTTTGAAAATTGTATGTTGAGCTCTGTCAACAAGACAGGTTTCAAGTAATTTATTTTTTGTCCTGCTATTAGTGTATAATGCAATATTGAAAATGTCATATAAGTCAAATACTGACTGTAAAACATCAGAATGTGCTATCTTCCAAATGTCAGCGACATTGCTTTTGGAAACCAGATTTGTACTGCTGTCAATAAAGACCACAAATTTATTTCTGACAAGACTTTTTTCTGTGGACAAGGTTGGCTTATTTAAATTCCAGGTTTTATCTTTATTTGCACGTATCTATGAATCTATTTAAATTTCTTTATTTTAGCCTTCCTATAAGTCAAGCTATTTAATTCACAGGATTATTCATTTTATCCTGTTTAAATACTGGAACCACATTTGTTGTTACCAAATCACTTGGAATTTCTTCAGTTTCCCAGGACTTGTTAAACATCGCATGAGTTGTTCTGAAAGCTCACAGCTGGTTTTCTTAGGGCTCTTGGGTGTCAGATATCTGGGCCTGTTGATTTGCAAATGTTTAATTTCAACAGATGTTCCTTTACATCTTTCTTTGCTACACATGGTAAACTTGCTATTACAGCAGCAGCAGCATCTGGGATACATACAACCTCATGTTTCTTTCCACATACAGCGCATAAATGTCTAGTGGTCATTTCTGCATTGTAATTCATTTTTTTGCCAGCACCATCTAGACGGACATGTACCTGTAATCCAGTCCTCTCAGTATTAGCTTTCTTTCTGTTTTAGCAGGCCTCCAATATGGCCTTTTAACTATGCTGGCCTCCTATCCGGAATAACCTTTTTTCATGTTCTTGGAATTGTGGTTTATGGGATATTCATGAACAATCCATGAACAATTCCTGGCTTTTATTAAAACACTCCACATTAAACACATGTGCTTTGTCAGTTATCATCAGTTGCTTCAAATTTGGTAAAAGTGATCACTTCAGGGTTCAGGTATGCTGATAATGGCTTAGTGCTGTGTTCTGTTCTCGTAACTGAAATCTAGATTAAGATCACTGGCATCTTTTTCCAGGTAATTGCCGCATCTCTGCCAGTAGGAATAACGCCCAAATACCGAGTTACCTCATGCTGTCCGCTCTTGGCTACTCAACTTGTCCAGCAAAGACCCCTTGAGTTGAAGTCACTCTTGGCAACACTGGTTTTCTTCCTACTGCATCTCAGCTGTGGTTTAAGGAGCAGTTTGCATTGTGCATGAAAGATTAAGATTGTAACAGAAAGGTATTATTTACTTTCATTAACTAGAACTTCTGTTCATAAACTTTCATAGTGCAGTGTTTAGGGTCCTCTGTAGCTGCAGTGTCTTTGATGTGAACTGTTACTTCCTCTCCTTCATGCTTCTTCCAGTCATTCTATTTTTCTAAAGGCAAATTACAGGGTTAGTTGCAATATTCATACAATAAGATTCATCTTGCCACTTTGCAGCACTACCTACTCTGTAGTCCTTCTCAGACATGGATACCTCCATGCCACTCATCATGGTGACAGCCTAGACTCCCAGCACTGTTATATAGATGTTAAAGAAGGATGTCTTCCTTCTGTGCTTAGATTATTATGAGGTCACAAATTTCATGTACATAGCTTGGTGTACGTCCTATAATGACAGTGCTGTTATTCTGCTCTGTTTAGGTAGCTGCAGATTTCTGGCTAACCTTTGCTGCTGAGAACCATCATAAGAACATTTGTACAATGACCTCCTTATGGCAAATGATACCATCCTACCCAAATTACACATTTCCCTCTCTGCTCACATAAAACAAGTTTTCATTTGTAGTACATACTGCCTTTTTTTCTTCTGTTACTCAAGAAACAGAAGGGATTTCTGAGAATGCCAGAAGGCTACTCCATCAGCTTCCTACCCAGTTTCTCGTCCAGGAGGTAACATAGGTAATTTTCAAATTTGGATGATGGCTCTCGCAGATGTCAAATAGACAATCCAAAAAGCTTACCATACAGAGCTTCTAAACTGACAGGCTTGTGCAAGCTCACTTGTCCTATCTGATTAAGTACAGATACTCAAACCCAACCAAACTACTGTAAGTATAAAACTTGCATAAGTCTATTAGTTCATTCTAGAACATTGTCTGATATAACAGAATGACCTCTGCAGCTTGGCAGGTTCAACGGATATGCAGGCATAAATATCTGATGTTTATCACCCCTGACTCATGAAACAGTAACTTATTTGGGGCATGAAAAGTGCTTGTCATTGCATGACAAATATGAAGAAAGTTATGGTAAAAATTTGGCTCTTTACAGCCAGGAGTTCACCCTAAGTATGCACATATGAAGATCATGAACTAAATCTACATTCAGGCATCTAACCACAGACTATATATACTTAGCAGAAGTGCAAGCTCTTTTTTTTTAAACTCCAAACTGGTTTGATTTGGGGAGTAAAAAGCTTTTAAAAAATCACTTCTCAGAAATATTTTATTTGGTACAATAATATCTTGAGATTTGCATAATGATCTTGGTATGCCATCTTTACTCTTTCAGAATGAACAGTTTGACATCATCACAAATGCAAACAAAAGTGCACTGATGATCTGGCTTCATCTCAAAAAGAGTGAAAGAAGTGTAAAAGGAAGACCAGTGTTATTGCTGCATGGGGTGTCATTTACCTAATTTTATTTTTGAGGCAGATATTGCAGGTGCGTGCGATACCATATGCACCCTGGTGCAATCCATATGTAATGTAACAGATATTAGGAAAGAGAGTTCAGCTCGGTTTCTTTTCTATGCCATTTAGAACCCCTTTGGGAATATTTTTTCTCCTTACCCAGAGGTAGTTTTACTGTTTAATAAGCAGCAGAAAATTATTAGTGATTTTTAAAAATCAAACATTTTATTAATTTCTGTATCAGGTAACTAAGCGAGTTTTTTTCCCCCTTGGTTTCCATATCAAATTACAAAATTTTATTCTCAAAAGAACTAAAAAATAACTTCTTAAAAATGAATAAGCAAACTACTATTTAGAGCATGAAAATATATATAACATATATAATATGTTAAAGCACAGCTGCTTTAACACCTGTGATATTAATTTGAATGGGACAGAATATAACATTGAAAATAAGTGATCATCTAGCAATGAGACATAAGAAAGCCCCAATGTGAGATATTCATCATGTTTTGAATAGCTTTTCAGTTACTGACACTGAAGGTGATATTCATATATCACATCTAACACGGACTAGCTCTTTTGACAGGATAATCAGGAAAATTCCCATTGTCTCAAGGCACATTAGGAGAGAGAGAAGATATATGGTGGACAAAGGGAAGAAGGAATCTTATGAAGTATGACCTTCAGAAAGGAAGACGTATTATTCATATACACTGACAAAGTTTGCTCTGCCACTGAGGACTGTAAAGGTAATGCAGCAACAGGAGTGAATGATAGACACTATAGTTAATCCTGGGCCTCACAGGTCTCTGTGCCTGGCAGCAAAACTGGGGGGAGAGAGACACTACCTGTGGTACAGGAGGATAGTGTTGGCACAGCTTGAGTAAACTGAACATATTTGAGGCCGTAGGACCAGGTGTGGTGCAACATGGTGAAATGGCTGAGGTCCTTGCAAGGTTGATCTCCATTGCCGATGAACAACGGCACGGCAAACATTGCACCCATCTTCCAAAAGGGGTGAATCATCTTCAGAGAAAAACAACTCAGGAATTACAGACCAGTCAGCTTCACCTCAGCCCCTGTAACACATTGTGGAGAAAGTCCTCCAGGAAGCCATGTCCAGGCATTGAAATCCCAATGGAACAAGTGGTTTAATCTTGAGGAACTTTCAGATGCATACATGAATTAAAAATGTACTTCCTTCTTCCTTCTTCAGTTCAATGCTCTGTTTTTGTTATCTTTTCATTGGCTGGCGTGTGGCAAACACACAGCTATGTTATGTTGGTGTATTTGTCTACAAAGTAAACCTCATAGAAGTGCTGGATTCAGCTTTTGTCTCACCTTTTCTCCAAGTATCCCCAACAGCAGACCCTCATCTTGTTACACTGACTGAGTTGCAGTATTCTATATTAATCAATTCTATATTTAATCATTCCTGTTAGCTTATGATGAAACACTGAAGTTGAAGGCACTTAAAAGAACATGTTTACTTATACACTGTATTTATTGTTGGAAAAATTACTCTACTGGCCTAAGGAGAGCATAGATATTTCATGGATGGAGAAATTCCAGCTATACATTAGATGATTTTTCTCTTGGAAAGATTAAATGCACAATATTTCATTCCATCTTGATTTGCCTCATTTACAAAATTGGCAGCTGGGTCCCTTGATAAAATGTGTCTCTTCTTCAAAAATTTGCATTTGGTAAAAGTGATAATGTTGTTTAGAGTTGGAATGGCTTCAGATTGCTCATTTAGCTGTCACTGTTGCTTTTATTTATGTATTTGTTTAATTTAACTTTCTTTTTCTTTCTTTCTTTCTTTCTTTCTTTCTTTCTTTCTTTCTTTCTTTCTTTCTTTCTTCCTACCTTCCTTCCTTCCTTCCTTTCTTCCTTCCGTTCTTCCTTTCTTCCTTTCTTCCTGTCTCTCTTTATTTGCATTGGCAGAGGACTTCTATTTCATTGATTATATAGTTGGCTTTTGACAAATGCAAAGTTATAAACGAGTAAAAGAACATTTCACCCTAAAAAATCTGTATTAAATGCTTCAGAAAAAATGAAATTATTTTATGCTCATGTATGAGTTCAAAATTTGTCTTAACGTCATATATACCCAGTCACATTCTTCTGTGTGTTGCCTTTTTGCACTCTCTTGTCTGCACTTTAAATTTGACTTTGTGTGGTCTATCATGGTCACTTCTTATTTCCTGAGACACTGTGGTAGTGGAGATCAGTTTAAATATTTAAGCTGACAAATCCTTGGCTTAACACTTGGTCCAGCAAAGAACTTGAAACTGTGATTAACTTTAAGCACCACTGATTTTCATGGGACTGATCATATGCCTTAAAGTAAGTATGGCCTTCTGCACTTCTCTTGGGTCTGTGTCCAAGAACTGAGGGTTCTTCTTGGCTTGGGGAGGGGACTGCACTTTTCCCCTCATTTAGGTGCTCTAAGGTGTCCACATGCCAGGAGCGCTCAGGCATTTAGAGCGGACATGGGAGAAGAAGCAAAAAAGGGTAATGATTTGATAGTAATTTGCTATGCACTTTTATAAAGTCAGATGATGATTTCGGTTTGTTAATTTTGATGAAGAGGGGGTAGGGCAAGATCTAGAGCCTAGACCAGTATGCAGAACCTGTGTATAGAAACTTCAGTTTGTGAGACCAGTATGCTCGATTTACTAGCAAACGGTGATTACGGCTACATCACAGCCCCTTTGCAGTCATTATCATCTCCTAAACGACTTCTGTTACCACCAAGTATTGGACAAAATTAACCCGGCTGCTAGCAGCCAGACGGTAATTTATAAGCATGCAAAATTTTTAATCCAAAATTCAGCTGAACCTTGTATCCCACGTGGATCATCTCCCTTTTGAGAAAAGGTTATTACCATTATGTCAGAATGGAAGTAACGTCTACATACACGTCTGAAACTGCAAACTGCAACTCGGATGCTATTTTTAGTCTTAAAAGGCACTGTTATACCTATTCTGAGATTCAGTATGTGTACAATCCCTTCAGATTCCCTGGAATGAATCCCCAACATACACTTTTCACCTGAAGGTCTCTCTTCCTTGTCTTGCCTTGCCTTGTCTTTGCCTTGTCTTGTCTTCCCTTTTCTTAACTAATTCCCCTTCTAATGAAGACACATCTGGAGTTAACAAAGAAAAGGAGCTAACGCAGCTGTTTGTGTACCATCACTGGGCTCAGTCTTCTGCATATTCTGTCCCTTGCCTGCCTTTTGTCGCTCGTCTATTCAGCGGGAAAAGCCTGTTAAGAGAAGGAACTGCATTTGAACAAAACAAAGCACTGTGGAGACTATTTTTCAGTGAGCTGGTGAGGCTTACTGTAACGTCTATAATAGCCAATAGTTTAATGTGGCAACAGTTCAGTAAGGACGAGAAAAAAATAAATGGCATTTAGGTCACATTCCTAGTTTCTGAGAAAATACTGAGGGGTAAAAGAAGGAAAAGAAATAGACTTATGTCTGGAAAAAGCTAACGTACGTAGCTAAGTCCCCTAGCATGAAAAAAGAACTGTGTCACAGACATAGCTGAGGTTAAGAATAGACACGTTACATCATCTTTTGCACAATGCAGTAGTGAGGAAAGGGAGGAAATGAGGCCTTAAGAAAAGACTAAATAAATTACAGACAGATTTTATAGAAAAATGGCTAGACTGAAAGCTCCTTAGGAAAAAATCTGAATTGTGATCTGTGTTAGATACAGGTAAAGAAAGAATGGAAAGAACTACTCTAACAAAAAGAATCAAATAGCTGGGATTACTGATGACATGGTAGAAATGGTCAGAGGATCTGAGAACAATCCATTTTTATTTTTTTTTAAGAGATTCTGTAATTGCCTCTGGCATGTTAGCAATGGTAGCAGGCTGTGCAGCAGCCTTTCAAACTCTGAAGTCTCCCTAAGCCCAACAGGAAAAATGTATACAAAACTCTGAACAGTTTTTTTTCCCCACAATTGACTTTATACAAGACTGCAAACAAATTAATCAAGAGAAGGTTCTCTTGAGAGAAAATTCTAACTTCAGAACCATATCTCTGGCACCTCTTCTATAGCATGTGGAAAAATAAGGGAGTTTCATTAGTCCTGTGAGAACACAGAACCTCTGTAGGATGGGAGCTGTGCTCAGGGGTGGCAACATCCCATCCTCCTTGGAGAATAGTGGCACTTAGATTGCTGCTTGGGGTGTGCAGAGGAGCTCCTAATAAACGTAGCCCACAAGCCAACTGAATGCTAGGCTTCTTTGCACACACTGAACAAACGGTTCAAAAACTCTTTCTTTATTTCATTGATGGCTTCAATAATGAATAATCCAGACAGGAATAGTTAAACCATAGTGCAAGGAGCTGAGCTGGATGGCCTGTCAGCCCCTAAATTTTCGGCTAGGGTTTTGTAGAAAGACCTGTTCTGTGCTTCCATTTCTAGCCTCGAGCAGAGAAATGGAGGGACTTGGTGTTTCTTAGTTCAGCTGGAAAGAAAACAACATCCCAGGTCTGAAGGTATAGACTGAAAGTCTGAAAGCAATTTAAACTCTTTGGATAAAAGTTTGGAAAAATAAACAAAGTGCATATGGTTAGATGAGAAAAATGCTGGATAGTAAATAATTAAGTTAGAAGCAGGTGTCAGGCAAAGATTGAAAAAGCTATAGCCTAGGGCTAAAGGTAAACTAGGGATGATACAATATGTCCACTGAAACCAACCATTAGTTCAATTCTGAAGCACTGCATGGATATGGAACAGGATGGGGTCTACTTCCTGGAAGCTCGCTGGACACTAGAAAGATTGAAACACATCCTGGAACATCCTACAATTTAGTACCTCTTGTCACTCTGTGTTTTTTAAAAATTATACTTTCTGAAATTTTTAATTAAATGAAATTAAAATTCTTTAGCATGGCAATATAATTTTGCTTCAAACAAGCAAGCAGATTCAGGAAAGGTGTGTGTCATGTAAAGGACCGTAGCTCCTGATTCCACTTTCACTTGGGGATTCCACTCTAGAAGAGTTTGTGTCCCAGAAACAGACAAAGGAGCAGATTGTAATTGGTTTGTGTTCACAGCCCCATGTAAATGCAAATGTAAGCCAGTGACAACACAAGATGTGCTTACCTTATGAAAGGGTCCATGCTGTTTCTATCTGACTCTTCTAAAGAAGGGAAGCAGCTCTCAGATTATAACAGGTGTCACAAAGGTGTAAAAGTCTATTGAAACCTGTAGCGGGACACGGTGAATCAGAACATCTCGACCACGGCAACTTTTTTCAGGGCAGCGCTGGCTTTGTGCTGGCCTCCAGAAGACCAGGTAATGGATTCCTTCCATTGCTTCCATCTTCACAATGGCTTCTTGACCCTCCTGGCTTCATCTCACAAATTTACTACTGCAAAGCTTAGGAGACTTTGGGCAAGCTCTCATTAATGGAGACTAGACAGAAGATACTGCATACATATATGACAGCAATAAGTTAAGGATGATTGAGTAAAATTAACTTTGGCATTTTTAAAATTTTGATGTTCAATTTGCAAGTATAACACTTTTTTTGAAGAGTGTTCTTAAAGAATTTCCTGCTGTGTATAAAATAAAGTGAAAAAAATATCATTGTCTGGCTTTGTGCAAAGCTAAAACAGAAGACTGCCTTCTAATCATTGCACAATAAGTGAGACACAACATTACAGAAACAGACAATGGAAATTTATGCACTTGGATCCATGTTTAAAGAAGAAAACAAATAATATTTAGGTTTTAATATTTTTTTTGTCAATTCAGAGGAATCTGTCTTATAAGTGTGCTTCCTGTTACAATTTCAGATGATCATCTCCTGATTCCAGATAGATTGCCTGTTCCCAGTCCTCCACAGTAAACCAACTAAAAAAAAAACCTCCAGAACTGTAGGGGATTAAGCTGTCAGAAATGTAAATCTAAATGTAGGTGAAACCTGCTCTGGTTGCTATTTTAATCTGAACAGACACTAGCTCAGCCTAGTCAGAAAATAAAAATAAATTTGAAACAGACATCAAGGAGTCACATACTTTATGGGAGCCCTGCCTCAAATGGCCTAACCAAGCAGGGTCACTATGGCTGAACACTGAGACTATTTAAGAATAAATATCAGTTCCAAAGAGAATTGGCATACTATGGCAGTCTTCATTGTTTCCATTATTACCATGGGTTTATAGGGTTTAGAACTCTTTTACAGTTTAAAATGTCATATCCCAACCAAATTCAGTGTGGTGTGATTATTGCAGTAAATCCCCTCAAAAAATAATTTTTCTGGCTTTCATTTTGAGTTTGGCAAATGCAACAAAAGAGATAACATCGTTTGGCTTGTAGTCACTAGGCGGTCCCACAGAAAACTGTCTTGCCAACAGAGCAGCTCAGAGCTTCTCAGCATTGGAAGCAAAATTTAAATTCTACCACCAAGAAGCTCCTGTTTGGGTGATGGGGGAGAAGAGTAAGTGACAGAGCTGAAACGATAGAGCAGGAAGGGAGACAAATGCTGCTGCTATTCTAAGACTGCCATATACACTCCAGTCTGACAACTGCAGCCAGCAATGTTTCCAGGTTTCTAGCACAGGCAAAAAGACTCTGACAAATCCATTTTGCTACTGCTCTGTGTCACTGTATCTCTCCATATATGCCAGTATAAATGTCACCAGTCCCACAGGTGTAACCCACAAGGATAAGGTCAAGCACCAATGGGTAGAACCCCATCCCTGACTGCCTCATACCCTGGTGTGACAACCTCTGTCAGCTGCTACTGGCACCAATGCTGCTGGTTAATCTGCAGTCCAACAACAAGCACCTCAACACCCTCATCAGTACACCCTTCCACACAAATCTTCACTTTAATAGAGGACTGAACGGGGCTTACTGGTCCTTGATTGCTCTGTGTAGTAGAAAGGCCCAGGATCTCACTAGGGTAGGGCACAGAGAAGGAAGGGGGAACAGTAATGTGGAAACGTGTGTTGACTCAGGAATGAGCTGACACATCCTAGCAGTTTTTTGGACTAAAAACTCCACTGGCTTTACTTAACTTAGCTGGGAATATTGTCCAGAATTCTAAATAGTTGTTTTTGCACACTGCGTATAAACACTCAGTCTAAAACCTACTTCTTTAACAACATTCCTGAGTTATCCTGCTTGTTTGTGCTTATCTTGATTGTCTGAGTGGAATATTTTAACACTGGAACTCTAAAGGCAGCTGGTATGGTACCAATGGTATGTGATCTAACGCGTTCAAGTCAAATGCAGATATTTGTCTACATGCAATTTTATGCTGGATTTTTAAATTGTATTCCATTCTGGAGAGATGTTAACATACCAGAGGGAGGAGTGGGAGTGCAGATGGTGGGGAACTGTGTTAAGAACCAGTATCAACTTGATTTTCATGCTGGCATTTTGCCTTTCAGTCTGGAAGTCTTCTGGAAGGCATTTTGCCTTGCAGTCTGGTTTTTAGACACCTACTAGTAACGAATCTCCTTGCTGGCATTAAACCTTGACGTATTGGAAGTATATTGGAGTTTATGACTCCATAGATTCATATATTGATTGCTGATGATTTGCATGCACGTAAACCACACAGTGAAAAAAATTTAACAGCCTGTAAAATAAGTATTAGAAAGAACTGACAAGGACTGTTCAGTTCATTATTATCTCATGAGATAATATGTATCTTACTCATTTTATATGACAATAAATTCTTTCAGAGGAGCTATTTAGCAGCTCAAATGCACATTCTTATACAAAACTAAACACCTAGCTATGAAACTCAAGCTGTTTGTCTCTTGGATACATTTCTCTAAAGTCTAGCATGTTGTGGATGCCCCATCCCTGGAAGCCTTCAAGGCCAGGCTGGATGGGGCTTTGAGCAACCTGGTCTAGTGAGAGGTGTCCATGCCCATGGCAGGAGGGTTGGAACTAGGTGATCTTTAAAGTCCCTTCTAACCCAAACCATTCTATGATTCTATGTAATTTTGTAAAATTCTTTGGTCTTGATCTGACAAATGGAGGACAATATTTCAAGACAGACTACAGAAATGGAGTCTTAAAATTTAGAGTTCTAGTTGTGAGGGGTTTTGGTTCTGAGTTCTGTATGAGGTGATAGCTCGGTGTATGTAGATAAAAATAAATGGAGAATCAAGTTCAGTAATAGTGTTCCATCCCTAAACCACATAAATTTGCAGTTATTGTATATGTTAGGAATGCAAATAGACCAAAGTGCTTGACTCATTCTCCCTTCCCTTCCCTTCCCTTCCCTTCCCTTCCCTTTGTTGGATAACTTCACTAAAGCAAGATGGCTTGAGTTGCTTATAATAATTTCCTTTATTAAGTGTAACTTTCCCTTTTGCTTAAGAGAGCATTACAAGACTGATAGTTTTCTGCAAACAAACCATGAATCAATCTGTTGCATACTGAAAACATCTGCACAAATTACAAAAAGAAAAGCCAAGAAACTTAGATACCATACAACTCTGCTATGACCACATTTTGAATTTATCTGTTTTCTATCTTTGGTATTGCTTTGCTTCATTTTCTGGTCTTTTTGCTTGTTTTTTTGGATGCATATGACAAACAGTGATGACTAAGACTATGACTGAAGGTTTAATCCTCTATTTTCTTTTTGCTTGAGTGAACCAAATTAAACAAATGACCACAAAGTTTAACTTTCCTTGGTATCAAGAAGAGCATCTGGGGCTGTTTGTTTTGAGTGTGTACCTTTTTGAAACATACATCCATAAAACATTTCCAGCTAGTCTCATGAGGCCCAGTTCTTCTCTCATTCAACTTGGATAAGCCAGGAATTACTCCACTCAGTGGAGAATGTTAGGTTGCTCAAGTAAATGAAAATTTCAAGTAAATGACAGCAGAAGCTTTCCTCAGCTGCATTTATCTTTTTCTGTTTCAGCTTTTGAATTTACTTGTGTGCCAGACAAAATGGCAGCTTCCCAAGTCTCTGAGTAATAAGAGAATGATAAATGATTCTTTTTGGTTACAATAGCTCTACGTGAATTGTAGGACTGAGGCATGTCTTCCCGCTCCTCTCTGTGCTGCATGCCCCACTTGTTATCTGGGTCCACTGAACGTAAACCTGGGTCTGGGCAGTAAAGGCACAGTGTAGTGACCCAATGTCTGGACAGTGGGAGACTGGGCAGGACTATATATACTCTGTGAATTTATATGCATGGGTCTTGTCAGTGAAGGTCACCAAAGGATTTCCTCTTAGGCAATTTTTAAGCAGCATGAGAATGTATAAACAGAGCACTTAGCTGGGATTACATTTTGAGGTGAACAATGATGTTCCAGTATAAAATTGCATCAATTTCTCTCACCGATGTCTGCTCCTGCTTGGCCAGAAACGGCTGCAGCCTACTCATTCTCACTTTTGAATGTCACGGAGACTGCTCTCTACCACTGTTATGACTCTCGTAAGTGGTGTGACTGAATTTTTTATGATCACAGAAGCTGTTCAGTTATTTCTTCTTTTTTATTGTTGTGTTCTAGGAAATTAATGGATTACAATTCAAAATGCAAAATGAAAGGATTAACATGCTAATTGGTATGCCTTAATTCAGTGTTTATTTTATTTGCAATTTACGTATTTAAAATATGAAGACTGGGCCCAGTGGCTGGAGATAAAAGAGCTTTGCCTAATTGAAGGCGTTGTTTTGCTAATTATCATAGTAATGAAGTTGTATCACAGGCTAATGCATTGTATTATTAGTAAACCAAAGTTAGGGAATAGAACAGAATGGGCTGGAAAACAAAACAAAACAAAACAAAAAATGTTCCTCATATGTCTCCAAGAACTTCCATGAACTTGGACCCTACAGTAAAGCATGAAATGTACTGCTGGCTATGGGTAAATCCTTAGAAATTTCTGTGCTTTTGGCAAACTTCCTGGGGAAAACTATGATTAACGTGAAAACCAAGTGGTGCACCTGAACTTCACATTTTTTTCAGTGACCAGAAAATCCAGAGATGATGGTTTAATAGTCAAATTTGGAGACTCTCTGATTTTTGTGACCATGTGGATAACAACAGATTTGAGGCTTCTTGTAGTATAAAAAAGACCTGTATCACTCTTTCTGATAGTGCCCATGTAGCTCGCTCCTGTGAGGGAAGCCTTTCTTGTTCTTATACTCCAACCCTTGATCTCCTCTATTCTTCCTCTTTTCAACACCATCTCATCTGACATCGTTATCCAACATCTATCATCTTTTCTTTCATGAATATTTCCTAAATGGTTTTGCCTCTTGTCTCTCATTCTTCTTGTCCTAAGAATTTTCCACCTCCCTGTTGAAAACACCCATTTCAAGTGATGACCTTTCCTAATATTTCCTCACTTTGCATCTTTTTTTAATCTGAAACATTGATTCAGCTCTCCCATTCAAATGGATTTTTCAGCTTCATATCTCCATGTATTTACAGAATAACATAAAGATATCCAAGCCTTACACTGACAAAGTTCAGGTAGATACTGCAGGCTAGCTACACTAACACATATCTTAAAATTAGTTGCTAAAGCTGCTTGAGAAATAATAAACTATCACACAGCATGCTTGTGGACTGTAAATCACACATAATCCAATTAGTTTGACGCTAGCTTATTTACAAGTTACTTCATGTCTAAGGTGGCTGTGGAAGATTTGCTGGTTTCTTATCACCTCAATCCTTCCTCATTGCAATTACCCCTCAGTTAATTCTCCTGTACTTTACTTTTCCTCAACATTAAATGCTTTATCTCAATATGTCCACCTCACTGACTCTCATGCCTAGCTCAGTGTTAACATCTACTTCATCAGCTCCAACTCTTATTCTGTTGCAGGTCTCTGCCACTTACATTATCACCAAGCCAGCCTCTTCAACTTTATATCAATTATTTTTCAGTTCTGCCAGTCTTCTACAGCCAAAGATTTCTGGCACAAGTCCACTAGTTCCTCTTCGGGGAAAAAATGTCTACCAGAGTAGAGATGGATTTTAAGACAAAACTCATAAAAAGGACAATGCATCAGTAGTAGTCCCTTTCACATGACTTTAGCCTATGAACAGAATAGTTAGAGCACTTACCCAGAGAATGCAGTGCGAGTGAATCCTTATGGGTTTGGACCCAGGTCCCAGCACACTGTGGTGTATCCCAGACTTTGGAGCACTGTGAGGGGCCAGAGTGTCCCCTGATGCATTTGGGGCATCGGAAAGCAGGACAGTGAGAAGGTACCAGAAGGAAAGCATGCAAGACAGAATAGTCTTGAACTACTTGCAGCTTCCTTGAGCACATTTGCTTTCACTTCAGAACACTATTTGTCCTCCTAAACATCATTTAAGGTCAGACAGAGTATTGCCCAGTACACTGATCACTTTGGTAAACTAAGGATCTCTGTGAACCATGGCCAATTACTCTTGCATGTTTGACTGAAGACTGGCTCTACTTAAATACAAGCAGAGAGAAAAGTTTCTAGAGTACCCTATGGACAATAATTGAAGTTTGTCAGGTTGAGAAGAAGCTAATATCTCTTCTTTAAAGTGCTTTATTTATTTAAAAATTGAGCAGAATGCAAGTGCTAGCATAACTACAATGGCAGATGATATAGTTGTGATCAGAAGTAACTTTTCAGGCTTCTTAGAGATCTGTTATAGAGATACTTAAACTTGGACTGCAGTGGCACCCCAGCCATTTATTCCATAAAACAAAGCTTTCCGGAGCATGAGTGAGGCAAGAAGTTTAACCTGTGAGGCAGTCTACAGACCCAGATAAAAAAAAGGTATATCACAAGTTTAGCTGCTATGAGAGGCAAGAAGTACCATAAAGTAGATATCAGGATTGTTTTTTATGGCATAGCTGAGCATTTAGTGCCTAAATCAAAGAAAGACTGGCTTTGACTTTCATTTATTAAAAACTGTCATTGCAAAATTCTGTCTTCAGTGTTATTGAAGATTACAAGTCTCTTGCACAAAGCCTTAATCTCCTCTTTCTACAGACCGTATTCCCTTTCCTAATTTGTCATTGATGTTCTTGGGATACTTCTATTTTAAATATCCTGTTTTTCCCACTAGCATATAAACTACATGAAAAAATATCAATAAACAATGAACGAGAAATTTTATAACTGATAGACCAGCGGTCATAACAAAGAACAGATGCCCTCCTTGCAAGTGCGTAAGCTTGGCTCCTAGAAGGTCCAAATTCCAGAGCCACCTCATTTGATTATTTACTTGGTGAAATTGCTTATTTGCTTCTGTGCTTTGACTAGTGCTTTTTGTCTACATCTTAACTCCTTTGTTGAGCACAGCAAATGAAAACAGCACTATCAACTAGAATGGTTTCTTCTTTCTCATCATTATGATGCCTGGTTGTTGTAATACTGTACCAAACCATGTAGTTTTGACTTCAGTTATTTGCATGTTTGTGTTGCATTCCTTTGGCTCTTAAAGAAAATATGTTATTTTTCTGATGGGAATGCCACACACAGTCTGCTGGTATGGTTAAGAGGGTATTTTGACATCACCATTTAATTATCTCAGGTCATTCCTAAAATAAAATTTGTTCTGTTATTTGAAATTAATTTGTCTCACTTCAGTAAAATGAATAAGTTTTTACTTCCTTTTCCCACTGAGGTTAAGAAGGAACAGATATATGAATTTTCCTTTCAGGTAAGACTGAATAAATCTTGAAGTTCATTCAGAAGATGAGTGGGTACTTATGAAACAGGATATAATTCATGGTCACTGCCACTGAAATTTGTACTTCCACTTTGTATTCTGCTTGAACAGAAAATAATTTCTTCTCTTGTGAAATGATCTGACATGATAGATCTGTGGGTTTTTATGGTATCCAATTTTAAGTAGTCCCCTTCTCTGCATTGACAATGACCTAAGGATACTTGAAGCTGGAACAAGAGATTTCTCAGTAACCTTCCTGAATATTGTACCTTTTTCCACTGGAGGGTGTCTTCAATGTTGGCTGGTCTCTTGTGGAACTGCCAGTTCTTTATTTGGGTGCAGATATCTAGCTGGCACTGGGACATCTTTGTGATGGTACTTGCTGCATCTGGAAAAAATAAAATGCAAACCTGCCTTTCACCACTTTTTGGTTGTTTCTTAACTTCAATCTTAAGCACGGCCAACAGGAAAGACCCATGTAGAAAACAGAGACATTTTAGGAAGTGGACCAATTGTCCTCTATCAGTCTACACGTCTTGCTGAAAAACGTGGTTGAAAGTGCTGCAGTGTTTCACTGTCTGCTCCTGATAATATGTCTCCACAATTGCTCTGCTATTCTGATATGACTGATTTCAGGAAAACCCATAGGAGTTCTGTATTTTCTTTTAAGATACAACACAATTAAGAGACATCTCTTATTTTATCTCAGCTCTTGAGAGCACATGTCATATTCTCTGATGCTTCATCCAATGCTGAAATTTTCTTTTTATTTTACAACCTGTGAGCTAGAAATATTTGCTGTAAGCGTAAACAGCAAATGTTTTTGTCAATTGTCTCCAACTAGAATTTTATGCATCTGATAAGACCTTCAGGAGGGCCAAGAACATTTACTGCTTGTTGTTCCTCCTATGGATATTGGTGTGCTGCTCCTTCCATACCTATTATATATCTCATGTTGTGCTGAGGAGCACTGATCGCCAATATACCAGAAGAAAGAGAGGAAGAAACAAATGTGGGAAGCAACTTCAGAGTTTTTATCAGCCTCTGAAAGAGACTGGAGATATTTATTGTTTATATAATTTTGAAGGTAAAAATTTAAATTAAACTCAAACTTTATTCTGTTAAAAATAATGTAATTTGTTTTTATGTGGGGGTAGTTACTGGTATTGTACATATAAGAAAAAAAGATGACATTTCTTATGAAAGCTGCTGAGGTGAAAATCTTGGAAAACAAATTTTTTTTCTTTACAGTACATGTTTCACACTGATATTGTTAATGTGAAAACCAAGCATTTACATTATGAATCACACAAAGTATAACAACAATGTATCAGGGAAAGGAAAGCCTTACAACAAAAGCGTACTTTATCCAAAAAGAAACGGTATGAGGTTACCTCTTACACATAGCTTGTCTGGTTTTGTCTGAATGACAAAAATCAATGTTTCATACTCGTCTCTCAAATACATCTTGGGAAATCTGACTGGGTTCCTTTATTATATTTACTGCACTGAAAAACTAGTAAGCTCCCAAAGGACCACATTCTTCTTGGCTGCACCTGTGGAGCTCATTGGAACCAGGTGTCACAAAACCCTGACAAAAGGCAGAATTTGAAAATAACAGGGCTGGTACATGAAGCCAGTGGCACAATATGTCCTGCTGGATCTTCGCTCCCTGGTTCAATGATGCACACGTCAGAAAATCTTTGTTTTGGAGATATTAGGTGTGACTGCTCAGAGTGATCATTTAATGTGACGAGGTATGCAATAAGAATGTGATAGGACATGTAATGAGAAGGCAAGAGTGTGGTAATATCATATTTCTTTGACCTCGGTATACTTACCCATCTCTTTTTTAGCGGTTTTGGACTATTTCATCTGAGCTGGTGTTAGGCTTTGTCTTAGCCAAGAGACTGCGGTTCTGTAACCTCAGGCAGTTAAAAATTTCATTTGAATAAAAATGCAATAAACTAAGATAATCCTTGCAAAAATGGGAAAGAAGGGCAAACAGACAAACAAGTCATTTGACCCTGCTAGAAAACTGACAAAACTTGCTCAGAGCAAGCAGCAAAATAATGTGAAACCTGGTTTCAGAACACAAGTGACCCAAAGAGAAGCACTGTGGAAATTCAGGAGCACAATAGGTTTGCAGGTAGTTGATTAACGTAAGTCATAAAGAAACTCAGGTTAAGTCCATAGCAGCAACGCTCTGTTTACCTGAAGGGCCATATTTAACACAAAACAACAAAAAGCTCATGTGGACAAGGGTGTGGGAAACATCAGAAGCAAAAGGTAGAAATAGCTCCATCTGATCATTCTCAGCAGGATCTGGTTTCCAGCATCTTTTGTAGGGTGTAAGCAGATTTCTGGTTAGAGCAATGCATAGAGCTCAATACAAAATTTGTACAACAGTGAAAACATTATCCTCACTTCATCATCTTTTTAGATTAATCACTTCTGTAGAGTTAAAAAGGGAACTACATAGATACATCATGTCAGAAGTCTAATGTGATTTTGAGGAGATACAATTGTGCTTAGACAAGCAAGAAGTGTGGTAAGGCAGTATGTGTGACAAAAATAATGGAAGTATTTTTTCCTCCTAAATGCTTATAGCCTTGTCATTTGTTACTGTAAATTGATGAGTACCTCAAGAAACTTGGCTCAATTCTTCCAACAGTGTGCTGTAAATAGTGCAAAGTCTGTTACCTCAAGCACTTCTTCCCATCTAGGACCTTTTATTCCTAACTGGCAAGGCTTCCTGAATTAGGAAGACTGTAACAGAGATTTTTACTGGAATCACAGAGCCAAACTACCAAAGTACTGAACGCAGGAGAACCCGTAGAGATCACTTGATCCCACCCATGTGATACCGAAAGAGACAGACTCAGATTTGATCCAGAAACTTTCAAAAGTATTCTGGCAATATAAGGCCAGGAATTACCTCTTAAATGGACTTTATCTTGTTAGCTCAAGAGGTGGATCTTTTATAAATGCTGTCTTTAATAAAAACCAAACATCTGAATGTAAGAATCACCAATGTTTCCGTAAGATTCTCCCTCTGTAGAAGAATGAAAGCTAAGGAAGACAGCCTCCTGCATTCCTGAAGGATTACATGTGATCTTGCTAATTCAAGAAAGCTGAAAGACTGGCTGCTGAATGTCTAAAAAGGGCAGAACAGATTTTTGTCAGAGGCAACACTTCCTATTCTTTATATGGTCATTTATATTTATTTTGTACTGATATTTCATCCTGTCATATGTTCTTCGTTAATGGAAGTCTTGACTCGGGTTTTGTCACCACAACCTTTTCAGAAGTGTTCAGTGGCCACAAGGGGACTTTTAAGCAGGAGGTAAGAAGCTTTGGAAAAAGGAAAGAAAGTGAATCTTTTCAACACGCTAGCCACAGTATGTCTGCAATAGCCTGAGTTTTCAGTTCCTATACAGTTTGCCATCCTAGCAACTGGAAAAATATTTTTACTCGCAAAGTGAGTACGTTTGTGCTGGAAGGCAACTGGGATCCAGTGATGCAGAGCCAAAAATGCCATCTTACAGAGCAAGAATTTAGAGCAAAGTCACAGTTTAATGTAAACGTATGAATGGGACTGTATTTTACAGAATTAGAGGCATCTCTTAAAGCCCAGGAACTCTGGACTATGTTCTTTTTTTTAAGGCCACCTGAAATAAGTGAAGTCTATTTAGTTCCTCTTGTCATACATTCACTATACTCCTGTGCCTGCTGCAATAGGCATAAGGACTGAGAAAGTATAGGTAGAACCCTACTGTGGCCTTAGCCCCCAGCTTCATCAGCCTATGGGAGGGATTAGGTGGCCTAACTACATGCAATAACATGGGATGTGACTTAGTAACAAAGTCAATCTCTTCAACATTGTGTTCTTTAAATACCATAATAAAGAAACTGGGACTAATATAATGACTAATTCCTTCATTTAAGTACACACAAAAAATCAGTCTCTCCACATGTCTAGTGTCCACCAATTCCTTCTTCAGATTTTATTTTCTGTGAGTAAAGTGCACATAGAATTGGGCAAATGGTTAATTATGCATGCAGTTAAAATCACGCAAAACAGTTTTTATCTGAAGAAGTTGGGAAAAAAATAAAATGTAAACTTTGAAAAGAATAAATCTTATTACCTCATTAAATGTGTTAAACAGTAATTCCAAATTGTGTTATATATCAAAATTAGGACTATATTAAACAGACGATAAAAGAAATAGACTATAAGCCAATTTTGTGAAAACATGAATGATATCAAGAAGGGTATGTGCAACTTCGGACTGTCATTTTTCTGTAAACATAGACCCTTGTAGATCGTATAGTTAACATCTGGAAATTTTTCTGTGTAAGTTTTATATGTAACTATATTAATAAAAATTCTGACCCATCATTTACCATCAAATGATTGATGATGAAGTAGGTTAGAATTAGGTTGAATTAGGTTAAAGTATAGAGTTTTCCTCGTGGCACATTTCCAATACTCCAATAATGTTCATTCCCTGCATCCTGGATGTGATGTTGACTCAGCTCCATGGTACAGTCTGGACCTCAGAGACACAGCAAAACACCAAGTGATTCTTCTACTTCTTCAGTTAGAAATCTGGAACTGGATATAGTTTCTCAGACTCACCGAAAAAATGCTAGGCAACTCCCATGACTAACTAGGTTATCACAAATAGCTTCATCCAAATATGGAAAATTAGCTGATCTTTTTTTTTCCTCAGAGACCAAATGGATGGCTGTACAAAACACTCTAATGTGCCAGATGAGACAACTTGTTATTTGCTGTGTCCCTGGGTAAAATGAAACTAAAAATGCAGTGGAAAGAAAAAAATCCACATTTTTTTCTTTTACCTTTTGTTTGCTTTGTGCTCCTTATCTATTTATTTTCCTATTTTCAGTATTCTTACGACAGATCTAAGACAAGATTACCTTTATGTTTTTTCTCACTTTACATTTGCTATTTCGACTTCAAATAAATGTAGCTGCATGGGTAGGAAGAAAATTTCATTAATCGTCTTTGAGATGCTTTCAACAGAAAAAGCAATTATTTCTCAGCATTTATATAAACAAAAAAAAGATTAATTAGGTGGCAGTGTAGTCCATTTATGAGTTTATCTGTAAAGATAACATCAAATGTTTGTGTCATGGTTAGTTCTGGGATCTGCAAGAGCGAGTCATCAGAGTCAAAGTTCAGATGAAGAAATGGACGTCAGCTGATATCTTGCCAAACTGCACAGCATTTGGAACAAGGATTTTAGTTTGTACAGAACACTTCTCAGTTTATCAGTCTTGATAAATTATTTTTGCACATACTAATAACAAACCGTATTGGTTTATTTTTACATAAAGGGAATCAAGTTGGAAGAGCAAACAAACACAAAGCTTTTATATGGAGAGGGGAAAAATATGACTTGCCACTTATACTGTGAATGTCATTTTCACTCACAGCAGTGACTCACATTCAACTACTTTTTTAAAAAAAATATAAAGAATGGAATGGTATCTCTATGATTTAAACAGTATGACATAGGTCACTTTCTGAGTCCAACAGAGAGCTTGCTATAGCCTGTGCCTTGAACACTTCTCCTGAGATATTAGTGTCACTTTTCACTTTGAGATGTTCTCAGGTCCCTGACTAGCTCACAAACATTTAGGAAAAAGGGAGTGACCAAGAGAATCTATATCTCATTGCATAAATAAATAGAAATCAAAGGAGCACGTAAGATCAACTGACAGCTTTCCTGTATTTTCTAGGCTGTCAAATTCTTATCAGTCTGAAAATGATCACTTGTTCAAACTTTTCTGTTGTACAGCCTTTAATATGTGGGGCACAGGAGTGAAGCAGAAGAGATCAAAACACCTATTGCCATCTTGCCTTGTACCGGGTTTGCGTGGCAAGGTTTTAGTAGCGGGGGGCTAAAGGGATGGATTCTGTGAGAAGCTGCTAGAACCTTCCCCTACGTCTGATAGGGCCAATGCTCCAAGACAGACCTGCAGCTGGCCAAGGCTGAGCCTATCAGTGGCGGAGGTAGCAACTCTGTGATAACATATTTAAGAAGGGAAAAAAAATACAAACTGTGCAACAGCAACCAGGAGAGAGGAGTGAGAGAAACAACTCTGCAGACACCAAGGTCAGTGAAGAAGGAGGGGCAGGAGGTGCTCCAGGCACCACAGTAGAGATGCCTCTGCAGCCCACGGTAAAAACCATGGTGAGGCATGTTGTCCCCCTGCAGCTCATGGAGGTTAATGATGGAGCAGATATCCCCCTTCATGACCCCACGCTGGAGCAAGGGGATGCTTGGAGGAGGCTGTGACCCCATGGGAAGCTTGCACTGGAGCAGGCTCTTGGCAGAACCTGGGAGAGTAGCCCATGCTGGAGCAGGTTTCTTGGCAGGACTTGTGACCCCATGGGGGACCCACGCTGGAGAAGTTTGTAAAGAACTGCAGCCTGTGGGAAGGATTCACATTGGAGAAGTTCATGGAGGACTGTCTCCTGTGGGAGGGACCCCACGCTGGAGCAGGTAAAGAGTGTGAGGAGTCCTCCCCCTGAGGAGGAAGGAGCAGCAGAGACAATGTCTGATGAACTGACCACAACCCCCATTCACTGTCCCCCGACACTGCTGAGGGGCAAGGAGGTAGAGAAATTGGGAGTAAAGTTGAGCCCGGGAAGAAGGGAGGGGTGGGGGCAAGGTGTTTTAAGATTTGGTTTCTATTTGTCATTACCCTACTCTGACTTCTAATTGGCAATAAATTGGTGAACGATCTCTCCCTGTCTGTATCTCAACCTATGAGCCTTTTGTTATATTTTCTCTCCCCTGTCCTGCTGAGGAGGGGAGTGATAGAGTGGCTTGGTGGGCACCTGGCATCCAGCCAAGGTCAACCCACCATATGTCTTTATGCTTGCAGTATTTAAATGTTCTGTGCAGGGCATACACTTGAGCATCTTCAACAACTTGGTGCTGAATGTGAGTTACTGTATGAATAATAGAATGTAATACTTAACTATTTTCCATGGAAATCCCTCCTGAGCTTGTAATTTGCATCCTTGATGCTGCTTTTAATCTCCAGACTTAACGCAGCTGATGTCCTATATACCATAGGAGAACATTTCCCTATCTCACTCCATTAGAATAGAATAGAATAGAATAGAACAGAACAGAACAGAACAGAACAGAACAGAACAGAATATTTCAGTTGGAAGGGCCTACAATGATCATCTAGTCCAACTGCTTGACCAGTTCAGGGCTGACCAAAAGTTAAAGCATATTATTAAGGGCATTGTCCAAATGCCTCAAACACTGACAGGCTTGGGGCATCCACCACCTCTCTGGGAAGCCGGTTCCAGTGCTTGACCACCCTCTCAATAAAAAAATGCTTCCTAATGTCCAGTCTGGATCTCCCTCGGTGCAGCTTTGAAACATTCCCACATGTCCTATCACCGGATACCAGGGCAAAGGGCTCAGCACCTCCCTCTCCACTTCCCCTCCTCAGGAAGCTGTAGAAAGCAACGAGGTCGCCCCTCAGCCTCCTTTTCTCCAAACTAAAGAAGACCAAAGTCCTTAGCTGCTCCTCATAGGACATTCCTTCCAGACCTTTTACCAGCTTTGTTGCCCTCCTCTGGATGCATTCAAGGACCTTCACATCCTTCTTAAGTTGTGGGGCCCAGTACTCAAGGTGAGGCCGCACCAATGCTGAATACAGTGGGAATGGGCTTTACTGAAGTTACCTTTCAAGTTTAAAATGTTGATTATGACCCAGAAGTACTTCACCTTTCAATAATACATCTTCTCCCTTTGTCTGATATCTCTGCAATGCTAGCGTTCAACAAGGATGTCAAATGTTTTTTGACAGAAATTTTTCTACTCATTAAAAACCTTCTGAATGAAACTGGTATCTGCCTGGGCTTAGCAGCTATGGATCTTACACTGTCCCTTTAGCTGCTAAATACCTAAATAAGGTATGGTGCAAGCTTCACACGCCCTCCACATCCCCTCCTGCTGTTGTACCAATTGGGAGGATTTTCTGGGGCAGGAGGAAGATTTGGAACTCTGTGTTTTCTGGCTTTCTGGTAGTAATGTACAATGCTGTACTAAAAGTACTATGTAGTACTAAAGAGCCATAACATATAAATGTGGCTGTTCATCATTTTAGTATGAGCACGAAGAGCATGGCTAGAAGCCGGAAGAAGGAGTAGCAGCTCTAAAAAGGGTATTGTTTTCATGTTAAAATAAAGCCAAAATCTTTCTTGCCTTATATTTAATTTTCGGTTCTCTGAATTTTCTCTTAGAGGAGATAGGGACTGGAAGAGTTTTGTTTAGGAGTACACTGCTTCTCTTTATTGTCAGATAATAATATTACTGTTGTCAGTAATAATAATAAAACTGTCCAGACTTCAAGTTAAATAGAATTCTTACTAAAACGGAGTGGTGCAAACCATATAATCTTCCATGTCATTGTGCAGCATTGTGTTTCAGTAGTGTGCAGCACTGGCTGTGCCCCTCTTAAACCTGAACCATCTCTTGATTTGGGTTTGCTTGAAAAGGTTCATGAACCTGAGCAGAGTTTCAAGTTTCCAACAAACCTTTAAGCTGAGTATTCACACAGTTTCTGCTTTGTGCCATACCATGCGTCTTATACACAGTCAGCACAGAATAAAAATTTTGATTAACATCAGCTTCAGTGATCTTAAAGTCAGATCCTTGTCTGACATAAATGGTGAAGCTTTACATTTTGGTAGTCAGGTGCTGAACAACAAGATGTTGGTAGTGAAGAGTTCAAATAAGAGTATAAATAAATAGATCAGCAATCTTTTGTGCTTCTGAAGGCTTGCAAAATGGTGATCAGGGTTGAGGTTCATCTTACTAAACACAAGCCATCTAAAAGCTAGGGCATGCACTCTTAGCTGGTTGCTAGTTCTTCCTGTTGTGGAGGGAGAGACAGCCACGTCCACCAGATGGCTTAGCCTGCAGACTCTTGACATCTGTCTCTAGACAGGGTATGCTTCCATTTGAAGATGGCTGTGTCTATCCATTGATCAGGAATGCTGAGCATTTTAGGCACGATTAGAATAACATCAGTTTAATTCCTTTGTAAGAAATAAGGGTTTAGGCAAGCCCTTGGCCCCATCATTTGCTCCCCTCAGTACCACTGTTCTCTACTGTGAGCTCCTTGACTGACTATAACCCTTTGTATGCGCTCATAAAGATTTCTAAACATGCAAATGGTTATTTATACACTGAGAGGTACTTGCCATTTTTATGATGGATTTGGGGAAGAAATATCTTTGCCCCACTGTTTGCCTTTGTTGTTGTTCACCAGGGATTGATTGTTTAGAAGTTGTTCGTTTCAACTGTGATTGTCTTTATAAGGGTAGAGCTTTTCCTTACTGGTTTCCAAATGGTCCTATCCAGCCTCAGGGGAATTTATTCTCCCAGCACCACAGTAGGAGATACGAATTCAGAAAAGGACCTGAGACTCCAAGTTTTCCATAGTTTAAAGAAATATCAGTTAAGCCTGGAACTAAACCCTCTCCTTTTAATTTTCATGTCATGCCCTTTGTACTAGCCTCTTGTTCGTTGGTCCACAAATAAAAAAAGCAGGTAATTTCTCTGGCTTTCACTCACTCTCTTGCTCTCATTCTCTCACTTTCTCACTCCTATTTAAGTCCAAAGAGAAGTACATTTTTTATTTAGGAACTGGGGTCACCACGGATCACTAAAGCCAAAAATACTTTTGTTCATGAATTCAGTGTGAGAAAGATCACTCTCTAAAACCACTGTTGTTAGCAGTATGCAGAAAAATTTTATGATGTGTGTGTTGGCATTGGGAATGTTACTGAAATAGGTTTTCAGATTCTTCACCTGAAATATGATATGAAGAATCCAGCTTTCATGCAGTCATGCACCATTAGCTATGTTTAACAAATGCTTTAAACTCTCAGACTGAAGCAATAATTTTGATTATGACTATAGTGATATAAACCAGGCCTGAAATATAACAGCAGGATTCCCTGGAGAGCAGAATGAGAGTTAGAAATGAAACCCCATGTTCATTGAGGTGTTCCAGTACAAGTGTGGAGGGCCTTTTGTGAATGAGATTCAACACGTGTCACTTTTCACACGTGCTTGGACAGGGTTGTGTGTACCAGGGAGGCATCTGGAAGAAGAAGAATCCAGACATTTGTTTGAGGATAGCCTGTGTGAGAAGCTGGCACTGTGCACTGTTAGTGCATAAGTGGGAGCAGTTGGTAATTCTCTGTTGAAACGCCATGTACCCTACATGCTGCTGGCTCTTGTTCAGTGGTGCAGATGATTTCTTTTCTGAATATCACTAAAAGTATTCTGCTTGCATTAAGTCATGTACAGTTTTCCTTAAGGCAGTAAAAAGTATCTTTGACTTATGGCTGTATTTAAACTAGACAGACAAATGCAGCCAATCAAATCAAACACACACAACTGTTTTGACAAATTACTTGCAAATTATGGTTTTAATTTGTGCTAATGGATGTGAATGTGAGCCCCTGATCCCACTAAGTAGATAAGGTGAAGTGCAGGTTGATTTATCAATGTAATCTGACAAACAATATCCATACAACTAATTCTGGCACGTAGTTCTCATTGATTGACTCTTATGAATAGTGTGGTGGGCTTTTAGAGTGATCACAAGGAAACATGAATTAATCATACTAGTTCAGTCTGTAACCTGAACTAGTCTTGACTCATCAGATGGAAAAACTGAGTAAAAGTGAAGGTGACTTTAGTTTTCTTTCAAAATAAATCTAACACAAAATAAATCTAACTTGGAAAATATAGTAGGAAGAAGTATAATTTGGTTTTCAGTTTCAAGGCAATTTTGTCTGGCCTGACTGAAAAAAGGAAGTTTCTGGAAAGGTCACATGACTTCCTAGGTTTGCTGATTTAAACCCCCAAATATTTGGAATCAACTTGAGAAATGTTTTCAAGGGAAAATTTAACGGCAGTTTGTGTTCCCCCTCTTCCTGGGCTAGACAAACCATGTTATCATTGAATTAAAAGCAGCCAAGTTTCACATTTCTGCAGTGTTCAGTCCTGTTTTTTTCAGTTCAGCATTACTTGCAGGCCATCCTGCAAGTAACATCCTGATTTGATACTACTGTTGCAGTAGTTGACACCTTTAATGAGGCTGATTATGGCTTGAATTTCCATTTATAACTGGAGTCTCAGTTGCTTAAGCAGCAGCAGAACACACACATACTAGTTTAAAGGACAAGGATCACAGGTCTTTGACAGAAGTCTTTTGTTCGCATAATTTCCCAAAAATATCATTGGTGTACCCTTTTCCACCTGAACTCCATGACAGAATGATGGGATCTTCTGTCAGACTCTAAGAAGATAAACCACCCTATTTATGTCCCCAGCGAAGCCACATGAAGGTAACAGGATGGTGAGACTAGATCAGGAGCAACAGACAAAGTATGGAAAGGTGAAGGTGCAGGAGAGTAAGGGCAGACAGCAAGGGGAGGCACAGATGCAAAGGTGAAATAAAGGGGAGACTGAATCCAGCATTGAGTCATATAATCCTAAAAAGAATAATTATTCATCAGGGAGAGCTTGCCAAATGGAAACTGGAGACTAGAACAATAGAGGTTACTTAACCAGGGCCAAATGGAGGTGAGTAGTATCCTTACTGAGCGAATATTGACTGAAGCAAGCTAGTAAGTGTGATTTGTAATACTGCCGGTACACTCATGCCTTCTCAGATGTACTAGAGGTCCTAGAATTCCCTGTGCATTTTACAGAGTCAAAATCTTGCGGTTTATCTAAACTGGCAAAGAAGTGCAACTCTTCTTATTAGTTAGCTAGTGTCTGCAAATACCAGCTTCATGTTTGTTATAATCTTCAAGACTAACACATCCCTTTTTATTTTCCAGTAGAGTTTTGGCAAGAATAAACATGCAATTTTAGTAATCCAAAAAGAAAATGGTTCAAAGCAGGGGGAATTATATTACACTTGAGAGAGTGTGTGAGAAAGAAACCTAATCTTTAATTTTCACCAGCTCACCAAAGTTCATGGTACAGAATTGGATTCAGACGGTAGAATCTACTTGCAGCATGTCCAAAAGTGCTGTTCGAGAGAAATCTGAAAGCTGGTAACAGGACACTTTGTTAGTGAGAATTGGTCAGGTGGAAATGTGTATGTATAGTCAAACATTTGGCTTCAGTTAATACTGAACTGGTGGCAATTACGTGGGACTGAAGTCTGAGTTACAGTCTTGTTAACTAAATGTAAAACTATTTTTTCCTCACAGAAAAATCATAATTCTCAGGGTAAGATTCATTTAAATGGTAGCGTGTGCAAATAAAATTCAAATAGGCAAGACATCAAAAAGCAAAAACATAATTGTATTAATCCACTGTAAAATACAGACACTTCATTTTCATATTTTCACTAGATTATTCTTGAAAGATCATGAAATCACATACTCATGATCTCTTAATCACACAAAACCCCTAACCATATAAAACTTCAATTCCCTAAATATTTTTCTGGAACCTGAAAGTCAGTACAGTTTATGCAGCATTCTCTTCCCTGTAAATTAAACAATATGCATGGAATGCGTATGTTGAGACAGAATAGGTGGAAGTGGTGGGTCTAATGAATCTCCACAGTACCTCCATTCTATGCAAGAGTCATAGCTACAATGAAGAATTTGAAAATAAAATACTAGAAAGTTAAGAAATTTTAAATAGATTTATTTTAATGTCATTAGTCATGTTATTCATAGTATTTTTAGCAAGAAAAGCAGGTTATTATACTTGTATTCATTATGAAAATTAAATTTAAAATATTTCTTTTCCTTGACTGCATCACATAAGCAGATCAAAAGGCATGAAACTTTCACCAGGACTGGAAAATGAGTAAGACTGAAGAATAAATATTTAGATTATAATTATCTGATAAATGTGTCCAATCTGTCAGCTATGTACTATTTGTATGGTGTCATGGATGGTGAGGTAAGTAAGGTTCTATGCCTTTAAAATAGGTGGGGGAGTTAAATCTAAGACAGTTTCTTGCTTAGCTGAACTTCTGAGATTAGCACATACTTTACAAGAGTCTTAATCGGATCCTGTTTACTTTACTTTTTCCTCTGTGGGTCCCCATTCCTGCCATCAGTCTAGCACAAGACAGGCAAGGGTGGCATGTCTTATATTCAGACTGACACCAGAAGCAATCAGCCCATGGAATTGAGTACTGGAAACATTGCAGAGAATGAGACTGGTGAATAAAGTTAACAAAATTCCTCCTTGCACGGCCTCAAGTCACAAAGAAAAGATATTGGAGGAAGCCCATAGAAAACAAATTCTAGACAGGTTAGTTGAGACTTTTGATGTCGGGATGTGGGAAAAATAACTCCATAGAAAGGCACTCTTAGATGAAACTTCTGAGGAACAGGTAACTTCTATGCAGTTCGTAAGAGAACACTGCATTCATTGACAGGATTGGCAAGCTGAGGGAATGGTTCTTCATATGATTAAGCTCAAAATAGCTACAAGAAAAATGACCAAACACCGGCAACTTGACTTTGGGAAAACTGTTAGCTAGGGTGTATGTAACATCTGAAGAGCGAAGAAAGTTGTGCTAGGCAAGTGATAAAACAAAGAAGTGTGATCAAAAATTAGGTTGGTGTTCATCGGCAGGTTGGACTCAACAGCAAAAGAACAAACATACATAGCTTCAGAAGAGAGGTATGTAGCAAAAGCTGCATTTATTGGAAAGGTAATGTGCCTGGGAGAGGAGAGAATAAGTGCAGAGCAGACAAGCACAGTGCAACTGCGAAACACCTGCTGGGAGAGCAAACTGGTATATTCTTTTCTACTGTAATATAGAATAAGAAGGAGAGCAATGTGACCACTTTAATAACTTTAGAAATGTTCATAAAAGTCAAAACTGTCACTAAGATGTAAGAATATGAAAAAAAAACCAACAGAGGAAGCAAGTTGTTCATGCGATAACTTTAGCAGTACTTGTGGCAATGACACAGTGTTCAGACTTTCTTTCACACATTGCAATAACGCAATGGCAAATTAAAGGACATTTGCTACTGCACAGAAACCACAGAAATAAACATAACAGCAGTCTAGAGATAAAAATTCTTGAAGTCATTCATCTGGGTAAAAATCTCTCATGAGTATCATAGAAAAAAGACAAGTCACAGTAAGGGAAAATAAATATATTTTACAAAGATATATGATGTTGTTCAAGATACTGAGGATAGGATTTATCTTATTGCAGTATAAAGATCTTTCAGTTTATTCCTAGAGCCAAGTGTCTTTACAACTAAACAGAAAAAAACCCAGTCAATTCTATGCCATAATTTGTTCAATTTATTTTAGAAGTCTGTTTTACAGTCAGATGCATCACATAGTAGATGCACGTATTTTTCTCCCTTAGGTAGAATGATAGTCTATAAAATCAGTTTGAATGTAGTCATCTGAACTGTAGACATCTAAACCTGACTGCCACAAATCTTGCCAAACTATCTACCCGGTCATTTCAAAAAATCCTGTTCTCTGCAACTCTGGTGCAGAGAAGTGCCCACAGTAAGTACATTCAACAAGGCCGTGCTGCGTGGGGAGGGAATGCTGAAAAACTGGAAGAGTGCTTGGATTACCCTTCTGTGCACAACAGAAATCCAAACATTGGTATTATGTGGTTATGCAGAGCCATACAAGTAGGAACACTGCAACTTCCCCACAGCGCTATCCTCACTTAAACTGTCTGCAGCAAAAGTATTACATATATAAGGTTTCACAAACGTTGGAGGCACAGTCAGCACTACAGACTTCTTTTTTTCCCTCATCACCCTCTTCTCTCAGTTGCTGTCTTCTTCTCATCCTTAGATTAGCACTGATGTGTCTTTGGCCCTTTCATCCTGCAAATGCATCCTTGCTTTTCTATCTCTGGAAGCCGCCATTAGTCTTAAGGTATAGCAAGTATATAGATGCAGTGGGCAAAATCCTCTTTACATAGCAGTTTTCTTATAGGAACTTTTACTTTCTTGATGGGAGAACAGGCAACATTTCCAGCTGGACAGGTTAAAAAATAAAATGAAAGAGGAAACTATTTGCCAGAGTCCATGTACACAGTAAAGCAGAATATCACAAAGAAAACATTTCCAAACACCTCATATTTTGTCTTCTAGGGGAACATTTTAGCCCATCATGTTAGAGTAACGTAAACCCTGTGTGTTCCATTTGGAGTTTAAAAAATATATTGAAATGAAGGCTGAGAATCAGGGTTATAAACAGTTGTAGAAATAACATATTGAAGATAATTCTAAATCTAAATACTCATGCATAAACACAAGTTCAAGGTGGAAAAATGTATTGGAGCACTTTTTCCACCTTCCAAGGACAGTATAAATTTGTCTTTTACACTGCATTCTACCTTTTTGGAAATTCTTATTTTAAATGATTTATCCAAGATATAACTGTTGGGGTTTTTTTTTCCAGCTATGACTCTCATTTTCTTTAATTTGTATTATTGCAGCTTTATTTCTCATATTTGAAATCTCTAAAATTCAGCACAAAACTGTGTTCCAGTATCCTGCACAACCACTCAGCCCCATCTTGTTCTTCTAGGGCTATTTACATTCCCTGTCACAGCTCTCAGCTCCAATTATTCACTAGCAGTGTGAGAAAGCTTTGCTCCTCCTTAGGTGTTTCTACCTAATTGGACAACCATATACTATAAACTCCTTGGGTTGTTTATATGTTTGCTATGCATACCAGAAGACAATAAAATGATACCACAGCTAATGGGTCTGGTCTACCAAAGCCCTATTCACTATAATGATCATTTTCTTAAGTGGCAAGAAACACGCATTATGCCTGAAAATTGATTTATTTTGTGTCAAAACAAAGAATAAACTATTTTTGCATTATAAACAATTTAAAACAAAATGACCTGTTGTTTTGTGTTAGGTAAACTAATTTAACATCCATGCAGAAGATGAAAGATGTCTTGCTATTGATGGGGTAGAGTAAATCTGAAAAGAGGAATAATTCCTGCATCCTGCCTCCCATATTCATTTTTATACCACTGGGCATGTCTCAGCTTACTGGGGTAGAAGCCAATAGCCTCTCCCAGAATACGGGGTGTTACTGGTCTGGGCAGTACATCCATGGGATGGGGAGAGTCTGAGATTACTGGAGACCAGGTCTTGAAAACATAGAAATTTGCAAAAAATTAAAGCACTTCCTTTTCCTAAATATATTCCTTTAGTAGAAACAGTATTTGAACAGATTGATGTAGCACAATCACACACTAACATTTTCCTCTATAAAGAGCTGCATATCTTAACATATTTGGACAGAAACTTATCTCAGTTTAACAAAGTATACTGCATATGTCGTAATCCTCCCTTACTATTTTCTAATGTGTTACAGGATAATTTTATCTGAGCTTGTTTCAGTCTCGGGTAATTCAAATGAATTTGCACTTTCTTTTATATTTGATGACTAGAAAGGAATGGTCTGCCCTAATGTTTCCCTAAAATTTTCCTCCAGAAACGAATTGCTATCGTGATCTATACTATAAATTCATTTACCTCTAAGAGAAATTCAAAAGAGAAATATTTCTCTCAAATCCTGTCAGCTTAGTGGCTGGTTTATGGACCTGAAAAGGAGCCTTACATCCTTAGTAATTTTAATCTATGTACCACAAATGTCTTTGCTTTTGTTATCCTTATCAAAGTCTGGCACTTACTGATTCCCATTAACCTCTCAGCTACAAAGATTTCCAGTAGCAAGCAATTTTATAGATTGAATTTGTGCTATGTAAAAGAGAAAAACAAGCGCGATTATGTTTGTAATTTGATGGGTTTTCAGTATAACAGAATGATCCTTTTGCTTATGT
The DNA here is from genome assembly GCA_013396915.1 of Stercorarius parasiticus. Lineage (NCBI taxonomy): Eukaryota > Metazoa > Chordata > Aves > Charadriiformes > Stercorariidae > Stercorarius > Stercorarius parasiticus. Next base: position 249,580 of record VWZL01001804.1, on the reverse strand, counting down.
TATGAAGCAAAGTTAAAGGAGCTAATGATATGACTATTTTTTCACTGAATATCTGTCACACAGCTTCTTACATGTTTCTTGTCATCACTTTACTTGTATGTACCTACTACAGTTATTTTCTGTCCACTCAAGGACACATAGAAAAGTAAGTTTTCTAAGTAGAGTGGAGATCAGCCCTGCTGTGTCGCCACTGGGGCAGGGGCTGATGGTCTGGGGGGCTGACATGGAGTCCTGGGCTGTGGGCAAGATGGGTATTGCCCCAGTGACCCAGGCAGGGCTGGCAGTGTCCTTGGGACCATGATGTGCAATACACATGCCAAACCCTTCTCAACACTGGTAGATGGGACAATGGGACACTGGCCACAGTTTACATTTTGGGAATTTCAAGTTGGACATAAGGAAAAATTTTAACTTGGACTGTAGTGCCTCACTGGAAGAGATTGCTCAGAGAGGTGGTGAAGCCTCCATCCTTGGAGGCTCACAGTACTCAGCTAGTCAAAGCTACTGCTGACCCCACATCATGCAGGTGGCAGTCTTACATGACAAGATGCAGTTAGACAAGTTAAACAAGATGATGTCCAGAAGTCCATTCCAGATGACACTTCTACGATTCTGTAATTCTGTACTTCTCTGGTAACAGTCCCTGAAGAATAAGAAATTGTCCAATAAGACATTGTCCCTGAAGAAGATCATAAAATGTGCATACAAGAGTATGCAAAGAAGGATGTGTTTAGATAAATAAGCCTAAATATTATTCTGAAACCCTACAATTGGATATATATCATATATCTACACAGGAAAATAATCCTGTACAGTGAATTAAAAAGAAACCTTGTGTAGGTTGTCTTGGGCTTTTTGAAAAGCACTTTTTCAAGAGTTGTTTAAGATATTGCCTGCCATATTTATTTTGAAAGAAATTATACAGGTTTGAATGTAGTACATATAAGATCCTATAATAATAGGAAATGTGGCAGATAGGCACGTGAACCAAACAAACCATAGAGGCTAACCTCTCTGGCACACTACTGCAAAGACGTCTAGTTGCATACACTTCATTTGGTTTTATGCTAATGTGAGTGATGCTGGTCTCATCTAATACAGAATCTTCACATTTAACTTGCAAGGCTTTATGAAATCTGTATAAGAAAATAGAGATGTGTTAATAGAAACATTAAACAGTGCTGTTTAACATCTTTGTCAGCAACACGGACAGTGGGATTGAGTGCACCCTCAGCAAGTTTGCCAGTGGCACCAAGCTGTGTGGTGCAGTCAACATGCCGAAGGGAAGGGATGCCGTCCAGAGGAACCTGGGCAGGCTTGAGAGGTGGGCCTGTGCAAACCTTATGAAGTTCAACAAGTCCAAGTGCAAGGTCCTGCACCTGGGTCACAACAATCCCAAGCACAAATACAGGCTGGGCGGAGAATGGATTGAGAGCAGCCCTGAGGAGAAGGACTTGAGGGTGTTGGTGTGAGTCAATGTGAGCCANATAGGATGAGGGATAATGGTTTTAAACTGCAAGAGGGGAAATTTATATTAGATATTAGGAAGAAATTCTTTACTGTGAAGGTGGTGAGACACTGGAACAGGTTGTCCAGGGAGGCTGTGGATGCCCCATCCCTGGAAGTGTTCGAGGCCAGGCTGGACGGGTCTTTGAGCAATCAGGTCTAGTGGAAGGTGCCCCTGCCCATGGCAGGGGTTGGAACTAGGTGATCCTTAAGGTCCTTTCCAACCCAAACCATTCTGTGATCCTGTGATTCTATGAAAATGTGTCCCGCTTCAAAACCATTCAACTCAAATGAAGGAAAAGGGGTGCAATACTTCTATTTGATTTTCCCTGGTAATTTGATAATATTTTGCTTTATTTCTCTGGGGACTGAAGAAATGCACTGCATTCATTGTAGACAACATCTTAGCAAACATTGCCCTGCAGAAAAGTATTGGAGACAACATATTGTTAAATTAGCTTTTTAGCAAATACATCTAGAAAAATCAAAGAAACCTACAATCTGACTAACTGAACTGGCAGTTTCATGAGCCTCAAAATGTCTCCCTCCAAAATAATCAGGAGATGCACAAGAAGATTTTTTTAATAATTCCACACTTAATAAAGGAGATGTACAAATTAAATAAATCCCTGCTGAATTTCAGCAAATGCCTTTGTTTTCTCCCAAATATTTCCTGCTGTGTTTTTGTGCCCGATGCTGAAGATTAAACCAAAAAGCTAAAAGGGAAACAAAGAAAAACCAGGCCTTTATGCTCCCAGTGATTCTGCTTCTGTTTTCATTTATGCCAACTGAAATAACTGCACCTTTTTGGCTAATTTCCTGCTACTTATAATGATTCGATTATGTGCTTTGTTGGCCTGTTAAATTCAACACTCTAGAGCCCAGAAGTTGCAGGATTTTTATTTTCTGCTCCTGCATCAAACACAGAAGGAACCTGGGAAGGTGAGGAAATAGTGCTTCCCTAAGCGGGGCTGTATGAGAAAGGCTCAGTTGTTTTATTTGCAAGCCTGGATGAAATCTTTATTGTCTCTGATATGAATTGAGGGGTTTATCTTTCAGATGGTTTCAGAAGGTTTATCCTGTGTCGCTAAATTAATATATACATATTATCTATCTAGTCTTTTAGTGGCTGGGATTGAGTATTTGCAGCATTTTAAAAATCTAGTTCTTGATTCTGAGTGCGTATTCCACTGGGTAAAATTGCCTGGCATTTTCACCTATTCTTACAGGGAAACGATCAGCAGTTCAGAAGACTATCAGATATGATTAGCGTATCATAATATGTGTTTTTATACATGTAATCTGACCAATTCTGAATCTAGGATGGTATTGTTTCTTTAAATGGTTGAATTCCAACAAAACAATTCAGTAAAATTCCAGGGGGAGGGATTTAACTGTGAGCTTTTAGCAGGTGATTAGCTATCTCACAAGTCTCAGGCAGCTCCACAGCTGAAGAAAGTTCATTTGAATATCTACATTATGCAAATTTTAATTTTTGGGCAGACAGAAGAGATGTGTTGCCACAGGGACATGTTCCTAGTGATGATAGTCACATCAGGTCTTGGTGTTTTGGTGGTCCTTACAGATGGTGAGTAAAATCCAAAAGCACTGCAATGGAAGCAGAAAGTGGGGTAGCTTATGCCAAATTTTAGTTCAGAAAATGCAATAGAATTTTTTGACAGTAGTGGGAAATTTCATTCAAAGTGCTATGGTAGCGGTAGAAAGCATAACTTAACAGTCTAGAGAAATAATATTTCCATGCGTTAATTTTATGTTTAGCTTGTGCATTTTCCCCATTTCTACTGTAGCTACAAACCCAGCAGTTTCTAGAAACAACAGGTAATGTAATAGGACGGTAGAATTATCAGAGAAGCACTTATTGCAAACAAAGATTCTTGTTTTATTTATTAATACCTGTTTTCATATCTAGCATGTATTTAGGCATTTCAGTATGAAAAATTAGTCATATTTGAAAACACATGAGCAGTTGCTTATTATTGGTATTATCATATGGGTTTCAACTTGCCACATAAATACCAGATAGTTTAATGATTACCACACAAATCTCAAACACTAAAAAGTATCTCTGTTTCTCAGGCCTTGAAAATGTAGTGGATTTGCAATAACATGTAGTTAGCTCTGTCTAATGTCAGCCACAACTTCTGACATTATCTATGGACATGCAGAACTTCTCTCAATTACAGGAAAAACAAGGTACATCTCTTTCTCCTTTTAATATCTTTGTTTATAAAGCTGCCTGGAAATGCAGACCATATAAGTCCAGCCCACTTAAAACATGAGAACACATTGAAAAATTCGACAAAGTTATTATACAGCATGGCAGCACATATGAATATGATGTATTTATCCTGTGAACAGTAAAGCATGTAATTAATTCTAATGTGACATTTAGAAGTGTATTTTGTAAGGCTGACCAGTGAGAAGTTATAATCTCTTATGTAAAATATACAAATATTTAAACACATTGGGAACAAATAATGATTAACGTGCAAAAGTTTATGGTTTCACAAAACCTGCATGTAGATTTTCAGTTGCAGAATTAGGATTATACAGTAAAAATTTTACAGCTATCACAGCCGGAAGTGAGGAAGGGAAACATGCAACCAAATCCACTGCATAATATAAATTATATAAATTCACCGTCCGTTCTTTCTAACAATTTGTAGCTGAATTGGAACATAAATTTCAAGAAAACACCTTATCTTAATTTAGAGATTTCAAGTCATGGACAAATCTCACATTCCTTCCTTACCTTTTCCATCTGTGAACTATATCCAGCTAAACAAAAAGGTTTGAAACTAAAGCTGCTAAGACTGAAACACCCAACTGAAAAATTGTCTTTACTTGATAGCAGAGATGGATATTGTCTTTATCAATGACAGATATCTTATTTTTCATAGAATCATAGAATGGTTTGTGTTGGAAGGGACCTTAAAAACCACCTAGTTCCAACCCCCCTGCCATCGGCAGGGACACCTCCCACTAGACCACGTTGCTCAAAGCCCCATCCAGCCTGGCCTTGAACACTTCCAGGGATGGGGCATCCACAGCCTCCCTGGACAACCTGTTCCAGCACCTCACCACCCTCACAGTAAAGAATTTCTTCCTAATATCTAATATAAATTTCCCCTCTTGCAGTTTAAAACCATTATCCCTCATCCTATTGCTACACTCCTTCATTAAAAGTCCCTCCCCATCTCTCCTGTAGGCCCCCTTTAGGTACTGCAAGGCTGCTATAAGGTCTCCCTGGAGCCTTTTCTTCTGGTTGAACAACTCAACTCTCAGCCTGCCCTCATAACGTAGGTACTCCCGCTCTCTGATCATCTTCGAGGCCCTCTGCTGGACGCATCCCAACAGATCCATGTCCTTCTTGTGCTGAGTACTCCAGAGCTGGACGCAATACTCCAGGTGGGGTCTCATGAGAGCCTAGTAGAGGGGTAGAATCACCTCCGTCGACCTGCTGGCCATCTTCCAGTTAGTAGGAAAAATACATATAACTGTACTTGTATATACATAAAATACAGATGCCCCCAGTAAATGGCTTAGACACTCATCTGCCTGGTTACTGGCCCTGGACTTTCTGGCCTTCCTGTTACCTCATACGCCCACATGCACACTGGCACCCACACACATGTACTATGGGTCTCTCCATAGCTGGGAGCCACAGCCCTGCTCCAGCTGCCAGTACAGACTGCCTTACACACCAACACACACCACACACCCCAAAGCACTGTGGATCTCTCCTGTAACCGGCCTCAGACTCAGTTTACCCAGGGCCTGGCCCTTGGATCCTCCCATCCCTCATTGCCTCACACACAGACATACTCAAGCAAATGGGTGGGTCCCTCAACCAACCCATCTAGACACAAGACCTCCTCAGTCGTTGGCTTGGACCTCTTTGTCTGTCCAGTAGCCAACTCTCAGGTCCTCTGGTCTCTCTGGTATCCAGCACAGGCTTATGGTTGCTTCAGTAGCTGTCTCCCAAATCTCATGTATGCCTGCAGAATAAAGAGTCCTTCTACCCAGGAAAGTAGAAATGGAGTTTGACAGGGCAGGCTGCAGTGATCAGGCATATGTCTGTACAAGCACAGGGCCAGGCAACTGTCCTGACCAGCACCTGTTTACATGTGACCGTCCCCTTTTAGCCCCTCATCTATTTTCCCATGCTCATTTCTCCAAAAACCACCGTGAACCCTCCTTTTCCCAGCCCTTGGTTTTTCCCCCAGATATCCCGTATTAAGCCTTGTACAGTCCCAAGATTCTCTTCTGCACCCGCAATAAGTCCCATATGTGGGTATATGGGGCAGTGAGGTGACCCAGAGTGCCTCCTGACTCATCATGATGGATTTCACTCTAGACCACAGATTTCCTGGGACATCCCTGGGAAGGACTGGGTTAAGGGCTCATGTCTCTGATGGGGTTATTGGTGATCCCCTGCCCACCATTGCACCTCTGTGCCCTTGTGTCTGAGTGGAGATGAATGTTTTGTCACACAACCAACACAGAATTCTGGACTCTATTAGTAGTAATCAATTTTAGTATAGATAAAAGAAGTTTGTAAAGTGTGAGAACTAAGATTTCACTTACTGTACTGAAAATGTACTTCAAAATAGAAGTTTCACTACAATGTAAATTACTTTAGTGTTGAATACAGTATCATGCTGTGTCAAGATTTATGAACCTATAAATATAAAAAGAGACCATGAAGTCTCTGACGTCTAATTTAACTAAAATTGTCATCTCATGTTCTCTGTCATCTTAGAAAAAGATATTTAATGAGAGCTTTTATAAGACATGAAAGAGAAAACAAGGAATGTGGAACATAAAGAGCGAAGATGGAGGCTGCTTGATATTGGTTTCTATAATTAGTTTGATAGCACTGTTTAATCTAACATCTGTTACAAATGTTTAAAGCTACTATACTTGGAAAAATTTGAGAGCCACTTAATTTTTCACTCAGTCACCTGTACAGCTCAATTAAAAGGGTATCTTCAGGACACAGACTCTGAAAGCACATCAAGGGGGAAAGGATATACTTCTACTTCAGCAAGGAATAAACTGAAGCAATTCTAATTCTGTTGAGTTGATTGAGTTTTACCCAGCATGCACCAGTTAAATTCAGTAGGCTATAATCTGGGATCTGTAAATCAGCCAAAGCCCGTTTTATCCATAATGATAAATAAAGACTTGGTAGCTTTTCTCCATTAAAAGCTTTTGTGTACTCTCCTAAATTCATACTTTTTTTTGTAATTATTCATTGCCCTGAGAAAGAACACAGCTCCTCTACAGAATTGTGGCCAGGTTTGAACTGTATTACATTTTCAATTAGTAGTCTTTTACTGTCTGCTTTTATTAAGTCTGTAGAAGAGGAACAGTGCAAAACACAGCTTTGTTCACTTCCTTTTTCAATTACAGCAACTGTATTACCTTGTCTATGACTATCTAATGAATTTTTTTAAAATCTGGACTTTCGGGGTTATTAATAGAAAATACTGCATAAAAATGCAGTTACTTGTTATCATTAATAAAGAAGCATAGGGTCAGAAAAAAACACTGGTAACATACTTAACCGTAGAGATTTAGATTTAATCAAAACCCTCATAAAAGATTCAGCTAAAGCTTAAAAGCATTTATTTAAAGAAATAGACACAGAGACACACAGCTGGGCTTGTAATATAATTTGTTTGTAATTTATGTCATTTCAGGACAGAAGAAAATCAAAGATGTTAATCAAATAATGAAAATGTAACCATGTCATGTGTGATGTAAGTACAATTAAGGGAACTGGAAAATGGTGGACTCTCATGACAGGAAATAGAAAACATTAATACTTTACCACACGTGTCATATGGAAGCCAATAATAGAAAACAGCTCTCCTCATGCTGTGTGAGAAAGAAGACCAAAAAAGATTGAATATCTAATTATAATGACTGTTTATAAAAGGTATAAGTAGGAGAAAACTCAAATTAGTCTTTACTGACAGTATGGAAAAGTTTTATCTCAGTGTTGTAAAAGCACTATTTTTTATGCCTTCACAGACTATTTTGTGAGCTGAGGCATTTTCAAGAAGTCTTGGTGTCCGAAAGATCCTGATTTGCCAAAACAAGTGTTCCTGAGAAAAGTGAGTGTCACCAAATTTCTCAATTAAAGACAAAAAAAGTTTTAAAGATATCAATATTTTGATTAAACTTTTGATAAATAATGCATTCTGGTTTCCTCATTTGAAGTGGCATTTTCTTCTGAAAGCAAGGTAATCTGTTACTATAGTTACAGATTAAATAAACTAAATAGGATGTAAAACTTTTGATTGCCCAAGTTATTTTAAAAAGATTACTTTTATTGTGAAGGTTGGTCAAGAATTTTACATTTCATCGTGAGTGAAATTATATTGACAGCAAATAGGCATCTACTATTCTTGACATGAAAATATTGGACTATAATTTCACATTTAAAAGATGCCTATTATTTATATTTCAGACTAAATTTCTTAATTTTCGGACATGCATTTCCATTTTTAATCCGTTCTCTAAGAAGGGAAGTTATATGTTTCAAAACTTCATTAATCCATCTAATCATCTTGAACAAAGAAATGGGCTTTGTACTGCGGCCCCAGGGGATGTATATTGCAGTGCAGTGGGCCTTTTGCTGAGAAAATGAACCATCAGGCTAAATATTTAATTCTGTTGACATTTAGCTTGACATTTGCAGCTGGAACAAACTGTCAGAGGGACTCATGAAAAGAAAGATGATGTCACTAATAGCCAGGTAGGTTACAAGAGATACGAACATGATCTCTGAACATTGGGAGACCAAACCTTAACAGTGGTAACATAATTCCTTAGGTTGCCATCCCAGATAGACCAATTAACACATGGAGCTGGGAGAGAATCTTGTGGCATCCATTTTGTGCAGAAATGCTCATACAGCTTTATAAATCTAAGCCTGTAGCTCAAGCCACACATGTGAATGTTGGGAAGGCCTGGTGACTATTCAGTGTGAATGGCCTTCAGGAATAGCCTCATACAGGGCTTTAGAAAGCCCGGGCCTGAGTGTAAAAGAAAAATGTGAGTGTGCCTGCTTTGCTGTACAGGAAAAAAGCACATTTAGCAGCAATATAACCCCTTTTTCCAATTGTAAGGGAAGAATAAGACAGAGAACTAAGAACATACCTGAAATGCAAATATTTGTATATTAAACCTGGACTACCAGTTTATTAGTAGGACAAAAGAGTGCTCTATTTTTTTCCAGTACCTTCTCTACTAGCTTTGCTTACACCTTGTCCAGACAGAACTTTGGACACTGTTCCCTTAATCCTTACCTTTCAAAATTAGCATGAAACCTCAAGCATCCTCCTGTATGGCCTAGGTTAAAAGACCAGCCATCAGTTGGGTACCTTTTGCATACTCGTAGCTCTACAGCCAGAATCATCTTCCTGTCTTTGTACCGTTTCATCCATGCTGAGTGTCAAGGATGACACATACAAACCCTTCAGGACCTCACACAAGATCACATTCTTGTGGTCCCTAATACCATGGTGGAGAATGTCTGGGGCTGCCTTTTTAAATGATCAAAAGTCTATTCTTTAACCGAGTTTGGAAGGTATTATGGGTATTTCAGATAACAAAGTCTGTGGGTTTATGTGGTTCAACAAGCTCATTGTATTGATGCCCTAGTCATTCTTTTCACTTTGTATCGTATAGAGAAAGGAATGCTATAATACTTCACAGAAACCTGGAAGAAAACTGATTATTTTTCAGATATTTCTGTTTGTCTGGGTCTAGAATTAGGAATTTCACATTCTAGGTTAAACTTAAGAAATCCTTATCTTAAGTTTTTTAGGATGGGATTTAATTCACCTACTCTGAAACAGCCAAAAGGTAATCATTTCCAGCCACGTTATTCTAAACTCCCTTTGTAGCTAATGTTTAATTAATTCGTGTCACATGAAGGTGAAATGAATAGCCCTCTGAAATATTTTATCTCTTGACTAGACAGACAGCTAGATAACTACTTTAGGCTTAGACAAATAATATCTAGATGCCAACATCTATAGGAATGTAACCCTCTTTAAGTTGCTTTAGGATCTATAAAAGCGAGTCTCATACTTCTCCAAATCAGTAGGTTTTTTTAAAGAGGTACTGGGCATAGATGCATTTGCTAAAGCCATTGCTTTTCGTGATCCAGCTAACAAAGATGAGCAGTGTGGTTACCATGCATGTCTCTGGATTTAGCTGGAAATTTCATCCTGGCACTGAGAAACTTGCTCCACCCAAGGTCTACTTGAAACTTCTCTGAAACCTTACAATTTTTTTTGCATTAGTATTTTATGAAGAACAAGTCTTGACCACATCTGTTTTAGAGCATCCAAGTAACTTTTGTAGACTCCTGAAGTGCTTCAGAGATGCATACAGACAATTGCACTTACATTCTGGTCTAAGCAGATTCCAGCCTCCTCTTCCTTAAAACCCAACTCAGTCACCTCCATTGAAATATTAATATACTCCAGAAGTCATAACATATGACAGCCAGCCAATCTACCAATCAGTCTGTGCTTTTTGTGGTGGGTTAATCTTGACTGGATGCCAGGATCAGATGATTGGTAAATCAACAGAAAAGCAGACAGTTCTGTGCAAACGTAATCTGGTGTAATGACCTGGTTTCGTCCGGAATTGAGCAGAGACTCATTACAAGTTCCATGGAAGTGAAATTGGTGCTGAATGCCATGACAAGCTGAGCTAAGGATATCAAAAAGCTAAAGTTATACCCACAACTAATTTTCAGCTTTTTGCCCACCTCATAGACATTACTCTAACCTGCAGATAGAAAACTAAGAAAAAAAGCTGAAAAGCATTTTATCTCAGTGCGTCAAGATTTGGGATAGGTGGTATACAACACAGCTATTCGGGTCTTAACATGAGTTTTATATATTTTCCTGACAGCAATCTCATTTATATTACAGGTGAATCAAAAAGAACTGGTGCATTTTAAACTCTGCTCTCTACCTGTACATTACATTAATTATTCTTTTGTTTTATTTCACATATTAGTATCACCTGAAATCCATGGTTTTCCTCTTCATGTGCATGGGAAAGGCTATAGGGAAATTCCAATTTTTTTGTGTTAGTGGAATTACATCTACCCTCACTTTGACTAAAATTCTGCAGGTCATGCTGGAGTAAATCATTGACCTCTCAAAAATATGGTTTATTTTCCATAACAGTTTAACATTTACAAGTTTCTCTTTGGCCATTCCTTTCACTGTTAAGGAAGAGACTGCAGAGAATGTTTAAAATGAAAAGGAGTAGCTAACTGCTGTGAGAAGAGACTAAAAAGCAGAGACTTGCCTTGCTACTTGACTTGTAACAACATGCAAATTGCAAGACTTGCTTTTGCCAGTTTAGTAGTGTCGAAAATCATGGGCTCTTCCACTCCCTTAAGCCTCCTCTGCACTCATCTTTCCAAGGAAAGGTGGGACAGAGGTGAGGACAATTAGATATAATTTTTCTTCCCACCGCGTCAAATCACACGAAAACTGATTTTTCAATCCTTTTTCTTCTTTCCTTCTGAAAATTGTGTGAAAAGAGAAACAGTTTGTAGCGTGCCCAGAAAGTTAGTACATCTGTTGAAAGGGTTTCAGAAACATACACCAAAACAGAGACTATCTCATAAAGAACATCCATCCAGCAGCTCCACCATATAAAATGAAGGTCTCTTAGCTCCTCCATGTCCAGTAAATCTATAAACCAGTTATCTTTAAGCATTCAGGCATAAACTACGTGATGTGTTCTTGTAAAAAACAACCCCTTAACACTCCTCCCTCCACCCCACCAATAATCAGAATCTTATAGTGGGCTGTTGGTAGGTACAGCTTCACCCACACTAACTTCAGTTCCCAAATATGAACATCTAAGTATACTCTCTTTCAGAAGAACTGATATAAAACCAAACCTAATGGAGCTTGTTCTCTGCCTAAAGATAATTTTCTTCCATCAATGGGTAAGACGAGGTAGAGATACAGCCCAGTGAAGGTATATCCAATCTGTCTTTCTGTTCTTGCAAACACATTGGGCAGCAGGAATGAGAGGAGAGAACCTTGCACTTAGTGTCTTCCGTGCAGACCAGCCATTTCTGAGTATTGAACTCCAAAACATTCGTGAAGACAGGAGTTGTTTCAAAATAGTGCTCTCAACCCTGTTTAGCATCTGTAGGTTTATCTCTAAATCCATGTGTTTCAAAATAGGAATGGTAAAATAGTACTCTTAATCACCGGGAAACCTGTGACTGTTGTAAATATGGCAATTTTGTCTCTAAACCTGTCTCTAAATTAGAAAACGGCCAGCTCTGGTGAAGAACTCCAATATTACCTTAGCACACTGCATTGCAACCACCCTTTACAAGAGTTTTAGCAGGAAAGGGAGACACAGCTGAGGAAGATGTCTGTGTAAACAGATTGTTATTTTCTTTTTTTAAGTAAGAAATTAAATATTGCTTTTTTTCTTCTATTATTCTATTGCTGGAACACTCCTCTTCCATGGGGAGCTAGCAATCATTCTCCACCTGAAACAGCAGAAATCCTTTGAATTTTTACCCAGAATATTTCATGAAGAAAACAACATTAAGTGATCATCTATGCTAATCTCTTCAAACACTTGCTGAAACTTTGGTAACTGGGAATGTACGGTTATGTCCCTTGTGTCTTCAATGGAAAATGAATCATTCCATGAATATTGTTGCTTTAATTTTTTCCATCCATAACCTTTCTAATTATGGGAGAGAATAAGGAAGGAAAGGAAAGAAAGAAGCTAGAGAAAGAGGGCAAGATGCAAATAATGGCTGACGTACAAAATTTAAGCATTTCTGTTTGAAACTCTTAACAAAAAGTTTGCCATTTTTCAAAACAACTTTGAAAATAAACCTCAAATCTTCCTCTCCTCACAATGAACTGTTAACAAATTTAGGTGGCTGTGGCTTCTCAGATACTTAAGCAAATTGACAATGTTATCCCTCAGCGGGCATTTATGAGCTGCTTCCTGAGCTGTAACTCCCCACACTGCCACCAGCTGTCTTAAAATGAAGAGCATTTTGTCACTGAGCTCCAGGAGGAGGACATGGAGAATATCCCCAGCTCCACTATAGCACAAATCCTCCTGCTCTGCCAGCTCTTCCCTCGTCCTCTGTCAACCTCCACTGACCTCAAAAATGTCTGTGGCCTTTGGGTTTTCTGATCCCACAAACAGAACAAAATGCACGTGCACGATAAACATTAGCAAAAATTGTTCTGCAGAAGTTGGAATATCTGCCACAGCTCTTCAATTACAGACGCCCTTGCAATGCCTGAAGTAGGTTAGAGCCTGCGTGCAGAAGTACAGCTGCAACCTCGCAGCACAGCAACTGTGGATTGGCATGGCAGCGAAAGGAATCATACGTTGATTCACATGCATCGAGTTGATATTTCAGTGTCTTGTAAAATCTGTGTCAGGTGGAAGTAGTTAGGAAGAGATGCTGGAATTTGTTGTGCATGCCAAGGAGGCATATTTTATCCTGGCACTAGAAAATTTCCTGCTTCAAGTTTGTAGCATAGTTGGATCTTCCTGCTTGACAGAGATTTGTGTCTGGGTGCTAGGCAGTCATATTTTATGTGATGTATAGGCAAAACACAGGCTTAGGTGTTTGAATGTATTTCCATGTAGAAATACCTGTGTCACTAATGCAGTAAGTTATTCTGAAAATAGTTAGTAAAAATATCCATAAAACCAACACTGAAATTTATATTTAAACCTACCTCCACTGAGAAAATTGCCTTGTTAACTGTATGCAGTCAGTTAGATAACTTTCTGATTAGGCATAAGCACATCTAACAGGCTGCAGATGACACCAGTCACCAAAATGGGAAGATTTAGTCATCACTGGGAAGAAACAACTTTCTTTACACCATTTAGCATAGCTAGAGCAAACTGAACAGAAATCAGCACTGGCATTTTAGAATACTTATTTTTTTTAAAGAAAGTATCAACATTTTTGTGGATTCTCTTTTATCCAAGGGAAAACAGAAGGAGAGTTGGCTTGATGTATAGTTTTCAGCTTCTTGACTGTGGGAGGAGAACAACTAATTTAGGCACTGTAATGTCTTAAAGGGTTGTTGATCATCCCTTAGAACTTCATGACAGTAGTCAGTAATAGAGAAATTATCAAAGATTTTCAGGTCCTCTGGTTTGCAAAGCCTTTCTCCAAAGGTGGACATAAGTGACCGAAAAATGAACAAAATTGTTTAATGAAAAAACATAGCTACGTTTGCAAATCCTGAAAATTTACCAGCCAAACTTTGCTCCCTTCAGGTTTTCTTCTCTGAGGCCCTTTCCTATACCCATTACTACAAATGACTATACTTAATACTGTATATAGATTCCTGAAAGTAACTGAAAATCTGAAAATCTGGAATTTTCTAAACAATGATTTCAATTAGAAGACAATAAATACCCATATATGTGGTTAAACATCCTACATCTCTGTACCAATGGAAAGTTCTGTTAAAAGCTTGAAGCTATTTGTAAATTAATTATTTTCTTACCCCAGGTGTCTTGTAAGAGTATAAGATTACCTTAATGGATTTTTGTTCCTTTCCACAGTTTTGTTTACATTACAATGTTCAGTAAGCATTTCCTTACTGAAAAGTGTGAGTTGAAAATGAAGAGGAAAGAGAATATGACAGAAGAGAAGCTGCATAACGGCTTATCCATGGAATAAAAGTAGAAAGAATATAATTAGGATTAGGAGGGCAACAGAAGTGAAACCTCTGGGCTTTAATACCCTCACTGCTACTGATCCTATCACTGATTTGAGAGCCATCCATTATTTCTGATTTACTTCTGCCATCTATAAATACAAGGTGATGAGGACCTGCCAAACATTAGTCAAAAATAGCATTTGAAAATTATTTTGAGGCCCTCACTTCTGTACTATGCCATTACATATTTATTTAACAGAATGTTTCAAGCAACAGTCCCAATAGTTAGGAGTGGGTGAGTACACAGGCTAAATTAATAATGGAATTGAATCTTTCTTAAAACTTGAACTGGACCTCTGATGCTTTGGTTAAATTTCTTGAGGTGATTTTTCATTTTTATGTGCTCTAAACTCCTTGGCTCCAGTGGGCCATAAAAACAGATGTGCTGAAATACAAACACTACCGGAAGGTTGCTTTTGTGGTATTTCCAGCCTGAAGGGAAGCCAAAGATGTTAGAAATCCCTTGAGAATGCCTATTTCCAGACTATTTTTGCAGGCAGATTTGTCTATCATTCATTTATTTTATGACGGTAACCCAAGATGGACAGGAAATAGCAGAACTCAAACACACTCTGTCTGTTATTGCGTCACATTCCTACAAGGTGCTGAGCAGAACTGCATGGCGAAAGGTAATTGTGATTCCTGAACAGTTTCCATATTTTGAAGCTTGGTTGCAGTTTGATTTTTTTTATGAAATCAGATGATATCAACACTCTCAAGTGAAAAGTGAAGGCTCCTCGCCCTGTGCTGTGGGAGTGCATGAGGACCCTGGAAGTGGAGACTGCTGGCAGAAAATTGAGAGGAATTTTATTTGAATTTGATCTGGTTCCAGTCAGAATTTTATTGAAATCAAATAAACTGTGAATCACTATGTCCTGAATGAACTTGTAAATTCTGCAGGAAACATATTATTCTGGAATTTCTTTCATCCTTTTGAGGTTCAGAGACTTCTGAGAAGATACAAATTTCATGCTCACTGGTGTTTCAAGCATCAGCTGATGCAGGACACCTTAAAAGAAGCATCTAGATCTGGTTCAGCTACCTAAAACCAGAAGCCTTGTGCTGTTTAAGTTCTGTATCTGATGTTGTAAGATAAGACACAGGACCTATAGCACAATTGGGTCCTTCCAGCCTGGCAGCTAGAACTCATGTGAGATATGCAGGGGCATCACAAATACCTATACTTAAGCAACTAACTTGAGACTCTGGGGCATGATTCAGTTCAAAACTAGAACACCTAAATCTAAGGGTCTACCCTTAGGTGTACCACTAATGCCATAAGTGCCTAAGCTCCCATTAAAGAAAATGAAGGTTGGTGATAGGTAATGACAGAGATGATGCCACGATGGAGCACAGAGAGCTATTAGTGGACTAGTCACTGAGTGTCTACTTTAGGGTAAGTTGAATTTCCTTCTAAGCTCCACTAACTGCCTTGACTAGATTCCAGTGACAATAACGGGAACTCTGACATCTGCTATGGCAGTATACACTTGCATGTAGACTAGACATTTAATTTATGTGTCTTGACACTGGATTGGATTCTGCTCCTAATGGCTTATCAACTGAATTGTTCCACTTACATTTACTGTATTGACTTGACACCTGGTTCAGTCCAAACTGAGGTAGCTGGTACCAGTTTAGGTATTCCAGATAACCCCAGTATCATACCTGCCTACATTGTGCAGATGACATAGGTACTTTATGGAGCATCAAATAGTACTACTACCTGTCTAAGTTTAGGCATCTGAGTACCATGCTAGGTCTTCAGCATCTATAAGGTAATCTTGTAATTTCACTCTAACCTAGGCTTCTGGAATAATTTCAGATGCTGTGTGAAAAACGTCTGATGCATCCATGTTGGACTGCCAGATGCGAATCTATGAGAGATGTCGGGCAGCCAACTGCTAGTCAATAACCTCAATGTCTTGGGAACTTCTAGGGCTCTGGAACATCTCTAGCACACAGGTAGATACCTACATGTAGAATACCTGGAGTTCTGTCCCACCCTACATCTTTAAGGTGAATCACAAAATAGAAGCTGCCACTGAATATTCTTTGATTCAGAGGCAAGTTTGGGTTATATTTACATCTTGGGATGGAACATAGCTTCTGTTGCCTTAAAAATTAGGGCACTTAAACTATTATTTGATTACGCAGTTTTTACTGCTGTTGCTACTGTTATAAAAATCTGCATCCTTGATTTGGACTTAAAACTCCAATACAGACTATAATAAAGAAAAACATTATAGCTGGCTTTGGAAGCTTCGCATCCCTTTTGGTTTTACAATGCAGCCTAAGCAGATCAGAAAAGTGGGATATAGCTTTTGTTATTGCATTTAAAGCATATTATTATTTCCTTTCTGTGTTCTTTCTTGAGCAGGTTTTGCATTACAGCTTGCGGTTGTTATTTTGAATCCTTTTTTAAATATCTAGAAATACTAGTGATCTCCTGGTAGGAAAATTGTCTACAGGAAGGTCTTTTTAGATGTTCACACAATACCAAATAAAAAACTCCTAAAAATACGTGCTGTGCAGGTGTTCATGTCTGCCTCTGGCTCATGAACAAAGCATAGGAGAGTCACAGCAATGTGTTCTTTGGCTCTGGATTGTAAAGTTGCAGGTAACTTAGATTTTCATATTTTCTTTTTTAATGTTGATATTAGACACTTTTGAAACTTCAGTTGTAGAAAGATTGAATCTAAGATGGCGCTTCCAGAATGCCAGAAGGGATCACTTTGATAATTTAATTTGACCTCCTATATCACTTGAGCCATAGGCCTTCTCTACTTTGAACTGAGCATGGCTTTCAGCAATATATCTTATCTTCTCCACATGGGCTCTTATAACTGTTAGCAAAACATTATGTTAATAAATTAGCTTCAAAGAAAAAAAAGTCCCTTAAACAAGCCTCCAACTTCTTCCTAAGCTTAATTTTTCTAACTTTACCATCCAAAGACTGTTCTGGTGCTGCAGGCTTCTTTGACAGAGAATCCTCTATTGAAAAATGTTGTTCCATAACAATGCTTTTATGACTGTAACTGGGACACTAACTTTCTCTTAAAATAAGTATATTGGGCTCTTCAAGTTCTTAATTGTAAAATATTGTTTCCAATCCTCCAGTCATTCTTCTGACTTTTCCCTGAATAATTTGAGTTATCAGCAGCTTTTCTTAAATGTGTGTACTGATTTTGGCTGAGATGATAGAGTTAATTTTCTTCATAGTAGCTGGTACGGGGCTATGTTTTGGATTTGAGATGAAAACAGTGTTGATTACACCAGGATATTTTAGTTATTGCTGACCAGTGTTTAAACAGCATCAAGGCCTTCTCTGCTTCTCACACCACCCCACCAGCAAGCAGGCTGGGGGTGCACAAGAATTTGGGAGGGGACACAGCTGGGACAGCTGACCCTGACTGACCAAAGGGATATCCCATACTATATGATGGTATTGGTTGTTGGTGATGTCAGCCCTAGCATGAAGTAACAATTCTGTGAAGGAGGAAAAGAAATTATATACTGGTTCTGGCTCTTCATGTACTTCCTCTTTCTTTCTGATGTACTCTGCTTCCTTTTTAATGAAGCAAAAATGTCCCTTTTAGAAAACAAGCTGTTTCGGTTTGGTAGGATAGGGTTAGCATTTGTTGATATGGAAAAGTGAAGAATGATTTCATGTTTTGAGTTTATGGCCTGTCCACCAAAAACCTTGTGATTTACATTTGTCTTCAGAAAAGGAGATCCTGTGGTTCATAGAGCAGCCAAATTTTTTAAGGAATTGGGTGATAGTACAGTATCAATAGTATCAATACCAAGCAGATTTTACTAAGGAAGCAGTGGAGAAAAAAATTAAGCTGAACAATGCAATGAGATTTAAGTGCCTGAAGGAATATTGTGATAGACAACTACTTTAATAGCGAAGGTTCATGGCGAGACTCAACTTAAAATTGTATCAGTCAAGTGGTATGCAGTTTTATCTCAACATTTTGTCTATTTTTGTAAAAAAGTAGGTAATTTACCAAATGCAGAGTGCTTGCAGATGTTCAGGCCACCTCTGGGGTGAAGCACTGCAACTACTTCTTAATGTACTCCAGCACTTAACAGGAGTTCTTCAGAGGGTAAGATGTGAAGAAAAATATTATATCCAGTTGAAACTGAGCCAAGAAAACAGAATTTACTTATTTGAACTAAAATCTCTCTCTTTCAGATCTTACCAACTCAGCATGGTGGCACATAACACACTGAGAGACCTTGTGTCATTATAGATTCAAAGGGAAAAGAGCCACTGACTTGTCAGCATTGCTTCATGCTGTACTTAAGATTCCCCTTTGAGATTTCTGATTCTTTTGCTAACCAGACCCTACCCTGCTGAACTTATGAGATCTGACAGAAAAGTAGTTTGAGTGGCATATGTGCAAGTTACCACTATGAATTGCAGGAAATTCATGTGTCTAATTTCCAACAGCGTGGGTAATTCCTTCATTTCACTGTAACACCTATTTCATACAGTTTCCAATAAGCCACGTGGATGTTTCTGTGGTATGTTTTGCTCCTGAACCTGAAATAAGCACTGCTTTATTAATCCTCACCATAGGGCATTCAGATCATGATTCTACCTGCCATGTTCTACCTGCCATTAGCAGAAAGACTGGTGTTTTGAATGGGCTGGATCACCATCAGTCTTGGATGTTACGATGCTAAGTAGCTCTACTTATTTGAAACAAGATGTTGAATTATTTCCATCTCATAAAATTTAGCTTGGCTAAGCTGGTCCACTGAGTCATGCAGGTATGATAACTCCATTGCTGGTGACTTGGAAAGAATGTCTAGATCTCAAGTTAGCTAAGTCCTACCATCAGTCGTCTCATCAACTCTAGTAATATCAATGTGAAACTAGGATATTTTCCTCTATAACCTGAACCCTTTCAATGCTACAACAGGAGAGTCTGTTTAAAAAGCAAATCCCTTAAATGATTGGGGTAGCTTTGCTTTCAAATAAGGAGGAGAACAATGTTGAAAATAAGCATATGTGTATTTTGTAAAATCATGTATTTTTCTTTCAGCGTGGAAGAACATGTTTCAACACCTTAGAAACAGGCGTGTTTTGTTATTATAATATTGAAGTCACTAGTGTTAGAGATCGATAAACGTGTTGTGACAGAATGGCAGAAATTTTTTTTCCTTACTCCTTAATTTTTGCTTCTCTGAAATGTGTTAAGAAATATTTTTCGGTTGGCCTTGTTGCTCTGTAGATCTGCATAGATGTGCGTTGTTTTCTAAAACTGTTTTTTAAAACCGTTTTTTAAAACCGTTAAAACTGTTAAAACTTCCTGGGTAAGGAAGCTAAAATTAATTTTAGAAGCTGATGTAAATTTAGTGGAAATAAACTGGTCTCAAACTAATGAGATGTTTGAATTCATCCTATCTTATTTTTATGAGTTAATAGGAAGACCTAGATAGATGTCTAATCACCTTCTTCAACCACCAGGGAGAGATCAACATCATGAGAGAGTGATTCAGCACATACAAGAACTGTAAAGATAGGCAGGAGGAATCTGAGTCTGGCTTGCAGGTACATGGACATGAGTAAAATTATTTTAACTCCTACTGTAGGTTAAGCTGTGCAACTCATTGTGAAGGCAAGGCCTCTGGTAGTTTCAAATATAGGTTAAATTGTAAGATGATACCAGTGGTTATGCATCTAAAATAAAGGACAACTCTGGTCTTCAAAAGAAAATGACAGGTAATGAATGTAATAGGAAGAATACTTCAGCTGATATATCAACAGTAGGAAGGCAGAGGGTCCTGGACTGAACCTCTGCAATGGGAAAACATTTTGCATTGGCTATCCCTGGAAAAGTCAAATGTGGTGAGAAGAGGTTAGATCCTGTTTTCCTCCTTGAAAACCATATTTGGAGCAGAAGTATGCATGTGATGAAAGCTTGCTGTTGAAGCTGCAGCCACTGAAAGTAAAGCAACTGGAAAGTCTGAGAAAACTGTAAGAAATAAACCTCAAGTAGTTCAAAGTATGAAGGGCAAGTTACAGAACTAGATGGGTTACATGGAATTTGAAAATGTTGGTGTCATCCCTTTTCCAATCTAATTGTCTCACTGTCTTCTCTATGACACCCGTCTATAATTATGGCAACATGCTGTTGTGATGGAGCATCACATAACCTCTCAGTTTTGAAGGAAAAGGAGAGACAGAGAGACAGAAAGATAGGGGCCGTGTATGTAAATGCTCAGTTGTTCTGAATGATACTTTTATGAATCATTCTTAACAGGTACATTACAGGAAAGATGACCAGACATAGAGTTTGTGACATGTAAGCTCTTACAATTGGCACACATAAAATTTTTTGGAGTGTTCATGCTTAGATGAAGCTCAGTTGTTTCATATGTGTTCATACAATGAAGGATAGCTAGCTTTTTGTTTGTTTGTTTTCATAACTTCCATGCAACCTGATAAAATAGTTATAAAACTTCTGTGTTTACCAAAGAGGAAAAAGCACACGTGCTACGGTTTGGCATACATTTCATTCATCCATTCCAGCTGGAAAAGGTTATCAAGCTTATTTCAGCTGGTTTGATATGTTGTCCTGACTGGTGATTCATTTTAAGTTGAAAACATATGCTTATGTGGCACTCAAATAGAACAGTCTTAAAAGACAAGCTTAGGAGTGATGAGAGTGGGTGATCAGTGATCAGTTACCCTGTCCTTGAATATTGCCATGTGGTATGACAGTGGTTAAAAAGACCTGACTCTATGCTGCACTTAGCGAACTTCAACTTATCAAGAGGTCTGCTCTATATGAAAATGTTCTTTATGAGGGAAAAATATACAAGAGCAATGTACTGTGAGTAATTTCCCTTTAATGTTTTTCCATAGAGAAAATTCAACACATCAAATGTCGAACTATTGGAAGGGTAAATAAACAAGCACATTTAGAGCAATGAAAAACAGTCTTGATGGTACAAAGCATACATGAATGTTAAAAGCCGTACAGCTATGCTATAAACAGAAAAAAAATGCTTTTAATAAAAACTTGGAGAGTTTTATATTTGTCTGCTTGGTGAGCAAAAGGAAAATGAATACGTCCAATTCAGAAGCTGCTTTAAGCCAAAAAGATTCTTATAAAATTAAAGCTTACAAAGCTGGAAATGAACCTTTTGTAAAAGGAAATGGAAAGAAATTCTTTTAAGTTCAAAAGGTATCTTCAAAGTGACAAAATTGGATTGGAAAGGAACATGAAACATTCTTTTGCGCGATGTCTCTCTCCTATTTGCACTGTGAGTCTATGCTTCCTAATCAATGAGTGCAAGTCCTTCAGGTTCGTCAAACAGATAGAAATATAGTAAACAAATATAGTTCTTTGCATTCAATAATTTATTTTTTTCTTCTAGACTGTGACATCAGCATCTGCTTGGTGAATTAGTGTTTTGTATTCAGTTTAGGATTTTTGTTATAAGCAAAACAATAGTGTCAGAAAGTACAAGTATGCACGGAAGAAATGACATCACTGTGCTTTGTACTTAATTTCTCTCCGTTTCCATATTCCACTTTTTTCCATATTAAGCTACCTCAGTTTACAAGCTAGAAGATCAACATTCTGTGATACCATGATTTCAAACTGTACAACCCAAGAAGCTAGCATCTCTTCTGTCTCTTTTATTCTCCCCTGTCATAAAAATTTTGCCGTTGGTTGGGGCACAGGTAGCAAATTGTTTGATGCAGGAGCAGAAGGGAGTATAGGTTGCTTTTCCTGTTAACAGGATCATCAGTGGTACTGAAAACTTTGCTTATTGCAGAAAAGTGAATGTGGAAAATGAATGGGCATATGGAGTATTGTAGGTAGCCAGTAGTACTTTATTATGGGTTAGCCTAAAACGACTGTAGGCTGTGCTTAACAAGTTCAATAAATGCTGCCTGGAAAATCAACACAGTTAAGGGTGTTAGAAGTTACAGACAGATGAATAACAGAATGAGAATTAATATTTGGCAGGAGATGTCCATATCTACTTGAAAATATTATTGGAAAAAGAAACAGGAACAGTTAATTAACAAATAGCTTTCTGGAAAGAAACTTAACAGACATAGCCTTCCCAGTGCGAGTGCTAATATGCTTTGTTTCAAACAGTGTATTATCAAGTTACTATTTGTATGAATATTTGTTTTTGACTGGGTTTTAGCATGTATGAAAGATGCCAGACTGGGAGCTTTGGAAACTGAGTTTATTTATCCAAAGAAAGCCTACAGCCTCAGCAACAGCAGTAAGAACCAGTGTTCACCTCCTCACACTGAGAAGCCTGTTCTCCAGAACTACTAATAAAGTCAGAGAATAGGTCAGCTTCCATGTACGTTAGCCTTTGGCCTCTCTGCAGAGGCTGCCAACAAGAATGCCAATTAATGACAGCTGCGTTGGACATTTGTTGACTGGGAGCTAAACTGAGATTGCAGATTCCTTTCACACAGCTTACCAAACACCCATCAAATGGCAATTTCTTTTTGACCTTGGACAGCATTAGAAGTATTTTCCAATGAGGAAAACTTCTCAAAAGTGGTAGGTTGATCGGGATAAAGAAAAAAATAGGTTTTTTCCCCTTTGGCAGAGCAAGTTCCTTTTATAAATCTTAACAAAAAATACATACATTTACAGAAAATTTATGTGGATGTGTCAGAGAAATCCCTTTTGAAGGGATTATGTGACTGCAGAAATATTTGCTTAAGATTATTTGATACTTTATTAATGAAAATGTTATTAAAAATCAGGTTTCTTTAGAAAGGGAACATTTTCCCAGAATATTTTGTGAAACAATTTTTTTTGTTGGGTTGAAAAGTTTACTTTGAAAATATTAAAATTTTGTTACATCAGAATGCACTGGAACCCCTACAGAGACCTTAAAAGATACTTTTCTGAAAAGACAGGCAACAATTGATTGCCTGAAGGACTTTCAGGGCCCTTCAAAACATGTACTCAACAGAGTACTATCTGGGCTAAATTTTAAGTACAGAGTTTTAAAAAGATTTACTTTAAACTATGTTTACAGGTATTTGTGATTAAATAGATTGTACAAAAATCCTGCTGCCTTAAGGCAGTGTTTGGCATGGTCAGCATCCATTCACAGCCTCCACAAAACTATATCTCTGATGCTATGGACAGTACTTTACACGTGAATTCCCCCTAGTGCACAGACATGAGAGCAGTTATTATTGGTGCTTTTGAATTAGATTTGTCTTACTTTCGATTTGAGCTTACATTTGCATTTTTACATGACACTTTACTAAAACACGGCCTAACAGTATGATGTTTCCAAAATCTAAGAAGCAGAAAGCTATGAATACACACATGAGCATATTACAAAGAAACCTTTTAGGGGAGAGAAAGTAAATGGCAAATAAAGCAGCTGACTGTTTCGGAAGTGCCCTTCTGACTACTTGGCAGTTTTTCAGTTCAGTTCCATGTCTAAGACTGTAGGTTATATTCAGTCACTTGTTGGAGAGCCAAACCCTTATGCCCTAAATCAGGGGCATGATCAACACCCATCCCTGGGGTACAGACACGGCCAAGAGAAAGGAGGTCCTCACAGGCTTGCGTCATGAAGTTTCGTCATTCACTTACCCTCTGGGCCAATGCAGATCAGTTCCCAGAGTGTTCCCTGAGACTGCAGAATCATGAGGTCTCGACAGTCCCTGTGGTATCCAGAAGCTCATAAAAATCACTTGCTGTTCTTGTAGTCAACTCCATCTGACTAAAGAGGAGCACAAGTATTAGGAGGTTACCTTATTTTTACAGATACATCTATTCATTATAAATGGCTTCCTTTTCCAGTTCCCCATATCTGCTGGCCGATCCAGGCAGAGGGAAACTGTTGCATGGAAAAAGACTCTTTCTAGGTTAAAGGACTGTTACCGTTAATGTAGAAGAATTCTTGCATACAAGTCGGGGAGAAGTATTAAGTCCGTAATTCTTATTACGCTAGTTGCATCCACTCATTAACATCAGCGTATCTCATGTTTCAAAAAGGTCCTAAGAATTCATAACGCGCTGTGCTATAGACTGTAAATATGCAAGTCTAGTACGGGAAAGTTGTTTCTCTTTCCTAGTGACATGAATTAGCAGAAAACTTTTTTGCACATTTTGCATTCCTGTGAAGATGGACAGAAAGCAATACATCTTAACACTGACGGAGGAAATTTCCAGGAAGCCAAATTCCAAGAATGTGGCGTATGCCTCTTGAATCTGCTCACTGGAACATTAGGTAAATTTGTGCTGAAACTTTTCTGGCTCGAAATTTGATTCTGCATCTACAGGAGAAGGTCCTTTGCTAACATTGTGACTATGCAATAGTTAGCTTTCTGTTTCTTTTCCTGCATTTGTGCTACATTTATCTGAATTCTTTTCCCTGTATCAAAGAAAAAAAAAAAAGCATATATTTCACCCGTTCATTTTTTTTCTTTGTCTACAGTTTAATCAATAGGGAGAGAGAAGGAACGATAGAAAAACAAGCTTATGCTATTTTATGATGGGAATGAAATAATAACTAGCTGACAGATACCATAAAGTCTTTCTGATGGTTTTGGTTCATGTTATGATTTTAAACTGCATCAGAACTCCATATGACAACCAAATAATGAATAACATGAAAAGGTATCCTCAGTTACGAGGAAGAAAGACATTCATTTGTGTATTGCTCTAAAATGTTGTGGTGCATATTAAATTCAGGGTAAAAATCTGACAATAACAGCTGTTCAATTGGTTTTAAAATGATCAAAGATTCTTTGTGGCTCTACTAGGATAAAAGTTATTGATCACTTATTATCTGATTTTTTGAAATTACTGGGTAGTTTTACAATTTTCAAAATGAGATTACTAGTTTCTTCTGGCTCTTTCAAGGAATGTGTCTGTCATCTTTTAAAATTTATCTCTTTAATGACAATTTCAAATTTTAGTAGTATATAAAACACAAAAGGGAAAAAAATAATAAAAGTACATAATAGCTTTCACAAACCACATCGAATTTTATGGTTTAGCTGGCAACTACATTTGTAATGATATTCAAGACTAAGAGACAATTAACAATTAATAGATTTTTTCATGTATTGAGTTACATAATTAAAAAATAAAAAGCAGTCAAAGTCAGAGGGCATTTTCTTAAATATTCATATTGTCTTGGGGCAAGGAAAATTTTGATACTGCCATGAAACACTGGGCTAAATTAAAAGAGTTGGTGAATTTGGAGAGAGTTTGTGTCAATGTAACTACATGTTCTCCTGACCACCCGTTTTGTTTACAACGTGCTGCTGGCTTAGATTTGGATTCTTTTCAGTACATTGCCTTGTTAAGAACCCTTTGACTTTTGCCTCTTGACTAAATGCATGAGAGACTCTAAATGAGTCTAGAGGAATTTTAAATTGCTTTTATTTATTCCTTCCTATATCAAACTGTACTACTGTACTACTGGTGAGGACTTCAAGAATATTTTGGAAAAGTCTGTGCAGATGTGCTCTAAAAAATTAAATAAATCCTTAACTCTGCACGCTGCTTCACATCCTATAGGTCTCATGCCTACGCATACAGAAAATGCCATAAATTCTTTTGGAACTACAAATTGTTGTTGACTCATTTTACACATATTGGAAGCTGAAGGTGCCTCCAAGCTCAAAGTGCTGTAGCACAGAACTGAGACAGTAAGTTTACATATTATTTCAGAGGAAAAGATGTCTGCATCTTTTCTACCACTTCTGGTGACATGTTGAGCTTCCTGAAATTCTTCCAACTCTTTGCTATGTCAATGCAAATGTATTTAGCTGGATAGAACTGTTTCTAATGAAAATACTACTAAGAGTGCAAATTAATCTTCAGCACATACATGTTTCATCTATCACCGTATGCTATATATTTATAGAAAATTGGGTCTTAGACTGAGATTCTAAAGCAATAGTTTTTGCGAAGAGACTAGTCTGATATTCCACATTTCCTACTTTTTTTCCCTCTCCTCTCATTTAGGATCTTTGCACCACTTATCAGGTAAGGCTGCAGCAAGATGAGGAGAATTTGAGGAACTTTTTATTTTTAGTTCACTGCACTACAATCCGTTTTCTGGGTCAAAGTTTTCCTTAGTGTATATGACTCAATATGAAGCCAAAAATTCTTTGTGAGTTTTCGGCAGAGGAGTGATGTCAGCCATTTGTTTTTTGGAGTGATTTTCCATGGATTCAAGCCATTGGTGGATATGGGAAAATTATTTGGAAAGAGGAACCATTTCTCCATAGACTACATCCAACTTTTCAAAATTTCTAATAGTTAATTGAGCATAACTCATCAGATGGAATTTGTGATTGAGAAGATCAATGTTTTCTAGTCTGTACAGAGGAACCTTTGTCAGCTGTGGTATGTATTCGACTGAGAGATTCTTTTTCAAATATGTTTGATGAAAGGGATTCATCAGGTCCCTTTAACTACCACTGCTAATCACTAACTGACTTCAACACTAAAAATGGGCACAAGTATAAAGAAGGAATTCTCTGCAAGACAATGTGCAGCGGTGTCTTAAGCCACAAGCCTGTAGCTGCCCCCAGAGCCAACGGAGATTGAATACCTTTACTTCCAAGTGCATGTAGCATGTAGCAAATACCTTGGAAAGTGCTTAAGGTACAAAAGGTACTAGCAACTAGAGTTGCTAGTAAATGCGTGATAGTACATGCAGGCTTCTAATTGCTAACGTTAATCATGTGTCTAAATCTTTACAAAGCTGAGGCCCCCAGAAGTGAAAATGAGGAGACTGCAGGATTGAACTGTAACTTGTTTGTAAATACATTAATATAAAGATGGACATGCTAAACTATGCCTACTTATGTTAATTTCCAGAAAAAGGTGAATATTCACATGCTTTTTAATAACCGCTCTAGAGAAATAAGCAGGAAAGCATCACACTATATACATAAGGCATAGTCCAGCAAATACTTAAGGGGCTATAACCTGAAGTCATGAAGGGTTAGCTTCCAAGTGACAGCTCAGTAGCTTTTTGATACAGTTCAGAATGTTGAGATAAAAAAAGAAAAAATATCAGATTTTTAGCTGATGTAAACTACCCTTTGAGAAGAAGGCACCAGCACAGGCAGAAACTGCAGTGAGTCTGTAAGTAGCTTGCTGTCCAGTGAGGGACAGCTGTATTGAATGGAGTCTGTTTTAATTTGCAAGAAAAGGTTTAGGTTATACTGACATATGTAGTATGTTTTAATAGATTTTTCTGACCGAATAAATCAAGAAGGCATTAGTTTCAGAGAAGCTGTTTTTCCTTTTAGTCCTTGGCCAGAAGTGGAAGGACAGGACAAGATGTTGAGTGTGAATGGAGAGAGGAATACTCTGCCTCTGTTGATACTGCAGGCAGGTCTGCTCTGCAGCATGCCCCGCAGCCACTTGTTACCTAGCCTGGCAGGCTTATAGCAGTGCGTTACAGCCCTCTTGCTATGAGCCAGTGTTTCCTTCTAGCAGAAGCTGGCATGTATGGGGTGGATGCTGCACGCCCACAGCATATCCTGACCTGCAGCCAGGGCACTGCCAAAGCATTCACCCACGCCTGGCAGTCAGGGAGCATTCTCATTATCTGAGTTTAGACTTCCCCAGGGTAATTACGCTCTGGAGAGAAAAAGAACAATGGCCTTTTAATGCAGGGAGAGGAGAGAAAGGTCATATCGAAGGCAAGGTTGCTATCATTTTGATCACAGAGATTATTTGCAAGGAAGTTAATTTGTATTTTCTCATCACAGTTTATTTCTATCTCCACATCTTTTAATCCATCTGCTTCATCCTGTTACAGTGCCAGTCTGGCGGAAAGTTGTTTTCATTTACTGTTTTGATTTCTACTAAATAATGTATCCTGACCCCTACTGCTTATGTCCTTCTCATAAGTTTGCTGGCAAACAGATATTATATATAATGTCTTTAATGTAAAAGATGCCACGGCAGGACCCAGAAGCATGGACTCATTCAGCTAGCGTGAAAATGAATGAGGTGGAATGAAAGCCTTCCCAAGGAAAAACTGAATGAAGAGAAAGGTGGTGGTTTTTTTTTATGCAGTCAGCTGGTCTTTTTTTTAAGCTCACTTTGAAAGCCATTGAATTCTTTCTGAGATGCTCATTAGCTACACTTAGCGGATAACAGTGCATTTATTTTGGCACAAAGTTGGTGGGCAGAGAGAGTCAGAAGGCGATTTAAAGGACTTAAATATTTTTAATGCCAGTGGAGGGAGTGCATGGTCTGAGCAAGGAGAAAGAAAGGAGAAAACAAACACTGAAGAAATTAGCAGTTTATTTCCCTTCTGAATTGCAGGTGAAAGGGGTGAACCAGAGCCTGCAGGAAAACAAGTTTTCCTCTCATATGTACATTTGTTGCAGGGCTACTTCTCGTTTTTTATGAGTTTGCTATGAATAGTCAAAAATTCTGGCTTGTATAGTTGAAGGCATATGTATTGTGAACAAAGGAAGATGGTGAATGGAAGATCTTCATACTGGTGTCCCTTGCAGATGCTCAATCTTAGGCAACGTGCCTTACAGATCTTCTTGACACAAGCAATATGGCCCCATATTACGTAATCTTTCTATGGAAACATGCATTTCCAAAGCTTAGAAACATTTTTAAGCAATGTTTGCATATCTGCAATATTACAAAACCTTGTTAA
This sequence comes from Stercorarius parasiticus, assembly GCA_013396915.1. Classification (NCBI taxonomy): domain Eukaryota; kingdom Metazoa; phylum Chordata; class Aves; order Charadriiformes; family Stercorariidae; genus Stercorarius; species Stercorarius parasiticus. Next base: position 220,592 of record VWZL01001804.1, on the reverse strand, counting down.
GAGTGAACATAGGAACCAAGGCATAAGAAACAAACCTGCCAAGCAACCTATAAGTCCTTGTTGTGTCTGTACGAGAGGAACATTTTATTTTATGGTTAATAAGCTTGATTGAAAGTTCACTGAAGTTAAAGAGAATCTTTCCATTGACTTAAATGGAATCTGGGCCCAATCCAACATCCTTTAGGCTTGAGCTGCAATTGTAGGCAGCAAATCGTTAGCACTGTGAAGGTACCTTCAATCAACAACTGGTCTTCTGGTCCGTTGCAGTCTCTTGCTAAAGGCATTTGGCAAGAGCTGCAGAGGTTAATGGAGAATTAACATGACTGTCAGTGGCATGTTTAAAAAAAAAAAAAAAAATGGAAGACGTTTGTATGTCCTGAGCATGTGGGTGTCAGGCTGACCCTTTGTGGGAGTGCGAAGTAGCGAGAAGGAACACAGCTATAGCGTAATTGAATGTTTGATATAAACTTCCATGGAATCAAGAGAATGTATCTAGGTTTATGTCTGAGGTCCAGGGTGAGACCAAGAGTTTTAACTGAGTGCAGACTGATAGCCAGATAGCCAGCAGTGCAATGCTCCTGTTAAAATGCCATTGAACATTCATGGGGTTCTGGCTGATGGAGTCTTTTCCTCTCTTAAATCCGTGGGGGGCAAATGCTCCCATCTTGCATGTGTCAGCCTGAAAGTACACTGACTCAGCAGAACATCACGTTGTGGGAGCACTGGTATGAAAACCAGAGTTCAGATATTCATCTCCATCAAGTGTATACTGAACTGTGTGAATGCAGTGACAGGAAATGCAAAATTTGGTCAGTCAAGGTGCAATATTGAAATGAGCCTGAGAGGTGAAGGAGAGCTGCGAGTTGTGTAGGTCGGGCCAGCAGTATCACTTTGGGAAAGGAAAGACCAACTTTCACTTGGTTTTCTTGGCAGCTTTCCCAGCTTTTACTGAAACCTTTTACAAAGTCTGACATACATGACACACTGTTAGCTAAAAAAGAGCCAAACCAGAGCAGCTGCCCTTATATGCAGGCACAAGTACGTGTTCATTTTTGTTGGTAGAAGGTCCATTCCACCACGCCATTTCCCATACAGAACACTCATACTCCTCTGCAGAAGAACCAAGAAATGACCGAGCCCATTGCATGCATATCATGAATATCTCTGTGTTTTTATGTGGTCTGAGCAAGTTTTACTGCCCACAATATGCTTACTCCTCTACTGCTCAGCCATGCAGGAAATTCCCACTGTCTCTTTCTAAGAAACTGCATGAAAGCGATGTGGATTGCTGTGACATTTTTATATCTGTACAGAAACTTGGTTCATCACAAGCAAAACTTTATTTTTTTTTAATGAGATACAGGTTTGGGATCTGGAATGGCTGTGGGTCCCGCTGTAAATCAAATCTTTCAAATCCTTCTACTGGAGAAGCACAGTGCTCAGAGGTCATGTGGAAACATGTGGATGAGAGGACAGTGATGGCAACCTGGAGTGCTCTTACATGTCTGTCATCTTCTGCTCTGACACTAGAGACACCTGCAAGGCAAGGAAAGTGTCTCTAGGAAATATCCATATTTTTAAAAGTCTTACAAACATAATAATTTACAGTAAATATGCTTCTCCATATTATTTTATCTTTGCAGTCTGAATAAACATGTTTTCTGCTTTCTAAGTGGCATCAGTAAAGTGAGAAATAGTAAAATTATTGTGTTTTATAAAAAAAATAGCTTTGAAAAGCTCTAGTGCAAAACATTTGCAAGTTGTCTGCAGTGCGTATTGTAAACAGAAAATGTTCAAACATGCCTGAAGGGTCAGGGTGCCAAATTTCCACTAAAATTAATGGAAACTTGGCATCCAGATGCTCTAGGTGGCTTCTGAAAATCCCACACCTCCTCTATGTTTGTGGAGTAGGCAGAATTTTCTGATGTAAAACATTGTTTGAGAAGTCACGTACATTACACAAAACAGGAGTTTATGTTTCAGACTCAGTAGTGACTTCATCTAAAAATAGCAGGGAATACATGTCACTGGAGGGTAACCATCTGACTGGCCTGTGGTTTTAAAAACAAGGTTACTTAAACATAAGATAAACACAGAGCAATCTGTTCAAGCTTTAAAACAGCCTCTAGCGTAGTCAAAAACTAGATTTCTGAAGAAAGCAAGTGGGAAGATACCCTTTCCTGAAAAAAGTAAGTGCTGCAAAGATGAGGATACATGCTGGAAAGGAATGCCTTCCAAGGAGTGTAAAGATTAGCTCAGAATTTAGTAGTCACTGGACTTCAGAATACAAACCAGTGTTACAGTCCTTTCCCAAATACAGTGGAAAGTTTGAGGGATCTGTGCCATCTTCTGTATATAGGAAAAAAGACAGACATCTCACATCTGAAATACAAAATTAGAATGGGCACCTGATGTCCCTCCAGCCAAAAAAAAGTATTTGGTTACTTGAGAATTCCGGAGGAATTAAATGGGAATTAAAGCATTAAAGTGACTATTCCCAACACCTTCTCTGGGATCCACTGACGTTCCTAGTAAGGAAAGTCACATTGCCCTCAAGATCATCTCAGTGCAGTCTTTTTGCGAACTGGGATAATATCAGTCCAACTTGCACAGGATTGCAGGCAATGAAATACTAACTCCCAGTGATTGTTTGCAAATAAGCAGCCTTTGATGCCTTATGAACTACTGAGTTGGAGTTGCTTTGTCTGGAATGACATTTCAAGAACAGCAAGTGGCTTTCTTTACTGGATCTGAAACTTCATTTTTGGGCATGCCATATGCTGTGAAGCATTTGTAGCAGATGATTATCGAACGACAGCATGCAAGAGAAAAAGGGCTGACCTGAGCACAGCCTCTCTATGAAGCATTGTGTAAAACACTTATTTTTTATGTTTTATGAAATCTTACTAAAAAAAAAAAGGAAAAAAAACATAGCAAGATTATTTTGAATACTTTCTTCCATGATGATACATCTGCCTATGCTGGGTTTGGCCAACTGATTTCTTATGAATTTCCCTTTTTTTCTTTCTCTTTTAAAGATGATTTCTTTTTGTCCTTTGTCTGTCCTTGACCATGCCCTTTGTCCCTGTTGTGTGTTGCAAGAACTCCATGAAGCCCTATTGACTGTGACAGCTCTACCCTGTTACAAGACTGTGTCCATACTTACAATTTTATGTTCCCTTCTGCCAGGTGATCATTGCCTGCCATGGCTTCCAATAAACACCTCTTTGAAGCTAACTTCTGTCCTGAGACACCTCTTTGTGATGATCACTTTAGTGAAGTTATCGCCTCACCTCCGCACATCCGGCTTCTGAGCTATAGCAGCACAGAAACTCCTCAAGGACTGCATTTTCTCTGGAACAAGAGTATGAGGTTAAAATAAATATCTGCTGCACTCTTATGTTCCATCCCATGGGCAGTGAGTGGTACTCAGTTTATCAGAAGAAAACACATGAAACCTGAAGTAGAAAATTATAGAGCAATCCACCACATAGAATATTTTTCCTCAACTTATTTCTGGGAGTGGCACATGCTACAAGCACTTGGATTTCTAGCCCACTTATTTTCTATATCCTGCCTGCTGCAGAATAAAAGAACAGAGGTGACCAATATTGAAATAACTATCAAATCTGGATTAATATTAAGCTTGGCCTTCATGAGAGCTCTTCAGATGCAATTTTTCTTTGCCATATAACTACCCAGTGACCTTCATCATCAGTTCCTAACTCTCTCACAGCTAGACTCTATCAGAAATGAAGGCAAACTCAAGGTGAGAAAGTGCCACTGAATTATAAAATGGAAATGGAATATTGTCACTTCCCTGTGTTTCCAGGAGCTTGCTCTTGTAACTAGGGACCAAGTGCTGCCAACATGGCATGAGGGTCAGATTCTAGACATAAACCCCCAAAAATCTGCAGCTTGAATCAGCACACAGCCCCCTAGAGAATGAAATTGCATTGTTCTGATGCTTAAGGAAGAGCACATCTTCCTTCTTCACAGAAAATGGATTAAACAACTGAGTTGAAGCAACAGGAGTTTATCATAAATGGAGAGAAAGCCAAACCACATAATGAATTATTTTAGTTAGCTGTAGTAACCCTTAGGTAAAAAAAAAATGATCCTTTCTGCCTCTTACACAGCTGTGATAGCCCCAGTCAAGTCCTTCTCTGAATGATGAACTGATGGCCCAACTTTTCCTCCTCTCTACACAATCTGTCAATCTGTTATTCTTAAAAGATGTTCTGCTTTTGGCTCTTCACATCCCTCCCAGTTCACACAATCAGTGCCCTATGCTGGGCTGCACTGTAGGTGCTGCACCAGAGTCTGTACCATAAATAGCCAAAGGTGGCAGAGGGGGTCTTTCACTCCCTTTGGACATGGTGCCAGGAAACTCCACTTGCCAGGTTCACGAGCAGACAGCCCTGTGCTGAGCCTGCTGCCAGCCCATGCACTGTGCCCATCTGTGGGCAGCTTTTGCAGCACAGCCTGTGTTTTGGTTCTTTAGAAAATAGTTGGTGATGTTCAGAGGAGGTGTCAGATGAGAACCATCACTGCGCTGTACGTGTTCTGCAATATAGCCAGGCTGTTCAGGCATGCAGAGAGGTTTTAATAGTCCTGTTGCTAAGCAAAAGTCCTCCCTCGGAGGTAGGTAGTTGTCCCAGTAAAACAATGGGCAATGTATCAAGCCTGAAACAGGACTCATCCTAAAGGCATTGGGAAGAGTCAAATGCTTATCCTCAAAAATCAAAGGAAAGGCATGGAGGATATTCAACTTTAGTATCAAATGGGCGTTATCTGTTCAGTTGCACTTTTACTAACTAGATTACTGCTACAAAGAAGCACCTTCATAAAGTAGAAATGCAAGCTTGAGTTGCATAACTGTCAAAGACAGTGGGTGAAAGTCAGCAACAAGTAAAGGTAAATGGTTGAAGACTTCTTTTTATTCTACAATCACCAATTAATATTTTACAATGTAGCAGTTTTGAATGCTATCGGGCAAATTAGCCATGTATTACTACATGGGAAATTAAAAGAAGTCCTCTCACTAGCTAAGGATACTAGAGTAAAAGGTGTCTTCATGATTATTGCACTAGCAGATGTCTAATCTAGTGAAAAGTTCTTTCTTTTTTGCAGGTTTATTTGTAGAATTTCTTCAATTTATCTCTTTGTAAAGCCTTAACTACAGAAAAAATATTTCCTAAATTTTCATGCTAATGGGGAAATTCAATTCCTTTCTAAACTTTGGATTAATTGTTGTCACTACTCTATAAAAAAACAATCCATGTCACATAGCAATAAGCAGATGTACTGATGGAAACTGAACGAACAGTAAGGTAGCTTTTTAGCTCCACGAATCCATGGGGACTACAGAAAACATATATATCTTTAGGTAATACAGTAGATCAATCTGAATGAATGCTTCAGCACTGATGAACCCTGCAAAGGACAACCAGGCTTGATTTCTTTAAAAGAGGAATCACAGACAAAGCTGAATTCTCTTTCTGTGAGAAATTATTGCATTGTGCCTGTTTATTTCCTACATCCATGCTATATCAAGTACACAGCTGAATATGCCTCTTTTGGGCTAGTATTTGGTTCCCTTTTTTTAGAGCGGTTGTTTTTATTTCTTGATAGACTTGTTGAGTTGTTTGGGTTGGAAAGGACCTTTAAAGACCATCTAGAGGGACCTTTAAAGATCTTCAATGTTACAATCTCAGAACTAGTAGGGGTGGATAAACAAGGCTTATTCACAATGGCTAATTTTAAACACAGAGACCAGTCTAAATTAAGCTCTCCTCTTGAGTCATTCTCCAAAGGAGAATCTGTCTGCGTCTCTCTTTCTCTCTTTTTGCCTAAAGAAGCTGAGGAAGAGATTAGCCCTTACGAATATTCTCTCTGATACTAAGTCATGTTTTTCCTGAAGAACAGAATACTTATATGTTAAACAAAGGGGAAAGGGAGCTTAGTGAAAAAAGTTTTCAAACAAGTTGAAAAAGAGAGGTAATCTTTGAAGATAACTCTCAATCTAGAATCCAGCTTAGACATGTCATTCTTTTAAGTAGGATGCAGAATTACAGTGTATGTCTATATGGTTCTCTGTAAACACAGCTGTCACAATTTGCTTTTAATTTCTCTCTCATATCCAATTTATTTTTACTTCATTAATGCTGAAAAAAACCTACAGATGTAGCAGTTTTGCAAGGATGCCTACAAGTTTTGCCACAGATGCGTAACTGTTAGTGTCTTTTGTGAAGGTTTTCTCCATTTTTATCCAAAGCTTTAATAAAACTATGTGCAAAATGTAAATATAAACAGCCGAGGGAGCAGTCTCCAAAATGTGTGTCCACACTGTTTCCAAACTAGGAGATATCCCATCCAAATACCTTCTGGAATTGGGGCAGTACTGTACTAGTCAACAAGGGATAAATGTGATTAGAAACTTTATTACAGAGTAACTCTTAACTTCAAAAAAAAGTAAAGCTTTTCTGTTTTGAGTCAAGGATTCCTAAGGATTTACTGGAAAATACACAGAGCCAATAGCATTTTTAAAAAATATCTGCATTATAAAACACCAAAGTCTGGGACATAAATCCTGAGCATGTTGTATAACACTGTTTACATGGTGAGCAAGTAAACTCTACCTAAAGTGTACAGAGTTTAAATGTTATGTCTTAAGCCATATTTATGTAAAATGTGAGTTGAGTATGGATTTTAATGCAACTGTTCCATGTATCTGTGGAGAAGACATGCGAATCTTAAATTACAGAATATAAACAAAGAATGATAATAAATGTCAGACTTCTGCTTCTGAGAGATTTATTTTGTGTTTTCATAAGCAAAATATCACAATATCTCTATTAACTAAATTGTGATGACTATTCTGGTAAATGTCATCTAAACAATTTAAATGTTTAATATTCTGTTCCACATCCATACCACTGGAGCAGCGTACTAATAAATAATAACAATGATTCAAGTTTGCAGCTCACCCAAATGTAATAAAAGGCTCAAAATAAATTGTGATCAAAATATTCAAGCTGTGATTCAGTACGACCCTTTAAATAAACACATGGGAAAACTATTAGAAACAGGGAGAACTCAGTTTGATAATACATGACATTCCACTTATGGAAAAAAATGCTTCGCTTTATTGCCTAACACAGGAAGCTTTCTGCTACTAGCTAATACCAAAGCACATTCAAAAAACCAAAATGTCAAAACATTACTGTTTTTCCCTATTTGAACTATTTAAATACACAGATCCAAGAGACCTCATGAGTGACAGAAGTGACTTAGAGGAGAAATATGCCATTTTCAGTTACCATACTTGGAATCAGAGATGAAGAAATGATTGTAGCAGTAAAACTCAACTACAAAGTACGAACAGAATATAATAGAATACAGTGAATTCTACTTGAGTAATTCAAAGCACATTTACACATATTGATTATCTAAGGATTGCAATTTATGGAGGTAGGAAAGACGTGTAATATTATACTTAATACTTAAATATTAAATTATTATACTTAATACTTAAAAAATTAACACCCAGAAATGTCTTGGCCACAGGAATTTGAATACAGGTATTCTAACTCCCAGATTCTTTCCCTTATCTGTTGGTAGTACTCCCTGCCTTGGACACAGCATGCGGATAGGAACCATGTTACCTACCTACATCCATGTGGACAGCTGTCTATTTCCAGTCCTCCTTAAGTGAGATTTAATAGGGTTTTGCAGATTTCTAGAATGAAAATTAATTAATACTATTTGAGTTTTACTATGTGGAAAGAGCACAGTAATGCCAGTGTCTCACAGTCCAAAAAGTTACCTACAAGTCGTATGCGTGCTTACATTTACTATGCAAATCAGCAATAAAAAGAGTTGCATGTGAGTGTCAGACACACCATGTCATCTGGGCACCAGCTATTGCTAAAAGTGGGCGGTGATGGTGGCATTGCAAGATGTGGTAGGGGCTGTGGTGGGAAGCTGACAGGGATGAATCTCCCCTTCCCATCCCTCATGGCTGTGAACTTCTCAAGCAGCACTGCCTTCTCAGCTAAAAATATCTGGCATGGCCTGCAAGAGAGGAAACGGCAGCAGCAGGAAGCAGACCGGATTGGAAGTGGGATTTTAACAGGTGGTACAGGAATTGGTTGTGATTTTAAGAGCTCATTCAACTGTCCAGGACCAAACCTTTCTTAGTGCTACCCTGGAGAGAATAATAAAGCTCAGAGTAAGCAAGATTGAAAGCAAGTAACATATTCCTGTGAGGAGTAAAGCGAACTATCATACAATGTTGAGCTAGCAAGTGCATAGAAATTAAGAGGGGATCATAAACATTCTGGAAATGTTACCATATAATTACAAATTTGGGATGTCACTGAATTATCACTGATTGAAAAATCTTGGATTTATATGGAAAATAATATGTTTAAAATTTTATAGCTGTGCCATCAATATTTCTGTAATTTTAAAGAATATTAACAAAGCACTGTTTTATTGTGCAATGTGTGAAGAGAGGGAAGATAGAAATCTACTGAGGAAAGAAGAGATTCTAATTCAACATAGTCAGAAAAATTACATAAATGTGATCCTTTATTAGTTTTTCAATATGAAGCACTTCAAATTTTGCAATAAAATTGAGTGTTCGGTAGTCAGCAGCTGTTGAGGCAATAGAGAGCAGCGGTAGCTCGAGCAGACTAATGTGTGCATGTTTCTGCCTCTTAACATCAGGAGGTTTACTGGCTGAGAATCGTTATGACTAATGATTTATAAACAGAAATAATATGTGCTTAATTCTTTGGGTCTGGGACTCAGAAACAATTTTGTTTTGTTCAGCAAATAAAGAATGAAGTACTGTTCAAAGGTATTTTTAGAGAGCATCTTTCTTTAATTAAATTGATTGCAATGACCACAGTGTTTTCGGGCAACGTACGTACACTTCTACAGGAATAAGAACAATTTGCTTATGAGGTACTTATTCTTTTCTCACTTCAAAATGCTGTCAGGGAGAGAAGTGGAGGAAATTGATACTTTATCCTTTTTGGTAGATGAGATGGTAGAGAAAGATAGACACCAGTGACCACACCAGGATGTGAAAATAGAACCAACTTAGTTCAAAGGGATTTAAGGTATTGCACAATTAAATAAGACACAGAAAAAGATATGTATGGCTCTGGAAAGGGACTGAATTTTCCTACAGGCACATGTGCTTGATGGAATATAGCAACATAAAATTAAATGTAAATTCTGCTTAGAAAGGCTACAGCCTCAGGGATGACATGGTCCTTCAATCAGTAAGTCTAGCTGTTTTCTGGTGTAGGGTATGCAGATACGTGACACAGGGCAGTTTCTTTGTCATGTGAAAGATAATGAACAAAAATTTTAAATACTCACTTTGACTCTTAGGAAGAGAAAGACATTCACAGAATATAAAAAATCCTCTCACTTCTTCCTTTTCACAAGAAATTTGAAACTTGCATGAGTGTCTAGGTTACCCATCCTTCAACAGCCTTCTGTTATCAGAAAGTATGCCATGTATCAGAGAGCTAAGGGTGGCAGTAAATGACTACCTAAAGTATACAGATAAACATCTTACAAATATAATACATATTCAGACATTTTCTGTCAAATAATTTTGAAAAGGAACAAAAAAAAAACCAAACAAGAGAGAGAACATGACTCTCTCAAAAAACTCTCCATCTATTTGAGCCTAAAAAGAAGAGACACATTAGTCAAATTATTTTCAACATGTAACTGGACAGGCTTGCTATCTGTCAGGCTACATGCAAGTCACAATCAAGGTATTCAAAACTTTCTGAACTAAATAAATGATCACACATTACTTTCTGTCTGTTGTACTAAACTTTATAAAACTTTACTGTATTTAAAATGTATATATGCTAACCTGAGATCACTGTAGCAAACCTTTTCATTTATGTCTTTACTCATGAAGACAGAATGATGCAAAACAGGGAAGTTTTTAAATACTTTGTGAGGTGCTACAACTTAAAAAAATCCCATTGTGTAGAGCTTGGTAAGAACTTCAGCGTAAGATGAAGCACTTAATGCATACTTCTTGGCAAAATCAATTGATTTACTTCTTTGATTTACTTTTTTTGATTTGGTTTTAAGCATGATATTTTCAAATTCTCACTGAATCCACATAGACCTTGCAAGAAATATTTGAGGCTCAATATACGTTCTGTTCCTGCACCTTTATCTCTCTTTAGTGTAAGTGTCTCCATAAGCCCTACTACAATCTTCCCACTTTGCCAGCCCAGGATCCTAGGCACCGACCAGCCCTAGTAGTGTCACCTGGGCTCAGACTGCAGAATAAATTCCTCAGTCGTAAGAAAGAGCCATGAGAGGGCCTGTAACAAGAGAAGAAAGGTAGAGGTAGGACTGTTGAGTCAGGGTCATTAGTAGCTTAAGGGTTCAAGAGGAGAAATAGCAACTTGGAAGGGCATATAATACTAAAAAAATAATAAAAAATAAAAAATAAGAGAGTCTGCTTGAGGTTGGTTAGGAAGCTTTGGGTCAAGTTATTAGAGTTACCACTGTCAATGGAGCTGGGTGGCAATAGGATTGCCCCCAGAAGCAGCAAGGACCAACCTTCCTCTCCTGCCTAGCCAGCAAAGACTTTCTGGGTGCTGTATTAGGGTACTGAGCACATGGATGCTTAGTCTAACAGCTCAACAAATCCTAAATATTTTTTTTATGTGATAATGAATTAAAAATTGCTTTTCATTTTCAAGTTGCATGTATCACAACCAATTCCTGTACCACCTGTTAAAATCCCACTTCCAATCTGGTCTGCTTCCTGCTGCTGCCGTTTCCTCTCTTGCAGGCCATGCCAGATATTTTTAGCTGAGAAGGCAGTGCTGCTTGAGAAGTTCACAGCCATGAGGGATGGGAAGGGGAGATTCATCCCTGTCAGCTTCCCACCACAGCCCCTGCCACATCTTGCAATGCCACCATCACCGCCCACTTTTAGCAATAGCTGGTGCCCAGATGACATGGTGTGTCTGACACTCACATGCAACTCTTTGTATTGCTGATTTGCATAGTAAATGTAAGCACGCATACGACTTGTAGGTAACTTTTTGGACTGTGAGACACTGGCATTACTGTGCTCTTTCCATATAGTAAAACTATATATATATATATATATCTCCTGCTTACAGAGTCTCTGCACCAAGTTAAAGATGACCAGACAAACTGACCCAAAACAAGGGAGGTAACATTATCCTCCTTCCATCTGCTGCTGTTCCCTCTTCATTCCCCCACCTTGGAGTTGCTACCTCTTTTCCTAGACAGCAACAGCAGGTGAAATCTGGAGTTATTTGACTCCCTTTGCTTACCCCTTTTGTAGTCCCATGGCAGTAACACTACAGAACTATCAGTCAGGAAGTATTTCTCCACCCTGTCTACTGTGGGTTTCTGTTAGGAAACTGATGGTCCCAGACATTAAAACACATTTCAGCCAATGTATGGAAATGCCATCCTTAATTAGGTAGCTGTTTTCTTGATGTTGAAACCAAACCTTCTTCTGTACGGTAGTATAAACATAAAATCTAATCCCAGTGGTCCAACTGCCATTGTTTTTCTATAGACTTCATATAGATTTCAGATCAAGAATGCTAGAGCAGGCAAAGTGACATTGAAATCAGACGTTCACTGCTAATAGCTCTGGAGGGAATGAGAAACAAACAGTGAGAACAATTTTGTGAGGTTTCACTTCTTCAGAAGCTAAGCTTAGACTGGTTCACTTAGTAGATTTCTGAAGGTGTGAAGATGATTTCCTTTAACACAGAATTTTTATTTTAAGGTTACTTGCAGTTTCTGGGTAACTTTGTGTCATCAAAAGAAGATATGGATCTGCTGCAGAGGTGTATCTGCTATTTTGCAGAACTTTCAGAACTTCCTGCCTCAATGTCACAAGATGCAGAAAGTCACCACTAAAGAATATAAATCTCACTTGGAGTAAGTGTGGTAATTGGTTGTGGACCAGGACAACCATTTCTGAAGAGTGGAATTATAATTCTTCGTCGAGTAGTGCCAGGGAATTGATTTGTGGTCATTAGAGCAGAGAAGAAAGTGGTGTTCTTGACCTATAGTTCCTACCCTTTCACATAAGATAATAGTAATTTATTGTTGCTTCATTTGTTCTCTGCTGCCTAAAGTTCTCCGCTGGAATTCAAACCTGCTTTCATGTGGCTTCAAGTGGCCCATATTTCTTAAGAAGCATGGTGTTTTGTGGCAGAAGTTCTGGCGGAAAAGGTATTTTCCTGCCAGTATACCAAACATACTGGATCTATTCAAGTCCTTAGTACCCTTTTCAAAGCTTTCTGGTTTCATGAGCCATTTTCCTGGCATCTCAGAATGGCTAAATTCTGGTTTTATAAGGGGAAAGTATGGGATTTTTTTTTCCATCCTCTAATCCACTCTATCACGAAGGGGCTTTTGCGCATGTGGTTTTGTTCCTCAGTGGGAACATGGTCTAAGCAGATGTTCCTGTAGATGATGAAAAGAAGCAGCATTTATGTAATGTTTGTGTATGGATGGCTTTCATTAGGTTGCACTATCAGGTGTAGAAGTATTAATTTTGACTTGGAATTTCAGATAATTGCTGAATAAAATTGCTGATATTTTATAAACAACAATTTTTCCCAAGAAGTCAAAATTCAGTGTTCTGACTCTGGCTTTTGTACTAGCCTGACAATACAGGTCTCTGGATTTACCTAGGCTTTTCTTGGCCTGAGCAGATCTTGGCTTGTTTCAGTTGTGGCAGCAACTATCTAGCAGTCAGGTAACCAATGTCTAAGGCTGTTGCAGTTTAGTTTGAGTTTATGCTAATGACAGGCAGTTATTCCCTGTATATATATGGAATGAGCTGTGTATGACTAGAGTAAAATGCAGTGCAGCAGAGCACAGGCTCAAGACGATACCAGATTTCCCAGACTGTAAACTCAAATCAGACTTGTCAATCAGCAGCCCCTGCAGGAGTGCAACCTTGTGAGTCAGAAAAAGAAAACAGAGAGAGATGTTAGAGATAACAAGAACAGAAGAACTGTATAATTGGGAACCAAGAAAAAGAAAGAACATGTGAGCAAACTGCCTTAAAAGAGTTAAAAAAAAAAAACAGAAAAAGGAGGAAAAGAGCATCACTACACACATCATGCTCCTTCTGAGAAGAAAGAAACCCTCACAACAAGCATCATGCTTCTTCTGGTGAAGACTTTGGAATGTTGACAACTTATTGTAAGCACCACACCTCTTTTTTTTTTTTTTTGAGGAAGACAGAAACTGTCAAGATTATGACCCAGAGGGATAATGGAAGGTTGAATATAATACTCTAAGAAAGTGACAGATGCTGGAATGTATTTGTGCAACAAGTTAAACTGTATTGTTAAAGATTTTTTGTATCACCTAAGAATTTTGATTAACTGACGGTTAAAGAATGAGATGGACTAATAATAAATTCATAGCTTCTTATATATGAGATGTTCCATTTTGCCCATAACAACATTATGAGAGTGAGAGTATTATCATTGAGCAAGGCAGCAGATAATGAACCTAATATGCCTCTTTACACATGTGGGAATGAGAGAAAAGAGGAATGATAAAGAAAATTTAACAAATTAAGTCAGAACTAATTATTTCTGGTGAAGAGAGAGGAAAACAATTGTATTGTAACATTGAGATAAACAGAGATAGCTGTTTTGAGTAAATGTTTATAAAATTGCAATTATTGAGAATACATAAAGGAATTCAGAGTTAAAACAAGGAAAATCATAAAAACTCGTTCATGATTATTTTTGAGGAAACTGGAAAATAAATTAAGTGCTTTTAACTGAGTGCAAACAGAGAAAGAAGCTCAATGGTAGACACAAGCATGACAAATTAAAGTTAGGACATAATAACTATTACAGAGGCCTGGTTCCTCCCAAAGGAAGAGGCTGTGTTGTAGAGTTACAGGACATTCCAAAAGAAAATGTTCAACAGAGAAAAGCAGAATAGGAAAGGGAGTGTATCTTTGAACTGTAGGAAAGTTAAAAGCAATCTTGAATGAAAAATAAAATCAATTTGGCAAAATTAGCATGGAGCAAATGTCTAAGCACCAAAAATATAAAGTGGTAACTTACAGACTTATCACCAAATAAGTACAGAGCAGAGGTCAGAAAAATATCTCAGCTGCTCTAAATTAGTACAATTGAGTTGCTTTCAGTGGAGCTTCAGTGATTTGCATCATCTAAAGATAAGTGAAAGAACAGACTAGATAAAAAAAGAAGATGAAAGATGACAGCCATACTCCTAAGCAGGAAACCATGGAGGAACTTAAATGAGGACTATCATAAATGATTCCTGTTAAAGCTGGGTTTTATTAACTTTATCTGATCTCGGATTCACTTAGGCTTTGGAGCTTTTAAAGCTAGATTCAAATTAAAAGCTCTTTGAATTGTTTTTCCCATAAGAAAACTTGTAAAAAGAGGAGTGGGAAAGAAATAAAGGGGAAAAAGTCCAGTAAAAAGGGGGATAACAGCTGCAGAAGAAACAACAGGGCATTCAGAACTTTGAATAATACCTTAGAAAACCTATTTTTCACTATTCTGAGCCAGGGTGACATTCCAGCCCTGGTCTCTCTGTGACTTTGATGTGCTTTGTGGTCATTTTTAACCAGATGGGGTATAATTCTCCATGAAACATAGCTGTGTGAAAAAGAATACTCAAGATTTGTAAATCACCTCCTATATGTAGCAACAAAAATGTACATCCTGTGTTCCACTCTCTTCTTTTTATGGCATTTACAGGTTCAGGCTAAGATGTAACACTGTGTTAACAGTTTTATTAGAGGGTATGTTGTTAATACCTATGTAACTCATATTTAGTGCAAATGAATATCGCTGTGATGGAAAAGGTCAAAATGAAGCAAAGAAACCATTCAAAAATAATAGATGGCTTTGTGGGGGGCATGTGTAAGTACAGAATATCATACACACTCAGAGCTCAAATTCCCCACATGTGTTGGAATTTACATTTGGAAATATAATGAATTTCAGATGCTGGTTAAAGTTGCACCTTTGTCCTACTCTTCAGCTCAATCCCTGCTGACAAGATAGGTTTCACTGACCTCTGGTGTCTGTAAACATTTTTTCTCTATGTAACCCATTTTGGTTCCAAATAAAGATCGCCTTGCAATGTTTCAGCTGTTTTTTTCTTTCTTCTCCTGAACAGGGATAGTCAAATGTAGTAGAAGTGCTATATTTATATACCAAATCCTCCGAACTCAGCAGGCTGTACTCCATAACCTTGAATTCATATTTGGTGCTTATATCTTTAGTTGTCCTAACTATAATAACTAAATCATCTGACATGAGACAATATGGTGGAAAAGCAATTGTAGCAATTGCTTTTATACCTTCACATTGTACTAGGAGAAACACTTGCTTCCATGACAGAATAGTTTTATGAACTACAGGGTCACGTTTTCTCATCTTTATTGCTCTTATTGCTTTATGTCTTTTAAAAGCTAGCTTAGTTTCAGAAGCCCTTTACAAAATTCATTGAGATATTTGTAAAATTATTTATAAATCAAGGCTTAAATAGATCAGAATCTGAATCAGGAAGAGTGAATGGGGACAGAAAGATCTATGGGACCAGGATGAAATGCAGCTTGCTTAATTTCTTGAAATTACAGATACATGCTTTAGAAAATGTAACCTCCATTTTCACCTTAGTGTTTTAAAGTCCAATTTCCATAATAATCTAGGCACCGGGGAGCCATTAGCACAATGCGTCAAGATGGTCTGTCATTCCTTTAATAAAAATGGGTCACACAAATGTGATGTCTATGTCCTTTCCTACAAGTACAATACAACTCTCCACTCATACTTTTAGCAGATTAGAAAAACATGTTTTTCAGGCCTGTGCCTAAGTAATATCACAGATAACTTGCAAGATCATTTCAGTGCTCTGTGATGAACGTTGACTCTACATTTCTAACTGCAAAGCTGAAATAGGACCATGACTCAAGTAGCCCAGAACTTGTGTAATAAAGCCCCTGTCCACCATCTACGGCAGTGGATCTTGCTGGGATTTCTTCATGGTACCTTTTTTTTTTTCTTTTTCACAGCTGGTAATCATTCTTTACTTGCTTCTGCCATGAAAATTGCTGTCCATCAGACTACTTAACTTGCAGTTGCATTTTTAGACATTAGTTTTCTGTAATTTCTATAGGAAATACTATTAAATTGCAAAAAGAAGTGGTATTAATATGAATCAGAAAATGTCTGGAAACACCGTCAATTGTGAATTGTTTTTCAAATACTCAAATTTCTGGAGAAGAAAGAAAATATGGAGCATGTATGATTCTTCCCTGCTTTCTCTACAGGGCCTCTACATATGGCAGAAGGACAGTCTTGGAGGACAAGAAACAAAAGGGCAAAAATAAAAAGTGGTCTGTTTATGCCCCACGGAAGCATTACTTTAAGCCATATCATGGCCATCACATAATTTGTCTTGCTCCTGAAAGCACCCTCCTCTGTTGCAGTTCAGCATAGGTGGGGAAGAAACTCCTGTTAGGTACTCAAAATCAGCTGTCTCTATTGTCAATGGAGAATGAGCAGTGCCTGAAGAGGACAAATCAGAGCAACAAAGTCAGGTTATAAATAACTGATTCTAGCAGTCATCTTTGCAGAGGTATATTTCTCTATGTTGACTATAGAGGGAGCCCCATCTCTTAACCTAGGCATCTGTTAGATGCCTAAAGAAAGACGTTGTAAATAACTCCCTGAAACAACTGTTCTTTTATTAATGAATCATGTATAGTTACAAGAGGTAGATCTTTTCTTCCTATTTTCCTTTTTTAAAATATATATATACCTGGCAATTAAAATCTGTAGTTATTTCCAAGCCACAAAATACCTTCCAAACTAATTTCCAGTACCTTCTCCAAAAGTTTTGTCTGGCAAGCAATAGAAATTTCCAACCTTCTAATATGTACAAGCATAGTAAAAAATTGGCCATATAGAAAGAGGAATTCTCAAAAGGCCTTGTAGCGAGTGGAAAGACCTGCACTAATATCTTCTCTTCATAGGCCTGGAAACATAAAGGAAGTACATACACTGTTTACAGGAATTTCATCTCACTCCAGTTTATTAAGACTCCCAGTTACTGGTCCAAATTCGACATGTGCTTAGATTGCAAATCAGAATTTTACAGTTTGTTCTCTACTTTTTTCCCCCTCCTGTGTGCTTATGAACAATTTCCATTTAACCAGTACCTAGTAGAATGTTTTGTGTGCACATGAACAAAATGCTACACTGAAATAGATGCGAGACAGGAGCGTCATGCTGAAAATCCACGCACACGTGGAATACCCACTAACTCATCCCTGCCATGGTGGAAAATATCTGTTGAAATGTCAGAGGTTTGTAACCCCATTAGGCAAGAGATAAACAAACCATCTGAGACATCATCTTGGCTCTCCACTAGGCTCAGGCAGCATCAGTTGTAGTTGTAGTTTTCCCTTTTATATGGTTCCACTTTTACAAGCTTGTGCATGGAGTCCACGTCATGAGCATGTGTTGAAAACCTCTTCAGGACACTCCCAGCTTCTTTCTCAACCTGTACATGTGTTTCCATTTTTTCAGCACTTAGCAGTTGATAGTTTGCCACACACCAGAGCAAGAAAGGGGAAAATGAGAAACCTCTTCACCCTACCCCTTGCCCCCGAAATGGAGATTTTGTTTCTGCTGTTTCTTTTTTTAGGGTGTCAGGTAATTTTCGGTCAAAGAAGCAGAACTCATTTGTTTCACAGATTTGTCTTTCATACAGAAAAGGATCACATTATAAATCTCACGAGGTATTTTCTGGAAAAAGCAAATATGTTCCTTTTGGAAAGAGATTCTCCTCCGCTTTTACTCATCATTTGGTGAAAGGAATGCTCTTACCAACTGCAGATGAGACCCCTCTATTGATTTCTTTCATTCCAGAGAACACGAGACATCAGATTCCGCAAGGAAAACTGGAACTGAGCTTTTGTGTGCGGTTCAGTCTAGTTAGGGCTGAGCACAGACAGGGCTGCCGCTGCTGCTGCCTGTGTCCATTTCCTGATGAATTTCCCATAAACACACTGCACACAGACTAACTTTTGTTGGAGTCACCTTATGGCCATATGTTTTTGCAGTTCCCTTTGCTAGTCCTTGTAAGAATCTGGAAATAAGATCCGCTTATTATAACTGATTTATTTTTTTCTTTGTCATAGTATGCATGAGAATCTTAAGCAAGTATTTAACAGCAAAGGAAATATCAAGTATATTAGGTTAGATTCTAGGTTGTCTTGGAAATCTATGTAAGCAAACCAGAACAAAGAAATCCAGTCTTGATCAAGACAAATTGTGATGAAGAAGCTTTAAGATTTTGAACTCCATCCCATTTCTAGGAGCTAGTGGTTATTGCCTCTTTTCAGTAGTTTGTGGTGGGACATATACATCTCACCAAAGTCTAGCCTTTTACTAGAGAAGATTAATGGAGAAGATTAATGGAGTAGGTCTTGCAGAGTACATTGGTGTAGACCAACTAGAGACGGAGTAGAGAAAAGCAAGGAAAAAAAGAAGGAACATCTAGAAAGCTTTTCATACGAAGGGTGAAAGATGAAGGAGAGGAGGAAGCATTTAATAACAATTTTTAAATACAGGAAATTTGAGAAAGACAAATAGAAAAGTATGCCCAGGTCCACAGTAGATGAGATAAACTGCAGCAGGGAAAATCAGTTTGAATACCAGGATAATTTCTTAGCAGAAGGAGTAGAAGTATGCTTCGGAGAGCTGGAGAAACCTGGGAACGTTTGCAGTTGTGGGGCTTCTAAAGAGTAATTTAAACAAACTTCTGTCAGGACTGACAAAGGCATAAATGCTTCTGGTTGAAATTGAGGCATGGATTGGAAGACCCCATACAACCCATTTTCTAGATTCTATAAGGTTTCTTATTTATTTTTTATTTATTCTGGCTGTTGTTGGACTATGATCTTCCCATGTCAGTTTCCAAAGGAAGGAAACACTGACAATTTGAAAGAGCGCATATAGTTACCCAGATATTCTGATCTTACTGAAAGCAGACTTTAGGAGACTGGTTTGAATGTTTTGGCCATGTGTACAACAGGGAAGGTAAAACAAACGAAAACAGGAAAACTGCCAGGAAAAAAAATAATTAGTTACAGAATGATGGAGGGCTGTATTAAATACATTACTAGCTGGGAATGTTCAAAAGAAATTGTAAAGAACAGTGTAATAAATGTAAGAAATGAGATTCAAGCCCAAAACAAACATTTGGTGGAAATATCTTTAACTTTGCTAGGTTTTGCACATTCATATTCTTCAGATAAAGTGAAAAAGCAGAATATTTTCTTCAGGTTAAGATCTGTCTTAAGTTTGTTACATTGTTTTAAGACCGCTTTTCTGGTTTTTTTATGGTGACAAACACTAGTGCCTCAACTGGTGATGAGCAAGAAGATCACTGGACATACCAAAAATGCGCATCAAGCTGACCTTTGCTAAATTGGCACTTCTGAGCTTCCAGGGACATGACTTGCCTCACAGAGGAAAAGGAATGCTGGCAGTACTCTATTTAATTTGAGCCAGCATATACTGTTTCTTTCAAATGTACTTAAAAATACATATGTTTTTTGTGGAAAATAGTCAGGCATCCAACACTGCTGCTTGTATTCAGTGATAGAAAAGTCAAGCAGCAAAGGAAAAGCTGACCTTCAGTCTGGTTGAGGTACTGCTGCTTTGTTTTTCAGTCTTTTTATAGCACCATTTTGTAGAAAGAGACCTTTTTTATCTTTGTTCTTGTTTCTTAGACAAAGACTATTTTTTAAATTAGTTTCCCCCAATAGGCTCAAGGTGGCTGCAAATGTTCTGGAGAGAAAAAGCTTAAGGACAACTTTTGTGGGAAAGTGACTGCGGCGACTTCCATCCTTCATGAAAGAAGAACTTTGAGACATGAGAAAGAATGCCAAATAAAAAGAAAAGAGTTAAACAAAAAATTATCCAGTAGGTATAAAAACGTTTCCAGAAAGAACCGGAGCAGGGAAAAAGTTTGTCTTTGACATCATGGCTAAACTAAGGTGAGGTTTACATTTTCTGTGACATGGATAAAATAAGTCATATTTCAGATCTTACTTGGACACTGACTATCAAAAACTTCAAAATTTACTTCAGCTGTTTGGAAGTACCTTCCAGGTGTTCTGACTGTCCAGATGTGCAATTTCATAGTTCATGTTTTCCCCTGAAGTGAGACCAGTTAAAGGAAATTTCAAACACTGACAGGCCCGTTGAATGCAGAACATATATAACTTACAATATCAATGTTGCTTAAAGAAGATACAGTCTATCATAATTGGAGCTTCCACGTGGTATCCATAAGAGTCTTGATACAATCTGAGTTATCTTTTTGTGAAACAAATGGAAAATCTTTTACCAGTTTATTCGAAAGGAAAAAATTGTGTATAATATCACAAAACTCTGCAAGTCCCATGTTAGACAATTCACATGCTGTTAATTTCTCTAAGATGGTTGCACTGCCCAGCTCACTCTGCACAGGGAGTGAAGAGCTTATGGACTATACCGAGTAAGTCCATGAGAACAAAACATCTGTTTTCTTACAGTTCCTATGCAGTTCAAGTCATGATGAACCATATAAGGAAAAGGAATGCTTTGGGTATTGGTATGTAAATGTTTATATCCACATTTCAATGTTCGTCTTAAGATTTCAACATTCAGACCAAGAATTAAAGAACAAATGATTTCCAAGAGATTGCAACATATCTAAGAACAACCTGGAAGTATTACAGCTGAATTTGTCTTAAAAATCTCTCTAAACTGAAAACTATTCACAGGAGGAAGAAATAAAATGGGTGATTGCATTTTATTTGCAGGAAAAAATGGAACAGATAGAATATTTGGTATTCACCCAGCATTTCTATTACAGGATTTTGATGTTACTTCTAAAAGTAGTGTTAGACACATCTGATTTTTCAGAGGTACAGCTCAAAAAAGACAAGATGCTATTCAGAAAAGACAAAGCCTGTGACAGTTGAGATTCAAGTTTAAGTACATTCCTTAACTTGGGAAATCATGCTTCACTTTGAAATATTGTAAAAGGTTTTTATAAGACCATAAGCATGTTTATAAGACCATAAGGACTGCATATATTTTATCAGTACTTAATGTGTTCTGCCACAAAGTTTGCAATTTCTACATTTTTCAGGAGTCAAAATTTTGCATTTCCTCGTGTTCATACTGAGTAAGAGACTATTGGAAATTAAACTGAAAGCAGGATTCCCACTGATGTCAGTGGGAACGGGACTTATCACTGCATGCATTCATGGTGTGAGTCATACTAGCATAACTGTCTGATGATCATGTTTCCTTTATGCTTCTCTTTTTAATTTACCAAATTATTAGGATGAAAGGATCACAAGATAATTCAGGCACTAAAGGACGTTGGGAGATCTTTAGTCCAGTCTACATAAAGTAGCTTTATCTCTTAGGTCAGACCAGTTTTCTTAGGGTTTTATCCAACTGAATCTTGAAAACGTTCTACGATGTAGACTGGGAAACCTCTGGGCAACCCTTCTGGTCAAAAATGGAATGGTGGGGGAAAGGTGTTGGGTTGGGTTTTTTTGTTTAATTTCTCACTGCCCCAATCTAATAATTAAATAATTAAGTCATTTTTCCCCAAGTCATGTATGTTTTGCCTGTGATGGTAACTGGTAAGCAATCTTCCTGTCTTTATCTTGACCACACAAGCTTTTTCATTCTATTTATGCCCCCTGTTCTGTGATAAGGGGGAGGGAGGGAGTGGCTGGTGTCTGGCTGCAGGCCAAGGCTAACCCATCACACCAATACAGACCGCTCGGATATTTCACTTGTTGCCAACATTCACATTAAGTATGACCCGTTCACCCCCACCCTCTGAGCCTGAGCATCCAGCCAGGTTTTTATCCATCCTGATACGCATATACTATCCTAATATGCTAATTATTTCTAATTATTTCAATGCTATTGTTAAACTTTTTTTCTAATGTCTATTTATATTTTGTGGCCTCTTTTTTTAATTGATAGTGGACTTTATATATTTTACATAATATCTATTAGTTCACAAACATCAACTGCTGCCTGAAACAGTGTGGAGATTCATAAATGCATTAAAAACTAACTGGATTATAGATAAGGATTGAGCCAGAGACCTATCAAGCCACGAAAATTGCTCAACTGCTATCTGGAAGAGAGTGATCTCTTTGATGGATGAAATGCTGGTAAGGATACACTTTGGGCCTTACAATAGCCCATTAACGCTTAATATGGGCACATACAAACTGTTATTTTGTGAAATCTCAACACAGACCAGCATTCATTGCAGTACTTAAGCCAATAGTTTTGTGACAAATACAACATTTTACATTAAGCGTTTCCCGAAGTCCAATCCACTTCAGATTTAAGATACTTGATATTAAACCCTTGCTGCATATAAATGGTGAGTTTAAGAAATTGTCTGAATTGTCGGAAGTTAAGCGCATGAGTAGTAGTGTTTCATGACATGTATGTTTCACAAGACACGTGTGTGTTAACTCTGGGAGATTACATGTGGGAAGGCAGCCAAGAGGGTTTATTGATACAAGTACTTATATCTTGCAAAGAACCGAATGACTCAAACCTAGCTCTGTAAGTAGCTTCTTTATAGAACCACATGGCCCAAATGAGTGGCAATCTCTTTTCCGTGCTCACTTTTTCTTTGCTACTCTCAGCTGCTGCGCACAGTGATGAATCTTCACTGCAGAAATTTTCTCTTGCATGGTTATACAGCTGCCAATACCTCCAAGTTAAGCATATTACAGTCTCCTTTACCCTCCCATCTCCTTTAACTCCTCTCAATCAGCTGTGTGCTTTCATTATGAAGCAAAGACCAATTTAATTAATTTCTCTCATGCTTCACTTGGTTTGAATTCATTTTTCTAATAATTTTATATTCCATTAACTCTTATCCCTTGCCCGTGAAAAATATTAGATCCCAGCTAATAGGAAAATGCATTTAGTATGGGGTGAGTATGTACAATAGGTAAATATGATAAAAATGCTGGAGCATTTTTATGTTCATAGCATTTTGGTTGCATTGAGGCAGTAATCGTGAAAATCTAATTTTGTAAGAAAAGGCAAACTACACTCTGTCAAATCCAATTAATTACACAAGCAGCTTTAGAATGAAGTGCACTGATCACTGAGAAAGCTGTATTTGCATCTCAGCTGCAAGATGCTCAGCCCAAAGCAGAATATTCTGTAGCTTTTGAGGGCATTCAGACAGTCTTTCAGACAGCTGCTTTGTATTCATAAACCTAATTTAAAGTCAATGGCCCCAAAAGAGCTGAAATCAATCTCTCATCCCTGAGAAAATATGCTATAGGAAAAAAAAAAAGAAAAACCAGTGGGCTAGAACATGGCACTGTGGTTAGGATATAACAACCTATCAGTTTTGCTTTTGCATGACAGCTGAAAGTTAAATGCCTAAAGGATTTAGAGAAAAACAGCCTTAGTTTTGTACCTCGCTTCCCTATCTGTGCAATTGGGATGTTAATTGTACTTCTGTAAACCTCAGGAGAGTGTGGGCTATTGAAGGCTGCAACCTCAAAAGGAAATATGTGTGTCTGCATTGCTCTGCTTGATGTCTGGAGGCCTGGAAAATAGTTCAAACCTAGAAATTGATATCTAAGCCCAGGGAAAGTTAGCCTATGCCTTGTCTGGGCTGTGGCTCCTGGGCTTCTGTGTACGCCCCAGCTGCATCATGCTGAACCGAGAGAGCTGCGTGTGCCATTTCCCAGCTGAGCAGACTGTAATGGAAGTGTAATGCATTTCAGCATCTTCTGGATTTGGACAGCCGAAAGATTGAGACTCAGTACCAGTGTAGACTTAGACACCTCTGAATAGGATTCACATTGTGTAAGTCTAAGCGTGTGTGAATGTGTAAGTATCCTGTGGCTTTCTGTTGCCTCTAAAAGCTTAGCAACACTGTTAACTGTCCAGGTGAGAAGTATTTGTTTTGCAACGTGTTTTATGTATAGGCTTGGGAAGATGAAGTGAAATTTAAAGCAAAATAAGTGTATGGACAAACCATAGTGAAGAGCAGCATTGTCATTGCTGCATTCCGGTAATCATTCACTTTCAGTATTACTGATGGGGGTAGTGGGGAGGAACACATTCTCCAATCTGGAGAAAAAAATACTGTCTTTTTCTTGATCTACCATCTCTCTTTGTTTTCTTTTACAGTTGTATCTCTGTTCTCTAAGTGCTTACATCAAATGAACAAAAGTAGAGCGGAATTAATCGACCTACGTACCGGAGATGGAGTCCCCCTTCACTCACCACGCCATCCAAGCCGAAGATTGCTTCCCATCGGCTCCCTTTGTCTCAGCATCAACACACAGTAGCTTTTATTATCACTTGTGGTTGACTGGGAGCATCTGACCCATTCTGGTGGAAATTACCTGTACCAGAAAAATCACAGAACATTAATAGGTTTCCAACCCTCATTAGAATCACAGGTGCTAAAGTTAAAAAGTACAAAGCTATCAAACATATATGGTGAACATATTTTACAACTAATGTAAAAATGTCTAAGAAACTGTGAAGAATGTTAAAGCTCCAGGGAGCAGTTCCAAAAAACACAAGTTGCCTGCTCCTCTCAGCAAGAGCCCTTGGTCATAGTTCACATGCTGCTATTGTGAACTTCATCATTCCTCAACAAGTCAAAGAGATGGCCAAAAACTACACAATTTTCTGTGAGTCAAGTCTTGTATTGTTGGCCCAGCTAAGTCAATGTCTTTTATTTCACTTCCTCATGTTGTTGAAGAGGTAGGTAGGACATAAGAAGTTTTCATACCCATCTCAAGGACTCTAGATGAACTCACACAAGCATGTCAAGGACATACGGACTATTTTGTAGAAAATACCTTGCTTTGATCCTTGCATAGATGACATAACCAAGGTGTCCCCATTTTTTTCTCATTACATCTGTATGTCAAGCACCTAAAATACAGTAATCTTCCTGATGAAAGTTTGCAATAAATATTAGGATACAGCTATGTCATATTCACTTACAATGAGGAAGATGCATATTCTGAAATCTTTTTTCTGTTTTTAATGCTGTGTGTTAAAACAGCACAGAGGTTTTTACTAAGTCCATCCAGCAAATTTATTATTTAAAAATATATTGAATTAAATTCACCATAACAGATTCTCAGCTGATGAAACATCATTGAGAAGTTTTTGACTATGGCACAGATTTATTATTCATAAATAAGAATAAGATGATAAGAAAGATAATAATAATAATATAATGATAACAATAAAGATAATTTCTAGCTCTAAAAATATTTCTCAAGTGGTTATATCAAGTTTTTCGTAACTTTTTCCTACTTTGTGATTTTTTGTAAACATTCATTCTTTGGACAATGAGTATTTGTTGTTTTATGTCTCCATACTCAGGATTTTGTTGCTGAGTTTGACATTTTCCTGCAAAGCAAGGATCTACTAAAACCATCAATTTTTAATTACAAGCATTATGCATTTTTTCAAAATTTGAGGTTTCATTTCTGTAAAACAAAATAAACAATTTAGGATGAAAACAAAACAACTGGGAAAACCAGGCAAAGATAAAAACTTTATGCAAATGCTTCTGTTTGGTTGGAATAGATGAAGAAAAAGATTTAAGTTCTGTTACAGGACCAGGCAGACACAACAATGACACTGTCAACTCAAATGTAACCCACCAGTGAAAAAACACGTATATGCAAGACATGTAAGCATGAAGGCAATGTTATGATCTTTTTCCACCAGCACCTTCTAGCATAAATAGTCTAGAAACACACTTGGACCTGAAGTTCACTGCCTAAATTCAGGTTTCCTCGTAGTCAAAGGAGACACATAGGCACCTTGGGAGGATATCTGTCTGTGGAAAAGATAAATCACTCTTTGGCAGTGTCTGTCTACTAGTTCTACACTAAATTTTGTTTAGTGTAATAATATTGAAGAGAAAAAATGTGGACTTGAGAATATTTGTCCTACAGCGCTAGGAAAACTATGTAACCATTTTTTTTTTCAGGTACTTTAAAAATGCCTAGCTTGACTAGACATTCAAAAAGCAATAAATTTTGCTTTCTTCAGGATAATTATTGACGTGTTGGTTGTAGCGTTTATCTGCTGTCTGTGAGTTCTGTCAGCTCTCTCTTGGAGAAGCTATCTAGGCTTGGGCAAATAAAGTTGCATTTGCAGCAGTGATTTTGAGGACAGACTGTCCCTTGGACTGTTGTTACTGAAACTCTTGTCTGCTTTCCAATTGTCATAGCAGTGACAGTCTGGAAAAGTCTCCAGAGAGCTTTTGAACCCAAGATCACAATTTGCATTCCTGGCTGAACTATATGCCACCATAATACTCAGCGAAAGTCATCCAAAGGCATAAGTAGTTTAGAACTGCTCTAAATTTCCTTGGCATTAAGGTCCTGGCTGTGATTACACTGTTAGAGAAGTGCAAAGCTGGCTAAAACTCACCTTTTCCCCATGCTTTCCTTTGTCTCGAATTCCATCTAAATATCTAGTTAGGAAGCACTTTTTGTGATTGCATTTTAATTTTCTTTGCAGCTAATCATGGATGTGAACACACCATCCCTGGATTTTCTTAACGACTGTCAGTCCAGGAAATTCCAGAGCTGCAAGGCAAAGTCTGCAAAATGAAGATGACTTTTGGCTTACCTTTCTGCTCCCTATTAATTTATCTTACTTCATGAACAAGTGCAATTGCCAATAAAAAGCTTCACAATCTGTCTTTTGATTTATATGAAGTTCTGACAAAATTTCTTTTGGAAAGACGCCTGTCATTTGACGTCAGAGGTCTTAATACATTTGCTTTTCATCTAGCGGTTGGATTAAGCAAGTTGCTATCTGCTGACGCTTCTGCTTCCCCCCATCACATTTCTTGAATGTTTGATTCCAGTGATATACCCTTGAGCGTTCCTTTCTCAAAGGAATGGCATTCACAGCAGGACGTGGGAAATTTAATTTGAGGGTACAAATACGGTCTTTCCAAATCAGCTCATTTAATGGAATGGTGACTGTTTCTGGGAGCTTTTAAGAAACCATCTTTTGAGCACTGATCTGGTTCTGTTGACCCCTTTTAGCTCCCCAAATCCTTCCAGTATGGGCTTTTGTTGGGGACTGTATTCTTTTCAGAAGGGGTGGTCACACTTTCAATGATAATTATAGTAGGCATTTAGCCGAAGACCCATAAAATGAGATGGAGGTGCTTACTGCTTTCCATTGATCCTATGGGGAGATACGTGCCTGCATCTTGCCCTTACAACTGTAATCATACTGGAGGCCACGTCAGTCCCTCCCTTGATTCTCAGGTTACAGGTGACTCAGGTGGTCCAGGTTTCCTATGCTAAAGGATTGAACAGCATGCCTTGCTCTGTACACAGACATTGTAAACATAGAGGTTAGATTGATTTTCATTACCTATGCAAAAGGCCAAAATCAAAGTACCTCACATGGCAAGCACACAGATATGCAATATGCTGGAATATATCTTGACATCCTTTATGAAGGCACAGAGGGATTCTCAGTTGAAATCAGTTACATCTACAAAACTAAATGAAGCCTGTCTGATTCAATGCTACCATCATGTTTGTAACCTTTCATGAATATTGACAGATTTTTAGGAAAAAAATCCAATAATCATTTCAGTATCACACTGCATTTCATCACTGTGTTAAATTGCCTTGTAGAGGCTCATGACCCTATCTTATTTGAAAGTCTGTTTTTCTTGCCTGAACTTCATCTCCCTTAATGTAACATGGAGGTCATGTGGCCTCAGATACATTATAAAAGGCACAGTCTTGTTAATATGAAAAGAGTGGGAAGTGACAAATCTGAATTACAGCTTCTTTGTGGCCAAATCACTACAAGAGAGAATTAAAAAAATGAAGAGAGTTCAGGGTTTATCACTTCCAGTCTCCTTCTCTGAGGTGCTGTCAAACATGGTCGAATCAATCCCGACATGTTCACTCTGAAAAATGTCTACTGAAGGAAATGTCACTTATTCTCTGATCCACTTAACTGGCCTGTCCACTGAGTCTGCAGATAAGAATGTCCAGACTAACTAAACTATCTACACTGTACAAAGTGCAGCCCTTTCTGCACTGTGCAACAGTGCTGTCATCAGCACCACACAAACAAGGAAATTCAGCTTTCCTGTCTAACATGAGGCTAATCAATTAGTATTTTGCTATCCTCAGAGCTGGTATGACCTCAGGTGGAAAATAATTTGCAGTTTTAGAGACTGAGACTTCAGAAGAGATGCAGATAGGTGAAAAGAGTGCAGGGAAGATCCAGAAAAAAAAAAAATACTATTTTTATATATATGTTGAAAAGTCATGAATAAGCTTACATATGAGAGTGTGGAGCAGCCATTGAAAACTAGCTCCCCTGAATGACTATAAGACACTTAAGATTTCTAAGACCTTCTAGAAAAACTTCGTCAAATACTTTTTCCTAGGCTCTGCCAAAACTTTGCAATGGCCACAGTTTATGCAGTGGAAAATCCCTTGTGTCAATTTGTGGTGGGTAAAAATGCCCCCTTATTTGTTTCTAGGCCCCCACCATTCATCAGATAACTCTCTAATGTTTTAGAGGAGGTGTGCCAGCTATCCATTGCCTTTAAAAAAGTGAAATAATCCTTCAAAGGCAAAAAAAAAAGTTAAAAAAGGCAAATAATTTTTAACTATTCATGATTTCTTGCATTAGTTGTTAATTTAATTTAATTTATTTTAAAAGGATATCACTGTTTTCACAAACTTTCTTTTTGAAAGATCTCAGTATTTTAGTTCTAATAATCTGAACAAATAACAATGAGCACAACTGGGAACATGTTTCTTTATTTATATCAGTCACTGGAAAATTAGAGAGAAGAAACCTTGCAGAGTTAACAAGTCATTGGGAAGCTGCAGTTGAGCACAACCCATTAGAAAGAAAATGTGGGTCTTTTTGATATTTGGCACTACTTCATGCATATAGGAAAAACCAGCACAGGCTGCAGTAGAAGTGTCAGCTACAATTTGTGGTGCTGTTAAGATGAAGAATTATGCAAGTAGACTTTCAGCCAGTTACCAAGGCCCTTTGCAGGTTAAAAATACCTCTATGTTTTTTTCCTATGTGTCTGTTTTGCTGCATGTCTACGAAAGTAATGTGTTCATAAATAGTTAGGGTTTTTTGCCACTCTTTCATGGACAAGATAATCCATGAGTTTGAGTCTCAGCCTACTATTTCTGGAAATACCTAGTTTGTGCTTCTAGAAGGTCATATTCACTAAAGTGGTGGCAGGGATTCATTTGTTTCATTTGTGTTGGCATGTCAATACAACTAGCCAACACTCACCTGTGCTTTAAAAGCCCATGGCTGCTGAAGGAATAAAGCACCAGCCGTCATCTTGTCATTACCTTTTGTAAGGCTGCATGGTAAGTGAAGACAGCAGTCAGTTAAACCCACATAAATATTTAGTAGGCATAAAATAATACATCCTAAGACATATGTTTGTGAAACTGGTAGAAATATAAAGCTCCTCTTGAATTTGCTGTAAGTACAGGAGCTTCAGATTTTACTTTTTTTTTTTTCCCAATTATCACTTAATGACCAATGATAACTGTCTTTAAATTCCAGGAATAGGTTATTTAGTATGTGAGAAGATAGAGTAATTTAAGAATGCAGAGTTGTTTTCAACCCTCTTTGCAAAAAGTTTTGAAAGCAATATAGAAAATCAGTCCTTTGCTGCTGCCTGTTTCTCGTACTCTCACAAACCCTCACAAACTTGTAATTTTGAGTTTTTGGCTGCGTCTCAGTACAATGGTGCATTGACATGTGCTGTCAGCCTGATTTCTCAACAAGCATAGTTTCAAAGTCCAAATCTGGCAAAGGAAAATGCGTTCTAGGGTTCATTTGATTGTACTGCCCAAGCCACTATCAAATGACAGCTTCAGTGCTAAAACTGAGACCATTGACTTGTGCTTGAGCTGAGGAAGGACAGTCCTGCAGATGGAGAGGTCACTGCCTTCCTTTAGAGGTCAGGGAATCATATATTCATCTTCCCCTTAAACGCCTTTTCGGATAAGCTTTTCTGAAGGGCAACCCCTTCTCTGGCATGTTTTCTTGGAGTCTGAGGGGGTGTGAGGAACAGCGACAACAAGAAGAGGAGGCAGGTCTGGAAATCCCATTAGCCTGGACAGCAAGCTGGCTCCAAGTGAGTTGGGGGCCAGTGTACATGTCGACCAAGAGTAGGAGATTAACCACAGGCAGGCCTTCCACTCTGCAGCTGCTTTATGTGGAAAATATCACAGCTGATTTTCTGAAGGAAGGGGAAAAAACCAAGAGAAGGTAGTCCAAATGCTTTTAAATGATGAGCAATAGGAACTCATTAAATGATGCCATTTGAAATGTTATCTAATAGTGATTTTCTTCTTTCTCATGTTCATATAGTTGCCATGAACAAATTATCTATACAGAAAAACCCTTTTCAGTTAAAGTAGAGGGACAGTATCAAACTGGCCCCACTTTTTGTGTAACTTCCTGAGTTCTGGGGGTTCTCTGACATGCTTTTGCTGTGCAGGCAATGTATGAGAGCATGCCCCATTACTCTTAGGGTGTTTGTTCCTTTTCTGAGAGGAATTTTCTTTTTCTGGTCCTGCAGGCTTATAGGCTGTATGGTAAAAATGGAAAGCAGAGGCGGCACTAATACCAGCCAGGAGATTAAAGGAAAGACATGGTCCCTGTACAGGCCCGGGACTCATTGCAATGCACGTCTCCAGGAGTAATGTCAGCATGAGGTGTTGTCCTCGTTTGAGAAACAGAAAACCAAAGTGCCTCTTCCCATGAGGCATCACCAGCTTTTGCTCTCAGAAGAATCACAAAAGAGAGAGATGTGGTTAAAGTAACCCCTCGCTAATCGGGCAGTTGCCCTGCTGGAACTAGGAGTCTGAGGCCACTGCGGATTGCTCAGCACACCTGGATAAAGAAGCCAAGATGAAGCAGTGGAGGTGTTGAAGCCGAATAGCTTGAACACTGAGGAAACGGTGGGCTAATGGCAGACAGCAGGCACTCCTGAACCCGCAGTTCAGGATAACCATCAGATAACCATCAGATAAGACTTCAACCATCAGCTGTTTGAAGGAAGATTCTTCCAGATTTCCTGGGTTTTCTAGGGTGGATACGATATCCCTCTGCGCCTTCATAAGAGCATAAAAAATGCCTGACAGTGGCCCACTGAAGGAACCACTGTGTCTCCAGCAGCAGGGGAGCACACAAGCTTGGCCGCTGTCTGCCATGCATTCCCTGGCAACCCCAGCTGCACTGAAATTGTGTAATTGAAGTTGACCTGCTCACATATTCCGTTCATCAACCATATCTTTATCTTATGGGGTTTTTTGTCTCATCTTTTTAAAGAATTAGCTTTTCAGGGTAGGAACTCTTATCTCCATTTGTCTAGTACCTGCCTGAGTCCTTTTCTTGGCTTGGTCCTAGTAATTTGCATACTGAACATGAAAATAAATGAAAAGGAAGAGGAGAAATGCTGCAGGCAAAATGAGGTAGAGCCCTGCTCATAGATGAAAATATATGCCATTACTCCAACTGGATACAGGAATGTCATCTGTTTTCTCAGAGGTGTGCAAACACATGTCTGTAATTCTAAGATGTATGACTAACACATGTGTATATTTCTCTTTAGACCTGGTTGAGATCTAAAAAGGCTGATGCTTGGACTTGATTTATGCATTGCACATCTTCATCTCTTCATTATGGTAATCCTTGTTGTCAGACTGCAATGATTTAAATGTTAGTCATATTTAGTTTCATCTGCACTATATATTATACTGCCTCATAATTTCCAAAAACTACTCTTCGTATAAAGAAAAGTAATAAACATTTTAAAGAACGGGTGCAGACACTGATACATGTAGTCAAATGTGCTCACTTCCCCCAAACACACTCCCATGAGCAGAGAACACCAAAAAACACGTGTTTTCTCCAGGGAATGCAGCACAACTGTAATATTAATTTACTTTCATGATTTTTCTCAGGTCGTCTGTCTTTCCATTAGTTGATGTGGCAGGAATGTACTATGGAGTCATCAGTTTCTTTAAAAAATAGGAGAAAGCAGTTTTCTGACACCTGTATCGTCTTTGGGAGACTCACTGCTCATTGCTTTGGAAAATCTGAAGACAGCTCTGCCTCAGATGAGCCTTCCTAGGCTACACAGCCACTACTGCATGCCTTGTGACTAGGCTAAAAAGCTTAGTCAAGACTGGATGGATCTTCATCACAGACACCCATCTGGCTGGGAAGCTTAACTTCATTTCTGCAAAAAAGATTTGATGTTTTGAAAACACTTTTTTGGGAGATGAAAAGCCAAACTCTCTGATTCCACTACAGGAACATGTCCATGTTTCTGAAACACATTGTGCTCTCCAGCATCCCTCGCTCTATGACAGCCTGCTGAGGAGCACGGGAGCTGGGGAGCTGGTGAAGAGTCCTGGAGGCTGGCTGGCTGCGTTTGCCTGGGGGTGTCATAGGACCAGGGAACTGCAAGGAGCCCAACTATCAGACTCTGTCACACGAGCCACCAAGAAGCTAGGGAGCTAGGTGTCTGCGAATCACCATTTTCCTGTGGGAAAACCGTCTGTCACAAAATCTCCTTGTATATCTTCCTAGAACAAAAATTCTCCGGTTTTCATGCTGAATTCTCCAGTTTTCATGCTGAGACAAGAAAGGGATAGAGGTTTTTTTCTGCCCAGAGTGCATCTTCAGTAATAGAGGAAAGGATAACACAGCTACATCTCTATGTTACTGGATCACAGTCGTAGGATTACTTACAGAAATCTTCCTATTACCTTTAGTAAAAAGATAATAGAATTAATATGTGATTATTTTAGAAATGAAAGTGATGGGTTCTGTTCAGTATGATTGCTGGAGCCACCATTTTCATTACTTGGATAGCTGGTTGATATTTGGAAGTTCCAGAATTTTTAATGACTTTTACAAAGACTTTCAAATTGAATGAATCTTCCTTTTCAAATGTAAAGTCATTAGCCCGCTTTCCAAACACTGCTGTCTTCCTTAGGGAGCATTCAGAGTACCTTTGGAGATAGAGGAAAGCAAAATGATTAATACTGACTTTAATCATTACTTCCTCAGTATTAATAATATTCTCTTGTAAATAAGAGAGTGTCTCTAGGAGGCATTAAAAAGATTCGAGATGAACCATAGAATCATTTATACAGGAGACAGAATGGACTTCTGAAGCAGGTCCGGCTTTGAAACTAGATCCAGCTAGTTGGATCATGTTGCTCAGTCACCTACAATTGCATTGCAATTGCCTTTGAGGATGGAGGTTCTACAACCCTTCTGGGTGGACCATTTCAGTGCTGACTGTCTTGACTGTCACAACAAGTGAAAAATTATTTCCCAGAAGCTAACTGGAATTTGCAACTTGTAGCCACTGTCCCTCATTGTTTTGCTGTGCACGTTCAAGAAGAGTCTGGCTTTATCTTCTCTGTAACCTCTTATTAGGTAGATGGGGTCAGCGTTAAGATTCCATCCTTAACCTTGCCTTCTCTGAAGAAGTACAAACCCAGGTCTTTCAGTCCCTCTGTATGTGTCATGTGCCTCCTGATCATCACAGTGATCTTGCCCTGGACCCTCCAGTTTGTCTATATCTTTCTTGTACTGGGCACTCCAAATCTGGACACTTCCAGATGTAGCTCACAAGGGCTGAATAGGGGGAAATAAACAAATAATAATTTTCCTTATCTGCTAGCTCCACTCTTGCTAACATAGCTCAGTATGATGCAAAGACAGGCTGTCGATTAATGCTTGACTTATTGACTGCCAGGACCCCAGGTCGACTTGTCCAAAGCTACTTTTTTTCCCAGTCAGATCCCAGCCTGCATTGCTGCATGCGGTTATTCTATCCCAGAGGCAGGACTTTGTATTTACTTCTTTTTAACTTCATGAGGTTCTTGTCTGCCCATTTCTCCAGGCTGTCCAGGTCTGTCTGAATAGCAGCCCTGGTCCCCTTTGTGCCAGCCGCTCCCCACAGTGTAGTATTGCCCACAGACTTGCAGAGGCTGTATTCCACCCCTGCAGCCACTGAACAGTATCAGTCTCTGGGAAACACCATTTGGAACTGGTTTCTGGTGTACCACTTCGTATTGCAAAACCCGCTGTGTCTGTCAAGTACTCATACACCAGACTATAGGAAGCGTGAAGTGTTTAGGGTTATCTATCCACTATTGCTATTTAACAGAAACTGATTAAACCATTTTGTCCCGGTTCCTCGCTGATTCCTGTTCCTGAAAATATTCTCCATTCATATCAAGTAACCCTCCAGTTTAACCGACTCTGTGGACACATGCTTTTGAACACACATTTGACCTTCAGCTTTCCTATTTTACCAGCTAAAACAGAACCAAAACTCAGCCAGCTTTGAAAGTGCAGTTATCTGCTACCATGAGATAGCAGGGGCACATACACACACACAGTAGGAGAGAAGAGAAGCAAAGTCTTCTGCTTGCTTACTTGCAACCCCACATTGTCTCTTAGAGGCTTAAATTTGCTCTGCTCTGCTGATTTAAGCATGAACAACAAACAGCAACACAAAGCATTATATTATACTGTATTCTGCAATGCTAAATACATATATGGATTCCATTAGGTTTTCATTAGTTCAGTGGAAAGCCCGTCTGTGAACTCCAGTGAACACAACACAGTAACGTGGAATCCAAACAGAACATCTGGTAAACTCTAGAGAAAGTTCAAAAAGAAACTAGTCTGTGATCAGCTTTGGAAAAAGAAAATTTAAATGTGAAGAAAAAGCACACTTCCAATTCATGACTCAATAAAAAAACTCCCTGTTCATTAACATGCACTCAGCATAATAGAAATTGTACAATACAGAGAGAATTTGTTTACATACATTAGGAATAAGCTCTGAGTATTTCATTTTAGTGATGCACTCCATTATGCAAAATAGGTTACTTCATTTCACTGAGAAATCCTGCATCCATTTATATGAGAATTCAATTAATTTCAACTTTTAAAGCACTACTGACACTAATTTTACTGTGTTACAGACAAACTCGCACCAAAATGTCTGTAGGTTTTTAAAAAGCACTTTAAGACAATTCCAACCAAATATCTTGGGGCCTGCTGAGTCTCTGCGATAGAGCATAAAGTGGACCAAGAAACTGTTGTCAATGATGACAGGAACTGCTGAGCACCAAAGTGACAAATGTAGCCCTTAAATAAGCTTTTGTTATTCCCTTCTCTGTTCCGTGAAGTGACCCAAGATCATGTAGCTGCCCCAGGCCACTCACCCCTACCAAACACCATTCCTCCCAGCATGACATAACTTTTACTTAACAGCCTGCTGACAGCCTGAAGGACGAATTGGCGATATTATTACGAAAGCACTGGCCTCTCTCAATTCTAGCAGTTTAACAGAATTTTCAGTAATTCATCATATATAAAAGTTGAAGATAGATGACAATGTCAAAGCATTTGGATCGTGGATTTTTTCTCTCTGTTTTCCCGTATGAGGACAGACTGTTTGCTGGGAAGGCATTTCTTGCTGAAAAACAAAGGGCTTTAAAAATACCAGGTTCATATGAGCAGTGGAAAGCCAAAATACATATTTAACGTCTTTTCCACTGCTTACTCTGTGCCTTAAAGTTTTTAGGCTCAGCTAATATGGGAGAACTCCAAATTGTAAGATTTCTTTCACTGGTGTAGACAGATTATAAAGTCAGTTTCAGAACAATGTAATAGCAACAATCCTAGCTGTGATGATATCCATAAATCTTCATACCAGGGGGAGAATGAGGTGTTAAATCAGGTATATTTATATAGTGATTTGTTCACGAAATCTAAAGTTGGCAACTGAAGGAAACCATTCATATGTACTTATTCTTAAAATTACAAGAGCAGATATTATCATAAAACCCGAATGTGTGATTTTGCCTCTATTTTTAGGTATATTGAAGGCCTAGAAAATGTCAAGAAAATCTATTTTTCTGGAAAAATCTGTGCTGTGGACACGAACAAGTTGAATGAGATTTCCAGAACACTGGACCAGCTTGTCAGCTGGTGTAAATTAGTGCAATTTTAACATACTCAAAGAATGTATGTTAGCATCATCTGGTAGCTTTGGGAAATAAAAAAATAATTTGTAAGAACATTTTTAACAGTTTCCTTTTAGGTTAAAACTTTGCCATGAATCATGTGCACAAAAAGTTTCCAGAGATTTTCCTTTTTGAGTTGCATTATTAAGAAATCTTAATTGAAGTTAAGTGTCTGAAAAAAGATTCTGATTTTCTTTATGCCTAGAACAAAGAAAAGCTGTATTAGTGTCACAACCATTTCAAAAGTTTATTATATTTTTATCTTTTAGGGAAAATATCAAAATTAGATCATTTAATCCAGTAACTGCTCTCTAGCAACTGAAAAACTTGTGTAGAAGGTGAGTGTTCAGACACTGAACAATATAATTGTGTAAGAAAACCTCTTTCTTCCAAACTTTAAGAAGAAATAAAGGGTTAACATAGGCACCATTCTAGTTGTTCTCAATTACAGCTGAATCAGTGTTTCTTCCTTATCCTGTCCCATTTTTGATGTTCAGGTTTTTTGTGACAGAAGCCCCCAGTGCTGTTTTCTTTTGAATTTTTTTATTTGCTCCTTTTTGTTATATAAACTCTGCTTCTTGTATGAAAAGATAATATTCCTTCTGCCATTTTCTTTATTGTTGGTTGTATTTTAATCATGATCTATTATTTTCTCTCTTACCTTAAAAAAGGTATAATCCGGTATCTCTGCTGGATTCTTCTGAATTATTCCCCATATCCCCATTCACTTATCTGCAAGTGAAGCATACCAGTGATGCGTCCTTACTTGCAGGAGTAGACTGTCACCTTCAAAATATTCTATCACAGTATCTATCACTCCAATGCAGACAGGAGGGAAGTCCTTTCAATCCACTGCCATACTTAACGACTTGTTTGTATTCTGTCTGGAGGATTAGAGCTCACATTGATGCTAATTCTGTAATATGACGATGTTTGAGTGAATAGCAACCTATATTTGTAGGTAGAGTGCAGGCTAAAGCAGTAAAGGGACTTCACTGAGTTTTTAATGGATTTTGAAACTTGCCTAGCTTGTCAATAAGGAGCATTGGGCATTACAGTGAGTAAACAACCTTTCAGTGCCTTATGAAGCAAGGGAATAGTTGTTAGCTATTTCTATTCATTTTCTTGGCAGGTAAGAACCATATGGGGTCGTTCCCAAAGGACACTAACATTTCCAAACTGGGAGACAGCTGGCAATGGGCTGATGGGAGGAAAGCCCAGATCACAACTGAGTCAGTGAATCACAAATAGATGATTCAAAGATTGAATTTGAATCCATCCCCACATATAGGACTAGGAAAAGAAATGTAGTTCCCTAAGTTTGCTTGGGTCCCCAAGTGTATTTCATAAGCGTGTGAATAAATAGGATGATACGAGGACAAGCACCTCATATAATTCCTCTCACAGTAGGGAATTATGAGACAAACCTTTCAATCTCACCACCTGACTATACAGGGTGAGGCTAATTCATCCGTGTGTTAATTACAGAGATGCATCACTTTCTTTTGTTCCTTTTCACTTCTTCCTCTAAACCTTGTGACTATGCAGTCTGTTTTAAACAGTGTAAACGAATACTTTTACGTGTATTACCATTGTCCTTTAGGGAAATTATCAGAAAATGCAGGGTGACCAGTGTTCTAGTTCTCATTATAAAGAGTAGCAAGGAGTATTCCCTGACCCACATGTATTGTTTCAGAGACAGTAACAGAAGAGTCTGAGAGAAAGAAGTGTCTTCTATTCTTGTATTCTTGTCTTCTATTATTGTTAACCAGGCAAAGTGTCTAGTATGCTATGAGACCACATGAAAGACAAAAGGATGAAGCGACAGTGTAGAACACTCCAGGCCGAAGAAGTAGGAGAGCTCAGGGAACTTTCAGTTCTCAAGAGTGATTTCCTCTTGAGTGCCTGACTTCCTACTATAATGACAATTTTTCCCCCCGCTCCCTAAAGTTATGTCTGAAAGCCAGCTAAACATGAAGAAGTAGACATTATCTTTGTAGGTACATGGGTTCCTGACAGTGATTGGGTTTGCAACACAGACTGCCAGTCTGTGGTTGCCAGTCACTGGTGACATGAAAGACATCTACATGATCAAAAGTGGCATGGAGAGGGCAAACTATCTGACTACTAGCTTTTCTAATACAAGAACTAAGGGCCTGCAGGTAAAACCATTAGTAGTTGGGATCAAAACAAATGAGAGGAGGCGGCTGTGGATCATGAATGGAGACCTCCCTGAGAGAGAAAGCCCATTCAAAAAGTTTGCATGGTTTTAAGGGGAAATCAATCAAATACTTGGAATACAGATCTACTGTGGTTACTAGATAGACAGAACACATCAGGTTTAAGGGATGATTGAAAATAGCTAGTAGCTAGCAGAATACTTCAGTAAATGTTATATGTGCCTTCTCTGTTTTCCTTCCTTCATGCCTGCATTTAAGGTGACTAGTAGAGACAGAGTACTAAGCAGAACAGGTCTTTAATCTGAATCCGTATAGCTTTTCTCATGTTTCTATTCAGCTACTAGTCACTTATCCATGTCTTGCTTTTCAGACTCTATATTCCCACTACTCCTTCCAAAATGGGTTCAAAGACTTCATCAATGAGGAATACATTATCATGGTAATTCTCTATGTTCTTCCCATTCTGGGGAAGATACAGCTATGAGATCAATGCCAAAAATAGAAAGAAACAATACATTGCGCTTTATGCCCCATCTGTGTCATTTGAACTTTTTTTTCTGTTTAAATGCTTTTTTTTTCTGAAGGATCTTATGTCAGTGCAAACCTCCAAAACAGCATTGCTTTATCTATGTGTCACAGCTCTTCACGTTTTTGACACTGACATCACAAATCATTAGGATATCTAAGCAATCTCTTTGTCTTTGCATTTGTCTGTTCTCAACAGATATTGTTTCTCTTGTGCAAGTTGCTCTGAATGCGAAATGAAAAGTCATGTAGACTTTCTATAATGAGGATCTATAAGAAAGATGAAGAGGTAAAAATAATCTAAAACAAGTAAGGGAGGGGTGAAATTGCTATAAAGGAGAAAAGAGAGCACAGAAAAAGGAAGGTGGTCACACACTGAAAAATGGAAGGAATGTGCACCAGGTAATTTCAGACTGGTAGCTGTCTGAAATTATTACTTCACGATAATCATTACATAATGGCTTCCTGTGAGGACACTAATTTGGCATAAGAAAGACTTTAATCCAGAATAATTACTTTGCTAAGACTTAGTTTAGCTGATTTACCTTAGCCGACTTAGCTTTAGCTTGGAATAAAGCTTTTTTTTTTTTTCTGAAAAAATATTTTCACATGGGAACTTGTCTGGAACAGTTAAATTCTATTGGAATACCTTCTTGGTATGAGCTTTGCTGCTCATTTCCTCCTGTCTAGATGAG
This sequence comes from Stercorarius parasiticus, assembly GCA_013396915.1. NCBI lineage: Eukaryota > Metazoa > Chordata > Aves > Charadriiformes > Stercorariidae > Stercorarius > Stercorarius parasiticus. The sequence goes on along the minus strand of VWZL01001804.1, from coordinate 180,915 downwards.
GTTTCAGTGTGTTCCTTCTACATGAGGACTGTTATCAAGGCCTGATTCCGATTTCATTTATATAGCACTATTTTATACCAACATACCCAAATAACTTTATTGGAGTCATTCCTGATTTAGTCTGGTATGAGATCAATATCAGGATTTTATGGTTGTTTGAATAGATGCTTTCTCTGTTTAACAGCCAAGATGGAAAGAAAAGTTTGGATCAAACTATAAATATTTTTTGTTTCTCATCCTTGCTGAAATGAAAATGAAGTAAAAATAGTTTAATGCAATACAACACATCCCATTTGGCCTAAGATGAAACATTTCGTATATTCTAAGTAAAACAAAGAAAGGAGGATTCACAAAATAAAAATTCCTCAAACTGTTGTTATTCTTTTCCTCTCTCTTTTACTTACCAGTTCAAGGTCAGACTTTTCAGTCATACTTGGAAAAATAAGCCCAGCTACTACAGTTTTGAACTTGTTTCAAGAAAATGCCTTAACAACCAGGCTATACGCCATTCTAAAAGGAAAAGTGATCTCCTTTCCTGTGATGCTTTTACACCCACTTTAAATAGCATTCATTTTTACACAGGAGTCAGATTCATCTGGTTAAATTCAGATGTCTACATCTAGATACCCTCAAATTCCTCTAAATAACAGTGAGAAATAAGCACTTTGAGGATGTGATTCACTTTATATGATCTAAAATAAGCATGACATCTTTCTTTGACCTTCAAGACCTAAATCTGCACCCCCTCCTTATGCCAGCAAGCTTTTTTACTGTATGCCTTTAACATCACAGAGGACATTTCTGTCTACACTGCCCTCTACAATGCCAGATTGCCACCTGACTCATACAGATCATACAGGCACTCTTACTCTTTAAAACCAGTGGATGCCGAGTTGGGCAGATATTAACATTTGTCCAAGTGTCCCAGACGTCCAGTTTACATATTTGTCACACTCTTGGCTGAGGAATGTCTTGCTACTTTCCAGTTAGACTTAAGCCAGGGTAAATAAAATGCAAATGCATATATTCATAACATCTAATATAGACAACTACAGGTGTTTTTGAGAGTCAGAAGTGAGAAAATGAAATACAAACACCACTTACTCTACTTACCTCTGTGATCTAAATATCTGAACAGAGCTTGTTTCTGAGACTAAGCTGGAAGTGGATGATTGCCATTATGCTCTTTTCCACTCTGGGATAACCACAGGGTTGAGGCCTCTATAGCCACTATCTTCCTCTTAGGCCTATTGCAACAACGGTTCAGGTGATTTAAACTTTAGGCTCTCTATTTCTTTTCCTGAATGTGGAACAAGTCCCGACAGGAGGCATAAGTGTTACCTGGAGAAGTATAAACACAATGGATGTTTAAAACAAAACGAGATCAAGCCCTAGAGTCCCACCTGCCAGAGGAACATCTGAAGCACCAGAGAAGAGGGCAACTCCTATCCTTATGCACTTATGTAACTCTTGTGTTACTCTTTAAATAGTTCATGCAAAGCAGAGCAGTTACAACAGGAATATCCTAACACTTCACCTCACAAAATCTTACAGCTTGATGGCACTCAAGAGAGAGGTGGAAGAAAGAGACCAAGTCAAATGTTTAGAGTGGACCAAGACTTGAAGGGCCTGCCTGCCAAATGGTTTATGTAGCCACCTGGATATATAAACACCAAGACGATGCCTCCAAAGCCCTTATGTCAGACCTATTCTACTCCATTTTCACATAGCCATTGGCAGAAAGCAAGCTGGTGAAGCAATCCTTCTTTTTTCCATGAACAATGTCAAAGGGTAAATTCAGGACTCTCAAACATACATTTGAAATCTGTTGGTTAAAGGAGAGAAGAAAATCTGCATGCACTAGTACCCAGTCTACCCCCTACATTTATGTGGATGTAGACATATAAAGCAAATTGATTCACAACTAATCAGTAAAGGCAGACTAAATTTGTAAATTTTGCCAGAATGACTGAAACCACGTTTAGATTTTAAGACATCCAACCCCTGAAAAAGAGATTTAATTCTAAGCTAAAGAGATCTGAGATGCACTCAATAGGTCTCCCAAATAATGAACAAATCTGCTGCCCCCAATTTTTTTTGTATCATCCTTAATTCCCTCAGCAGCCTATGGGAATCTCAGCTAGCCTAGATAGCTCTTCACTAGACTATGGTCATATCCGTGACCACAATAAAGATAAAAATGCCCCCTGTTTCAGTTATTGGGGGGAGGTCTGCTGTGTAACACAATGCTCATTTCATATGTTGTGCACACATTTTTAAGGTGTTATCTAATTGCATAAATTATAACATCTCCTTCCCCCACCTCAGATTGTATAAATCAGTACTAGAAAAAGCATTTGGGATAACCCAAAGGAAAATTCAGCAAGTGAATGAAGTCTCCCTTTCCTTTTCTCTAAGTAGATCCCAATGTCAGTAGAGAAAGCAGTCCACCACTGATGCCAGGAAAGAGGAGGAGGGTGAGAATTGTGCTGCAGAAGAGAATTTGTGAGGTGTGGACCTATTTTAATATTGCTGGATGAAAAATCTGTTACTAAAATAAGAGTAGGGAATGAATCCACCTCCACCAAAGCGAAGGAATGTTGGCTTCAATAGATTTAAATGCTCCAATAAAAATGCTACTTTTTCGTAATTCTGTCTATGTTCACTTTCAACTTGGTCTCCATAAATTGCTGACACTTGATGAAAGCTTTGCCCTAGGCATTTAATTTTCATTATCAGTGCTTTGTGTTTGGTAGAGAAAAACAGACATCAAAACCTGAGCAAAAAACCTTACAGACAAGAAGAATATGTGCTATATGTCATGGAATGACACAGTTCTAGGACATTCCAAGTGTGTAAACGTGATAAAATAGTCATTTTAGGCATAAACCAGATCTCAAATGCCAAAATAACATGCAATTATTCAAGGATTCTTGATTAAGAACTGTGTATGCTTCATGCTTTAATCTCATGTTCATCTGAAAAAGCAGATGTGATAGTGTTTCCAGGAAGAATGCCTTCATTTTATTTAAAAAAAAAGCCATAAAAAGAGTGCAAATCTTGATCTTGAATGAATTATTAATATGGAAAGAATGTATTCTTCACTGCATGTAACTTGATTGGTTTCTTTCTTTTCAAAGTTGCATACAAAACCCCATCACATAATAACAGGGTCATTTTAAGCAGGCCTTGCACTGTCTAGCAGCGACAATGTGGGATTGAATGCAGTGGAGAAGTCAGTCCACAGTATCAGTTTCCAGGTTATGGTGTAGGATTACATTTGCCCCTCTACAGATGTTTGGAGCATACAGTTCTGCTATATACAGTTCAATACAGTTCAATAAATTTCAGAACATATTTATATAAAGTCTTTCCTCAAGACTGTCTGTTGACTCAAGAGCTAAAGGGTTGATCCTTCCGATTGACTAGTCCTTCCAGCTGAGCATTTGAGAACCTGGCTTTACTGTGGGTTACCACAGTGCCAGAACACTTGATAGTCCATCATGTAGAGTAATGCAGTATCTTTTGCTGACCTTGGCAGTTTGAGACTGTTCGTATCCAGCTCATTTGAAAAGCTATATTCTCCCCTGCATTGTACGTTCAGTTTTTTGTAAGGAACTATCAACTTACATTTAGAGGACATTCCTTTACTTAACTGTCTATATGCAAGGAAAAAGAGCTATTTTATTTGACTGAAAGAGAAAATATCCTCTGCAGTTGATTTCTGCTATCTCACTGGCAGAGATCTTTGGTTTGTCAGAAACAAGGAAGGTAGAAGAGGAAAGGAAAGAGAAGCCCACGTGTGGCAATTGTGGAACTTTCTTTTCTACCTCTTCTTTTTTCTTCTTCCCTCTTCTTCATTCTTCAGGGCAGCCAGGGGTCCCACCTGAGCAGGAAGGGAAGCAAGCAAGAAAGAAACAGTGGTTAAAGGGTGTTGGCAGTTCCTTGCTCACTTTCTGTCCTATATATGAAGTCTTTAAACCATGTAGTAGCCTTCCCACTCCATTTTTCCTCCATGCTTTAGAATTAAGAGTTTGTGTTTCAAAGTTGAAGGTATGAATAATGTCCAGTCTGGGTAAACTGGGTGGAATTTCTCTCCTCAGTGGGTTTTACACAGAATGAGTCTTCAGGTTTTGCTATTTTAACAGCATCCTTAGATTAACCAAGCTTAGAAGGGTTGTCTGCAAAAACCAATGTCAAATGTACTGAAAAACTCGGGGTGATACAGAGGTAGAGAAATTTTGTGTTTCCCTATTTTTCTTCACAACATACAGAATTCAAAGTGTTAGGCTGAATGGAGACACTCTGAATTTGGTTATTGGATATGAAACCAACCTAACTATCACACTGTACCTACATAAATAGGTGCCATTTTGGTAGAAGATGTTTACTGCTTTTAAATTAAGTGTTTCCTCGAATGTCTCCAAGGAAGGAAACTCTCCAGGCAGCCTGGTCCAGAGTCTGAACATCCTCATGGCCATTTTTTTTCCTTTATATTCAATGCAAATTTTCCATCTCGTGCATTTTACCTCTCATCTTATCTGTGCATCCCCAAGAAGAGTCTGGATCCATCCTCTTTGCATTATCTTATCAGGTATTTGCAGATATCAGTAAGATCTCCTCCAAAGCCTCCTCTTCTCCAAGATGAGTGAACCCAGCTACCTCAGCACAGTTTCATGTGCTCCAACAGCCTATCTTGGTCAAAATCATAAATAGTCCAATGTCTAGGGACTTCAAATGTGAGGAGCCGGCTGAAGTCCCTGTTGTATGTATTTTGGAGAAGGGATCTGAAGTTTTACTTCTCTTCCAAACTTACGTTTAATTATCAAATTACAGATATTTGTCACCATTGTCACATCTCCTGAAGGAACAGTTCTACTTTATACAAACAATAAAATGTACCTGTGGGCAGTAAAGAAAGCAAGGACAAGCTTTCCAGAGTCTCCATTGGAGAAGATCAAAGTCCAAATACATAGGGCAGCATGTTAAAACTAAATCAGGCAACTTGTGAAACCATCCTTCGAGCAAGCTATTGTTTATAATGATGTGATTCTCTGGTGAAAAGCATGAAGTGGTCCTGGACGGCATATAGAACCAAATGTAACTCTGAAATATTGCCCTATTTAACAAAGAAAGCATTATTTTTGGGTTTTGAAAGCTAACAATTGATAGTGCTTGAAAATTGAAATACGTCTTTCTTTTAGCTTCTTTTTGAAGAAGTAAGTTGTGGTTAGTTAAAATGTGTGGTAATTTCTGAGAGCAACTGTCAGACTTTTAAAGTACTTGAATCTGGTGTTTAATGACCTAGTATATTACCTTGTAGCAAATCCACCAGACAGACATACATGATTTCATGCTTGCTTTACTTACGCTGGAGGTCTCCATATATTCTTGTAAGTGATTACTTTCAGCAGTAAACTAACCAAGCTCAGGTTTTACAGAACCTTGAGGACTACAGGCCTTTCCCAGTGAACAGTTCCACCAATGTCATTAGGAGTCTTGTCTAAGATGGGGGATTTGAGGAAATTCGTAGTTCTAAGGATTTTGGGACATAGCTTGCATATTGGACAGTAACAACCCCATAAATCATGAAGATTAAAAGATGAAATGTTACCAGTATTGTAATTTAACATAAGGGTATGCAGAGAAGGAGCTGAACTAACTAGTCACTAAAATATATAACCTGGTCCATGGAAGGTGTACCTGCCCGTGGCAGGGATGTTGGAACTGAATGATTTTCAAGGTCCCTTCCAACCCAAACCATTCCATGATTTTATGATTCTATGATATTTTTAACAAATTGTTACTGATCTAAATAACTCCCTACCCAGGGTGTGACTCACTCATACACTTTTAATTTAACTTAAATAACAACAGCTTTTATCAGTTCATTTTTGAACGTTCCACTATAGACACATTTCCCAAACAGCATGGTTATGAAATAATATCACAAGAACTAGAGGAAACCATGCTTTAATAGGTAGCTAAGGTTTTGTTTAGCCTTACGGGAAGAGGACTGCAGACATCATTTTGCTTTTACTACTTCTCCAGTTCTCATTTTTGCTCTCTATATATGTAGCAACTCCAGAGAGACGATCTGCTATATAATCTTTCTCTACAGATGCTTTTATATGTATCACATGAAACAAGCATAAAGAAAGCAAAAAGAATGTGTACATTGCATTATGGTAATAGAGGACTATGGAAATAGATAATTTCCTGCAGGTCCTTAACATGGATGTGATGTGTTCTCTGGACTCAGGCCAGCTCTTCTCTGCCATCACCTGAACCATCACCTCTACCTGGTGGCTGGTCTGAGAGGTGAGAAGGAACTATATGTGAATGCTGACTACATCATTCCTGCATATGCCATTGAAGGCAAGAGGCTGCCAGCCCATATAGATGGCCTAATCGAACTTTGAGGCTCGGATGAAGCTTGATCGATGTTGTATCACTAAAAATGCCTCTTTTTTTCTTCATCTTGCAGGATTTTCTGACATAAAATACTTTATCATCTTCTTACCCATACTCACGCTTCTCATTACTTCTTCCTTTAGTTTTCTTTCTAGTTGTCTGGAACCTTCCTGTTCAAACCTACCAGCATACATCTTGAGACTCATGAGGCATTTGCCAACATCGTACAGTATGACCTAGATGTATGTAACTTCCCTTCCCTATTGTTGTGTCTGTCAAGTCTACTCAAAGGATAATGTGATCAGAGCAAGTTTCCTCTGTTACTCAGTGGTGTACCAAGAGTAGCATAGTGGTATCAGCGAGATCAGAATGATCTCAACACCTCTGCTGATAACCCAGCTGACTGGGCTTTAATCAGTCCATTATTCTGTGTCTTTCATATATTTTTTTGCCCTTCCAGCACATTTAGGGAAATAAAGAAAAAAATATTTTCCGTATTTGTTGTAGTTTGAACTTTTGTGCCTCTTTAGAAACACCATTTCTACTTTTAGAGTATTGAGAACATAAACCCATTATGTTTTTTCTCATAGGTATTCATGCAGATGAGCCATGTAGTTTGCTATCAGCATACTCACTAAAATGAAATTGAACATCTTTTTCACTGCAAGTTCACCAAAACATAAACATAAAGGCATCACATTGAAAGCTATGCACCTCCTGACAATTTTGATTACACACGTACTCTGTTATCTTTTTCTTTAAAAATATACATTATCTTTTAAAACTGTAGATGTTTTACCTGACTTCTAATTGTAGAGTGTAATGAAAAAAAGCCATACACACATAACCACTGAAATGAGCTTTATAATTTTAAAATGTTTAGTGCTACTTCCTTCGTTTGAAAGATCAGCAGTCTACCCTGGCATGCTAGATTTCCTGGTGGAACACAAACATAATGGAAAAGTGTTGTCGATGCTCTGCCATAAGAACCTCCCTAGCCAAAAGTCATTTGCTTCGACAGAATAATATACCAATTCTTAAGGAAATTTTGCCATTCTCTGTTCTAGGCACAGTTGGAGGATTGCAAGGAATTACAGTTCAGAAAGTGAACGAAAATGTGTATGATATTCATTTTCCGTAGGGTCGAAAGAATGATAGCCATCATCCACTGGAATGCTGGAAAGTTGGAGCAAATAGTATTATCTGTAATTAAGGTAATCAGTATAAAAAGAAAACAATATATTTCCTTAAACAACAAACATTGCAATTACAGCAGTGAGTAATACATATCAAATGAGCTACCCTATCTTTGCCAGCAGTCTGTGAGTCGCATTGTAAAGGGGAAGGGAGAGAAAAGAGTATGGGATTGTCATAACTGATACCAGATGCAAGTGAGATGTGCTTTTTTGGCTGCATTTCACTTGGTGTTTTAATTGACTTTTGACAGTGCTTCCGGCCTACTCTTTGTTGCTGATCACAACTCCTCCACTAGAGGGTACCACACTAAATCTGCCAGTGTAACAGCATAGGAAATGGGTCCCTAACCCATTTCTGTCAGAATGGCACATGTTAGATTAAATAATTTAAAGAGTAGAGCTCTTTCTCTCAAGTGTGCTTAACTAGTTTCATCCTATATCTGAGTAAATGATGTTGCATTCAATGCATTTGGGTTTTAGTGAAGTTGCATCTACTGAAGACGACTTTAGTTTTACACCAAGAGTGTGTAGCAGTAGCCCAGATTTAGGGCACATGCCTGATAATACAGAATTCTTACTGTCATTTAGTTTGATTTGTGACACTATGTGAACCTAGGACATGACCTCATGCCAACAAACTGATCTAGCCATCAGGCTTAATGAAAATTTCATATGTACAACAAAGTAGAAGGGCATCAACAGGACATACTGAAAGGAAGAGCCAAGCGCCCAGCTTGCGGGCTGCCTAGTTCCCCACATGACCCTGCTGAGGGTTATACCTACTGGGCTACTGGCTACTCTAGGCTACCAGGTCTCTTAGCTGTGTTTAACAAAATCTGTCTGAGACCTGAGAAATTGCATTGAATTTCATAGGATTTCAGAGAACATCTATTTCCTGAAAAAGGTTTTCAGCTGAAAAATTCAACACTGACCCAAGCAACCACTAAAATCTTGGTACATAGTTGAAATTCTTAGTTCTGAATGTCATTGAATAAGATAGTTCAGTCAGATCCTTAATTTATTCACAGAGGAACTCTCCACTCATGTGTCTCCCACCTTGATGCTCATTATTTGTCAGACCAGCATGAAAGTGATAAAAAAAATAGTGGGGCACTGCATTCAAAATTAAAAAGAAAGACATTTGGATTTTTTATTTTTTTTTAAGAGAATACAAAAAGAATATTTGATTGTGGAAGAGTTTGAGGCTGAGGGCTGTGAGGCTGAGCGGCCAGTCTTATAATTTTAGTTGGAGACTTTACATGAATTCAAGATAACAGAATTGGTTTTGATTGAGATCTGGGAAAAACAATCCCAGTGATATCATAATTCAAGATTCAGAATTAAAAGTCTGCAAAGATTATCAGAATTAAATCAAGACAATCAGGCGATTAAGATTTCACATAATAGAAAGAAGACACTATATTAACCTAGACGACTCAGAAGACATACTTGGAGAACTGAGGGTGTCTAAGTGGTAAGAATTTATACAAAAATGCAATACATAACATCTATTTTGGAAATTTCTGCATGTGCCAGCACTGGTGTGCAGAGCACAAACCACAGGGATGTTAGCAGCCCAACTAGTAAAGTGGTGTTCCTCGTGGGAGCAGTAGCCAGTGCTGTAGCTAAAGACGAACGCAGCATTCAGTGGAACACAGATCCAGCAGGGATCAAAAGGACTGATATTTCTTTGGAGTTGGAAGTTGGTATGCAGAAGTGGGATTGCCCAGACTGCTGTGGGTTTTGGACAACTAAAAGATCACCCAAGTGGAGCAGAGGATAAAGGGACTCTTCCTCATGAGCTGAGTGCTACTAAAGCAGCAACAGCTTTTGATTTCATAGAATCACAGAATCATAGAATGGTTTGGGTTGGAAGGGACCTTAAAGATCATGTAGTTCCAACCCCCTGCCATGGGCAGGGACACCTCCCATTAGACCAGGCTGCTCAAAGCCCCATCCAGCCTGGTCTTGAACACTTCCAGGGATGGAGCATCCACAACTTCTCTGGGCATCCTTGTCTGAAGAATGACACTCTGTAGTAATTATTATTTCTGATAAATCATCGGTGTTTTTTAACTTCTGTTCATATATGTAGAAAAATACAATGCCCATACCTCAAAGAACAAACAGCTTTTCTATCAAAAAAAAAAACAACCGAAAACCCACCTCACCCTAGGTGGCATTATTATGATGTTCTTCTCATTTAAAATCTTCTACTTGAAAAAAGTGAAAAGATCTTAATGCCAGCCACTGCCCTTTCAACTACACAATGTTCTCACAGTATTTCATGATACTGTTCCCACAGTTTTGCATTGGCACTTCAAAAATGATGAGCCTGAACTGCTTAATCATAAATCATTCAGGTTGTAAAAACAATATAGGTTTGATATTGATTTTTTTTTTAAAAGAAAGACTTTCTAAAGCCAGTCTCAAGAGAACTCCTCAGCCTTTCCTCTTCAACAAAGTGTCCTGAAGAAGATGAAATGCATGCTTGCGGTTGGTATTGGTATTTGAACCTTAGCTGGGTTGCCAAACGCTTCAGCTGGCAATATTTGTTCCTCATGAGCCTCAGCGCAATTTAACTCCACTCTTCTGTTGAAATAATTTTAATCCTTTCCAGAACGTAAAAAGATGTATTTAATACACAGTTGTTTTCACAGACAGCCCCACTAAACCCAAGGTTGGATTAAATGTATACAAGTAATATTACAGCTGCAAACTGTTTCTGTTTTATGTAACAACAATGGCATCTACTTTGTAGATACTGTAAAACCACATGTACTCCTTGGTATATATACTGAACACTAGCACAGTAACATATATTTCCTCATGATTGTTCTAATGGTTTAAACGATATGTATTTGTGATGACTCATGGTAAATATGCATATGCTACATGTACACTAACATATTCAAAGTTCAAAAGCATATCATTGAGAAGTCAAGCAGTTAAAAATTATAAAAAGCAGAATTATATTTGCTTGTGGATACAATCTTTGATAGTGTGATCACACGTTAGTTTTTCATCAGGATCCTTTTCTCCTTTAGTAGGCCAGGGGAGGAATAATGCTCCCTTATTAAGCACCCATTCTCTACTTCAATGTATGCCTGATTTACTGGCACATCTAACAATGTCCTTGAACACCAAGTTTGCCCACTCCTGGGCACAAATCTTTTAGAAATTAAAGTGTGTAAGAAATATAGGGTACATGAGCTATTATGCTATGGTAGCTAATACAGCCACCACCCTGGCTTTCAGAATAGCCTTTTCACTAGCAAGCTGCCCTTCATTTCCTTAGAGTGGGGATTGTTTTGCCCTTCAGTCACATATGAACCCAAAGACCCTGCCCATGGCTTTGCCATCATATGCCGCATATAAATAACATCTAATTTGAAGTCAAATGGCTGAGAGAAGTAAAATACCAAAGTCACTATGAAGAAAGGGTGTGAGATTGCTCTCAACATAAACCTTCATTAAAAAGGCTTGAACTTTAATTAGCATTATGGCTTCTTTTTGACAATTAAAACATCTTTTTCTATTGACTCAAAGATACGTATTCTGATTCTGGTTACCTGTGCCTATTGAGATGGATACCTGGAACCGCAAGTAGGCCTGCTTGACACAGCAGCAAAGAATACATAGTCTGCTAATCAGAACATAATTAAATCTGGCTTACTGTCCAGCTACACATATAGGAATTACAACTGGAGGAGCAATATGAAAGAGGAGAAGGGTATGTGTAGTATAAGAAAAATGACATAGAAGAATTTCTTTGACTGTATTAAGTTATCTGTTCTCACAGACTATCAAAAGTGTAACACACTTCATAGTGCTCTTTCATTTCATCAGTGCTTGGCTACTAAAGCAATCCCAGTGGAGGTCAGTGAAACCAAGCAGAGACAGAGGAATTGATTAAAGCCTGCATTCCTTGTGGCAGAAGCCATTTCAACAACCCTTTTCTTTCTTGCCAAACAGGTCCTGATTATCACTCACCTAATGAGGCAGCATGGTACAGTAGTAGATATGAATGTCCATGATTCCTATGTCAGCCTACGTCATTCCTACATCATTCTAACGTCATTTCTACTTCAGTGAGGTTGATTGCAGATCCCCACTTCAAAAGGCACACTGAAAGTGTGTTTCCCTTCTTTGATTCATTCACCATTCTCAAAGGAACATGTGCCCTGTCGTTGTTAAACCACACAGAAATCACTTTAGTGCTAGACTAAACTAGAACACACTGCTTTTATCAAGGATATCATTAAAAATTATTTGAAGATTAGACAGTTCTGAAGGAAAAGAATAACACACAAACTCATGCCTGTACTTAAAAATCAGGCATTCTTCTATAGCTGCTTCAGTTTGTTAATTATCTCAGAAGAAATAGTATCCCACCCTTTGAGCTGCTTTGATCAGAATTTTTCTTGAGCTATGTCATTCTTATTATGCTTAAGGGGGCCACCCCATTTCTTCTCTTGGACTGTGGGGTGCAAGTGTGAGTTCTGCAGTACTGCCTTATTTTCTTGTCCAGGCTGGAAGGATCTCCACCTCTCAAGTAGCTCATATGAGGCACTGGCATAGCATGTGCAACCAAGGAGGAATCGTTATCTGTTTCCCTGCTTCTGCTTTATCCTTAACTTGAAATTCTTTTGAGCTCCTTCATTAACATCTCTCCTTTAGATTCAGAAAGACTGCAACAAAATCTTATGAAAAGATAAAAAATTATGAAAAAGTATTATCTTACGAAAAGAGGAAAGAGTATTCAAAGTGTCCATCTGTGTGTGTGTTGGTATTAGGAGATATCACATGTTTGTCTATTTTTCATGGTGCTTCTCAGGTTTTTTAGCATCTATATGTCGCAAATATGAAGGCTTTTTAACGTACTTTAGGTTTAAAATTATCTTCTGGCTACCTTGAGGAGGAGGTTAGAAGAAGCTGTAGACCCTTCTTTGTCTCAACTCTTGTGCAAATTAACCCTTCCAGTTCCAAGATCCAGGTTCTCAGTCTCGATATCCATGTGAGAAAATCTCACAACTTGTGCTAGGATTGAGTTTCTTTGGCCACTTACTGGTGAATCCAATCACAACCCAGAAACTGCCATTGAAATCCAGGTTTGCGGGGTGAGTCACTGTGATACAGACCAGAAAAAATAACACAAGGTTCAATTCTGGAGAGTAAAAGAATTTAATGTCTCTTGGAAGCAATGGAAAACAAGGTCATGGTTAAAGAGCAATTATACAAAATTCTCAGGAAGGAGAGGTTCATAGGAAAGTTTAGGCTGCCAGTTATGATTTATTGATGTTATTTTAAAGTATCATGGAAAATAAATCTGAGGATGGCAACACAGGCTGGAGCAGTGCCTGCTTTGTGTTTAGAATGCTTTGTGACCACACCTGTTTGCAGTCCCTTTTGGTAGCAAATCAAGCGTTAAAATATTTTCATTTCAGTCAGAAATGGCTTTCTGTTTCTACATACTAGTGGTCATATGGAAGTGTGATTTATAACATTTCAGTATATAATTTAAGGAAATCGTATTTAAGCACTTATGTGGCAACTGCTGTTATTCCAGAAAGCAGACATCCAGCACAACACAATTTTTTGGGATGTGGAAATATTTCCATTAGGCTTCCCACTATTCAAAACTTTGCCTGCTTGGCCATTTGAAAAAAAAATTGTGGACAGAAAGTTAGTTTGCAATACCTTTGTTAAAAATCCTGAAGTAAACTCAGAATAGAAAGGTTTTTTTTAAAAATAATTTTAAGAAGAAAAAACAAATTTCCCCTCCTTTAAATGTTTTTTTAAAAAGCCATAGTAAAAATTAAGAAAAAACCCATATAACTAGGTTGAATCTGCAAGCTGTCTTTTTTGCTCTCTGAAAGCTACCAGAAATATGGCAACGTTATTAACATTTGAAAATCATTCACCTGAATGGTCAGAATAGTTGAAGGGGATAGCATATAGAGCATTCTAAATATACATATAATTTCCTTTTCCTTTATGGTTTAATTCATAAATAAGAACAATTACTTCCATTTTTATGAGGGGGATCTTATTAATATATACAAGTGCAATATACGAAGGAAGGATGTACAGAAGATGGAGCCAGGCTCTTTTCAGAAGTACCCAGTGACAGGACCAGAGGCAATGGGCAGAAACTGAAACACAGGAGGTTCCCTCTGAACATCTGGAAACACTTTTTTACTGTGAGGGTGATTGAGCACTGTCACATGTTGCCCAGAGAGGTCATGGAGTCCCTCTTCCTTGGAGATATTCAAAAGTTGTCTGGATCCGAGCCTGGGCAGCTGGCTCTAGGTGGCTCTGATTGAGCAGGGGAGTTGCGCTAGATGAACTCCAGAGGTCCCTTCCAATCTCAACCACTCTGTGATTCTGTGATAAATATTCAGTAATGAGCAGTCTAGGAAGCTATATTAATGATTTGTATCCCACTGTCATGTCTTGGACATATCACATGATACATTGCATACATCACATGGACACCAGGAAATTTTGAGTTTTAAACGAGTCAAATATAACATTTACTAGCAACAGACAGTTGAAATTCTTACTAAAAAGCACTGCTAAACTCCTTATTCTTATCACTGCCATAAGTCCCCATAAGACTTTCATAATGCTTTTCAAACGGGTTCATTATTCTTACAATATTTAGTGGTATGCTTGTTAGCATAGATTTCGTACAAGATTTATACGACATTGTCCCTCGCAACTGAAATTTCTTTTTCCTCCTCACTATTCTGAAAGTTCTTTAATCTTGAAAGATTGCGGAACAAATGAAGTTTAAAAAACCACAAAATCAATACATTACAATACAAGAAAAGGCAGATCCACCTAAACCTGTGATAGAAGTTTTGTTACACCTTTAAGCCGTGAATTTCAGTGTTCTTAGAAATATATGAATAGTAGATGCTGAATTTGATAAATTTGGAAGTAAAGATCATTAAATTAAGAAGAAAAGAAATAAAAGCCTCAGGTTATATGTACATTAGGTAACAGAAATTCAGAACTATTATGTAATATCTGAAAGCAATGTTTTGCTAAGTGGAAAAAAATTTTGTTGTGTTATTTACACAGCATTAGGTAGAGTTAAAGTCATGTACTTAGTTTAATCTTTGGAGATCTCTGACTTGTGTTTCTAACCTGGTAACCCTATTGGTCTATTATTTGGAGGAGAGAGATACCTGAAAAGCTCCTGCTAAAATAGAGCTTAAACCCTTGCATTTAAATTGCAAAATCACTCAAAATTATGAAATGCTGAAAACATTTGCCCAATTTATGCTTATGTATTAGGAAGAGATGGTCGATTCAGTCGTCATTTACTATTTTTCATACAGAATAGCTGTCTTATTTAATGCACAAGGAAGGCTTACATTGATAGAGAAGCAGAATTGAGTAATAATGGAGATGGTTCTCTAAAAACCTGACTTTGCAACTTTAGGTTATTATTTTATCACATTTATGCAATTTCCTTAGGTTGTAAAAAGCAAATTGAAATCTTTAGATTTCATTGTGTAATGTTGAAATGGATTGTCAGAAAAGCTGCAACTTCTAGATCAGAAATTTTAAACCGTTTTCAGCTTGTGAGTCCCTAACATTTTTTCCTAATTGATGTGTGGACTACTGCATAAATTGTTTTGCCTGCTGGTAATAGGTTTTTTGCTTTTCCCTTTTACCTGTAAATCTGCCTCTAATTTTGATGCTTGAGTTAATGAAGTGAGTGGTAGCAGTAATAGGTTGCTATCCTAAGAGTGGGCCAGTGGTACAGAAACACGACATACAATAGCAATGACCTTGACAGATCACTGTAGGACCCCTAATTCCATGCAGAAAAGGGGACTTGGTACTGAAGGAATTATTTTCTCCTCAGAAACATTATTTTCCTCAGAAGTCTGACTCTGTAATAAGGTTTTCATCTAGACTTCACTATTCGTAGACTCCTGCTTTTTAAAGCAAAATCCTACATAGAATCATAGAATCTTCATGGTTGGAAAGGACCTTTGAGATCATTGAGTCCAACCATACACACACACNGTTCCCTCAGCCTCTCCTCATATGGCTTGGTCTCCAGACCCCTCACCAGCTTGGTAGCTCTCCTGTTTCAATTTGTCCTGCTAATTTTTAGTTACAAGAAATGGAGCTCTGCCACCCATTCTCTTTTACCCTACATTTCACATGGATTTTGTTTTGCCTTTAGATTTCCTTCCTTGGTTTCAAGCCATAGCTTTTGACCAGCCAGTCTGAGTTCACATCTTCTACTAGTCTCTGCTGTGCACCAGCATCCACCTCTCTGGCTTGTTCTACTTGCATTTCTGTGGTGTCCTATGTTCAGCTTCTGTCCTGTGTGCCTTTGCATAAAGCTTCTTTTCCTGTGACACTTGCTGGGTGTCAGCAATTGGATCATTCACAGTGCAGAAGACAGGAGCTTCTTTCTCTCCCTTCTCATGTCTGGCCCCATCCCAGCCTGGAAATAACAGTGTTAAGAAAAGCCCAGAATCCTCCAAGAATATGTGGGATGACAGCACTGTCCCATGCTGGGGGTAGTGAATGAACGATTCAAATAAGGAGAACCAACACAGCCTATTGGTTTTTTGTGAATGACATATAGACAGATAGTTTCAGAAAAGGGGGTGAGCTTGAGTATGCTCAGTAAAAACAGAAACTTCTGGGATTTTTGTGGTCAAGCTTTAGCAAACTTCTAGTGAGTTCATACAAATTGAACTTTACATTATGGGTGTTTTCTTGTACAGATAGCAAAAAGCACATCAGTGACACACAGACCACTCTTTTGCCAGATGTCAAGTTCCTGCTCCAACATATGAGGAGAGCATAAGAGCCGCCAAAGTAAAGGTTACAGGATTATTTTTTTAACAGCAATATTTAGCATGTTTTTCTCTTGCTTCACAGCAGAAAAATTTTGGCTGAAATTTTCCAAAAGACTTCTTCACAAGGCAAATGCCATCCATGAAAAATTTCAACCTAAACAGTTAGTTTGGCAAAAGTATAAGCAACTAGGTCTTATAACAGGAAATGTTTGCAGCCTTAATACTAGGCAGTGCTACCAATTCAGTGTAAAATTTACTCAGCACCACCCTATTGCACTGACAAAGTTATTCAGCTGCTTGCAAGGCCAAGTTATGAGCTTGGAAAGCATGAGTGTTAACTCAGAGTCGATGCTGACTAGTGTTGACTACCAAGATTTTCTTTTAACGACAGCCTTTGGCCATTTTTTGCAGCATAGCTGATTATACTCCACAGCTACGCCATATTTTGGAAAGTCCTTTACCAAGTTTGACATTCATGGTCATTTCAACAAAGATGAAAAGAAGAGAAAGATGGCTTAGGAAGTTTCCATCAAAGCTGTTATGACTGAAGGTAATTTTTGAACCCTTTGTACTCTACCATGAGGATACTTTCTACCTGTGTGGGTTTGCTGTGCGGGAGGGGAAAATGAGGGTATCATCTACATCACAAAATATACAATACATTACCATTGTGTATCACTGAAGACTCCATAGCAGTGACTGCCAAGACCAGTAGGTTGCTGGTAAGACTTCGTCTATTCCACTGGATGTACAGTGACCATAGGAGCTAAGGGGCTTTGCTTTTAGTTTTTATTTTCCAGCATAACGTTGCAATATCACTGCAAGTAGATACAACACTATATCATCTGTAATGGGTCTAGAAAAGTCACGTTTCTCATAGGATTTTGTCAGCTGTGTTACTTGTATTTTCTACTGGTCCAGATCCAGAAACATATTGGAGAGGTGTATTTCTCCGGGCAGCCTCTTCTTTCTCTGAGCTGATATTTTAAGTGTAACAATACACAACACTGACAGTCTTTCAAACTTTTCAAGCTCAGCCATGGACTTGAAGCTGCAAGCACTGCTTTCTTGTTACTTCCCTTGAAGAATTAAGCTTCCAAAACAGAGCGAAGAGGGGACGTACCTATGACTCACCATTGCCACCAAGGCCCACTGACAGAGATGACTGCAGCAGCACAAGATGGCAGTCATCTCTTGGGCTGAAAGTGGTCTTACAGAGCATTTCACTGACACAACATCCCTTCCTGAGCTCCTAGAGATGATACCACCTCTTACCTAGCACTGCTGTGCCATGTCATAGTCAGCTGCTCAAGAAGAATTGAGGGTGAAAGCATATATTAAACATTAGAGGGTAAAATACACACAGAAAAATGAAAAAATAAAGCATACTATTACAAAGTCAGAGCCTTAAGAATGAAGATTATATTGAAGAGAAATGTAACCATGCTAAGTATTTCAAAATCACAGAAATGGATAATCAAATAACCTCACAGCTTCCATATGGAGATATCATGCAATAATTATGTGATTGTGATTAAGGCAAAATGGTGTTGTTGCAGGCAGCAAGAGGGAAGTCTTGTGGCTGCATGATTCCTAATGAATTTGTTGACAGATAGGGACACTATTTTAAAGAAAAAAAAATCCATTAACCAAGTCTAATTTAATATCTAGGAAAGCATTTATGTGCAAGGAGTACTTATTTCATATGAAGGCTAGAGCTATCATTAAAAATGAAGGATTAAATCCTCATGATTCAAGAAACTACTCCAATTAAGTACCCAGTATCTCAGGATTCACTGTAAAAGTTGTCAATGTACAGAGTAGAATATGGTTTTCTTCTTTCCCTTTATCCAAGTGGAGCTTTACCTGCTAGCAACTCAATAGGCATTGATATTCAGTTTTTACATCAAGATAGAACTCAAAGTTTCTGCAGCTTTCTACTTAAGTATTGATGGGATTGTTTTATTACTAAATATGCTTTCATTTCACCTTTTGGCAAAAAAACCCCCTGATGATTAACAATAAATTTATATGGAGACAAAAGCCAGGAGTACAAATGAAGAGAGACAAAGAAGTCACAAAGTATATCTTTCTATGAGTTCTGAAGACTTTTATTATGCTTCCATCTTTTTATGTTTAGATTCGATCCTTGGAAAAGTAATTGTGACTAAAAGGAACAATAGAGTTTAAAAAGAAGTGTCAGTATCAAATGCCACCTTCCGTTTACTCTAAATAACCAATTCATTTTTGCTAGGAGCCTAGTACTGAGCCTTGGCCACAAAGGTGCTGTAGAAATATTGATACCAGCTTTGCCGAGAATTTTGTAATTTAGTTCATTTCATCTACTCGTAAGAAGCATGGCCTAGTGAATCAAATGGCAGCTGGAATGTTCCTGGATGGAAAATAAGAATACATTTTTAAGAAAAATGGTAAAGTTTGAACATTTGGTTTCATTTTATAACAGAATAAAAATGACATCCTTTGAAATATTTAATTTAAAATACAAGAGACACTCTTGCTTGCTCTCCAAAACAGCCCACACCCCAGTGGTTAGGCTGTTGGAGTAAAAGCTGTTTGGAAGATTTTCAATAAAGTGTATTTTATTGGAAAACAGCAGTTCATTAAAATGGGAAACAAATCCATTTATTGCAATGTTATTAGAAGAATTTTCAGACCTTGGGCAACCTTTCTCATTCAAGATGTAAAAGTGCCCTTACAAAGAGACTTGAACTTAGTTCTTCTGGGTCCCTAATGAATTCCCACAGAAAGATGGCCATTACGTTTAGACTTAATTTCCTACTCTGCGACAGACTTCTCATGTTATCTTAAACAAGTTGCTTTGGTCCAGATTATTTAAAGAAGTTGAATGTCTAAGCCCACTACATATGCACATTTTTTCCAGTTTAACTGCATGATCTAATCTTACAAAGAGGCCAGAGCACATGTCAGAACAAGATATGGAAACACCAACTACAGACCGTCAATGGATAAGATAACAGCTTGACATTTACACATTTAGTGGTGGTGGGAACAAATACACTATGATCGAGTACTGGTGGCAAAGGATGCTGAGAAGATGTGGGCAACCAAGTTTCAAGTTCACACTCTGCTCCCAAGGCTGAAGACTTTGGATCATCGAATTGAGCACCTTGACATAGCTGGCAACTCTGTCTTCTTATCTGTTTTATAAAACAATCAAGCTACATTTTAAAGCTATTTTATCCGAGAGACTATAGGACTGGGAACAGCTCCAGAACCTCACTGCTTTTATTGCCAAGCAGCCTTTTTTATCCATTAATCAAAAACTATTAATTTAACATTTTACACTCGTTCGCCAATGCTGTCCTTTGACTTAAATAGCTTCTTTCTTCACTGGAATTTGTGCACCTGATGTGTCTAGAGCTAGCAATCATACCCATTCTAAACTTTGTTTTTTCTAGGTTAGACAACAAATCTCTTTTACTATCCTTGCTGCAAATTCTAGTAGCCTTCCTCCACACATCTTCCAATGGGACTTTTTTTCAACACATAAATGCATTAATACTTCTCTGTCTCTTTCTGGTAACACTTGTTGGATGGACTCTAGGATCCCTCAGCTTCTCCTGATATAGAAAATCACTGATGGTTCTGAGTCCCTGTGCAACTTGTTCATAGGCCCTGGTCCTCTCTTCTTTTTATGCTTGCTGATGGACGGACCACTGAAAAGGTGAAAAAACCGTTCTACTTCAGGTCTGTAAGTGTATACCCTAATTCACTACCATCAAAAGTAATCACATTTTTAGTACTTCCATTTTCCAGTGATTTCATTTTTCTGTTTTTATACATGTGTGTGTGTGTATCTCTATCTATCTATCTATCCATCTATATGTATATCTCCATGTGTATTTGACGATGCTTGTGTCTTCAACAAATTTTCTTAGACTATTTTTTACTACTTGTGCCAAATTCAATATTGAAAATGTGAAATTATATTGTCCTGGAGACTGATCCTTGAGGAGCTCCAGCCATAAATTCTTTTCAGCCCAGTCTGCCCTTTTTAACACCACATACTACTTGTGTTTCCCCTCACCTGCACAGAGTTTTCTGCACCAGTCTTAATTACTCTTACTTACTCTCTACCAGTCTTACATACTGTCATGTTTGGCTGTAGACTCTGCCAGTAGTACAAGAGATGAGCTTCTGCTCCAAGTTAATGTATCAGAGATTTGAATGTGATCCCTCACATCACAGTAACAGACCTGGATGATTACTGACTTCTCTTCATAATTCCCATCTTCGTGTGGTTGCAGAAATATCTGTCTATGCAGAGACAACGTAATCATTGTTTAATGCCAGGAGAGTGTTTGGAGCTGTGAAGTGCAGGAAAACTCCTGGTTGCAAAGGCAAGTGGGACCTCTAACTGAGAAGGAATATTCCATTGGTCAAATTGCTGTATGTTATGCACAACAACCATGAGTGAAGTGCTTATATATGCCTAAGGATATGAGCCTTAATCATCTCATGTATTAGCTGCCATTCTGCATGGAAAACACTACTTCCAGCGTATCTTGCTTATAGGTTTGAGTCAGGTATAAACAACTTTTGAATTTATAATCATGTGCTGTATAATGCTCAAATTGTAGCATGTGCAGAATCAGAAAAATGGTCAAAATTATGTGCAATTCTCCAAAATATTTTTTTTAAACACATTCATTTTTTGGTCCTCAAATTTCATACAATAAATGCTAATGAAGTAGTAGAATATCTACTATTGGCAGCTCGAAGAGCTACTGATATCTGGTTTTCTCTCCTTAATTTTCCTCTGTTTTAACATAAGCATTTTTCTAGCATGAATGGATACAGATTTTCCATTAAAAACTGTTTCAGTGGATGAGTAAATGTCTGCCAATGTTACAGCCAGTTCATGAAGAATCCAGCTTCACGGTCTTGCCAGCACAGCAATTAGGACCACATGTGCTAGAGAGGGAAGGGAAGCCTATGCATAGTGATGACAGTCCCATAAGGCCTGATGGCTGCCTTTCCAGTCCCGAATTTCAGGGACTTTTAAAAACATATCTGCCTATTATTAAGTTTCTGGTTTGTGTATTTAAAATACACAGTACTTCTTTCTATAGTATTATTCATCTCTTCTTTGACTGTTTGTATTTATGTCTTATTATATCAGAAAAAGAGTCGGTTTTCAAACGACTTAATGCAAGAGCAATTAAAACATACTAATGTTGAGGACGTATACAAGTTGTGTGCATATACATAGCTATATGCATACAGGTGTGTATGTATGTATAAAAATATACAAGAAAATTAAGCTCACGAGTTTATACCACGGATAACTCATGAGAATGACAGGAGCCTTTGGAAGCTTCTACACCTCAATCAATGGCTTTGTTTGGTCAATGTGGGAAATGTGTCACTTGTTTAGCAGCCTGTGTGAAATCCATCTGGTGTAATGCTCCAATCTCTTCTCAACAAATGTACAAATCATGCTTGAATATCTGGATATTAGTGATGTGTTTTGTGAAAGGGATTGTAAGCCTGGATGGGCATGGAAACCAAACTATACTACTGCTATAAAGTTTAATGGTGATTTGAGCAACTAAAATATATTAATGGCAAATACATATACACAGGTTGTGACTGTGATTAAGCATAAATCCAAGTGCAAATGGTAATAAAATGATAGCAGCCATCAAGGGAAAAAAGAATCAACTTTCCAAAGTAGGATTAGAGGCTACCGACATTCAGAGAGCTCTCTGACCTTATGAGCTGAATTGCATATTTTCAAAGAAGAGCTCAGCCTTGCTCAGTGACAGCAGACACAGAAGAAAACATGATTACTGTGGGATGGCACAGTGCCTGAGATGCCAGGGAACAGGCTGTGTGTGCACTTGAGCCAGGATGCAGACAGAAACCTGGGCTATCGGTGCAGAGACCAGGAGGTCACCCAGTTCCATGCTTCACAGCTTAAAAGGCAATTCCAGTCCTTTCTGCATTCACTGGAGGGGCTGTGTCGTAGTCACCCGGTGGGCACATCTGTCTCTGAAGAGTAGCCTGAGATTTGCAAGGGCAGCATGACACATCTCTCACATCAGCCACCAGGCTGTTATGGCCAGGCTGTTACACCAGGCATGTCACTGCCCCTTGTTAGTAGTTAATTGGGTAAACTCAAAGCACAGGCCCACGTCCTGGCACCTGGCTGGCCCTACTGCACAACAGCCCACATGCTGCCCGGTCCATGACACTATCCTTCTCCCAGACACTGCTGGATGTGTAGCCCCTGCCAGGCTCCATTCCCAGTGTGGGTTTTGGATGGGGATTCCCTGGTTTGGGAGGGGAAGAGACCTCTGATTTGGGGACAGGAGACAGTTTGGGCTATGTGTCTTATGGCCAGAGAATGGTCCTCACTCTGTTTTTTACTAGCTTCACTGGTCTCATCATATCAGAGTACACTCCCCACGAGACAGCAAGGACCCAGCTGTCAACTGTCTAAATTTTGAGGGGATTCGGTGCTACAGAGTGAAAACTTGTAACATAGTCAAACTTTGGGGTTAAGGATGCTTGCCTCGGGGTGCAGCGTGCACTCTTTACATAAGTACTGGACCCACCGCACTATACTGAGGCATACTGCTGCAAAGAGCTCAATATTTTCAATCATTTTCTTTAGTCAGTTCATTAAGCACTGTGCTTGAAAGTCAAATTTTTGTGTGAAGACTCTTAGCTTTTTCACATACTCAAATTAAAAAAATCATTACTTTACCTTTGCATTGATAACATTCACCAGCATACTCTGTCCATTCATTTGGGGCCCAGAGCAGATAAGAAAAGCCTGCAGTATGTTGAACTACAGAAGCACAATATTTTGGTTAGGATGGGTACTGCCAGAAAAAACCCTGACATCTAGCGACTAAGGGTTGGTAGGAACTGTAAATCCCCAAAGGGTTGAAACCAGACTCCTATACTTTTTTTCAGCCATGGCACAGTGCCAACAGGATGCCTTTTTGTTACAGCATTGCAGTGAAGTGGTTAGGGTCAGAATTGCATTTAGGCACAGTCATTGTTGGATAACTGCCCGTCCAGCCTCATTCATTCACATACGGTACATATGCTTATAATGCATTTCAAGGCCTCTGAGACATGGACTTGAAACCAAGAGAGAGAACAATAAAGATTTAACCAACCAGCATAGCTGGTTCTTTTCCCAGTCTCTGAACTCTATCCAGAAGACACAGCCAGACATGGCTTGAAGGAAGAGCCCATAATCCAGAAGAAGATGGAGAGAAAAGGAGTTTTCAGGACATCAGTTAGGAAAAAAAAAATGGTCTTGCTTACATATGGTACTAAGGAGTCTACAGATGTGCACAGGATGAAACCTTATCCTCAGCTTCAGGCATACATTTCTCAGGAAATCAGTAACTTCCAGCGTGGCCCCTGATATTGGTCTGGTAGATACAGGAGCCTTGACCTTTTACTTCCTTTTCACATAATGTTCTCCTGATATTTTAAGAAAATGGATTTATAATATTTTTGTAAATGGATCCTGTAAATGGATTTTGTAAATGGAAATCAGGACATATGTGGTTGCAAAATTAAGATTCTTGTAAGATGCAATTTAAAAAATCTCCTTCAGGGCACAGCTATGCTATGGGGTACAGTGCAGTGCTGTGTAGAGAGGCAGAGAGCGCTGTGGCTGTTCTGCCTGGAGAAGAGAAGGCTCAAGGTGGGTCTTATGAATGTCATGGTGGGGGACAGTAAAGAAGATGGAGTCAGGATCTCCTCTGAGATTTCTAGAAACAGGACAAGAAGCTTTGGGAACTAGCTGAAATACAGGAAATTCCATTTAAGCGTAGAAAAAGGTGGGCGTTTTTAATGTGAGGGTGGCTGAGCACTGGAACAGGTCGCCCAGAGAGGCTGTGGAGTCTCCATCCTTGGAGATATTCAAAACTCAATTGGATACAACCCTGTGCAAGATGCTGGATCTGACCCTGGCTTGAACTAGATGGTCTCCAGAGGTGTCATCCAGCCTTGACCTGTGGTTCTGCAGTCTGTAAACAGCAGTGATTTGGCAGCTCTGGGACAAAGAAGACAGGCTGTGTTGGTGGGGTGCTGTACTCAGCATGGTCAGCCAGATTAGTTTTTGTTCAGTGCCACCTAATATAGTTTTACAACTTCTGACACCCAAGCTGGTGTCTCTGCATGCTGTGACATTAGGGTATTTAGATCTGTCACCTCGTCCCGTTAAGAGGTTCATTGCTCCATGCCAGTGTCCTACATATGGCCTTGTGTTCCTGGAAAATGCCTTCAGTTTGAGTTTTGCTCCTCTAGTTTTAACTGCTTTCAAGTTTTGTATGGCATTCTGAAGGTTTGGAAGTCCTATGTGAGAGACCAAGAAACTGGACGCTTGGGAACATTATGCCCCAAAGTAGTATTATTATCTGATCATGATACAATTAGTAAAGTAATTTGTGTTGACAAGTCTACAAAGCACACAATTGACACTCTTTCTCCATTACAGAAACCTCACTATTTGCTGCTGAAATGTCAGCCAAATAATATGAAGTGATATCTTCCGATTAGAGCTAGATTTTTAAAATAACCACTCTTTCTATTAATCAGTTTTATGTGTACTTCAGCAAATACCAACAGAAATATTCTTCTTAACATGGGAAAATTTATAAAATAGAAATAGTTTTAATACAGAAAAGTCCTTTTTTTTTTTTTTTTTTTGCTTGACAACTCTATGGTATACTTTGGATCTAGTTACACCATGTCAAGAACATGGGATGAAACCCTACCCCTATTGAAATCACAGACAAATAGGCAAGGGTTTCATGCATGAACTGTAATTGGCAAGACTTAAATGTCATAAATATTCATTTTGTTTGGAATTAATGATGGAATAAGGATATGTGAAATGCTGGTTTTGAGACACATTTTGAGAATTTTGAGAACTATTTTAGGAGATACACTCATTTTACCTACTTGGTAAAATTTTTGGCCTTGATTCTTGTCTCACAGTAACATTGAACAGGATGGGGCTTGCTAGGTCATCGAGTTTGGTCTTCTTATATAACTTTTTAATAATACCCTGTATTCATTTATCCAGGGACGTCCTAAGTGCTTCTTGTTTTTATTAGTCTAAAGAAAAACCTGTTCATTTACCCAGTTACTGGTGGTATTTTAAGTGCATTGTGTCACTTCTGCACTAGTACACCGGTAGAACTGAGAAAGCAAACTGGTTAGAATACCACAACCTAGCACTAAATTAATAGGGAAAAGCTACCCTTTATAAATCAGAGCGGTCGTCCAGAGAGGCTGGATGCAGCTGTGCATAAACAGGAAAACTCTGCAGCTGCTCTCCTGTCCAGTGGTCTAGTCTGTGAGCACACTGGCTGACATTAATGGATGAGAGTTCCTCTTAGTGCTTAGCATAAATCTGTGGCTGGCCCTCAACACCACTTTTAAATACCTTACTGGGTTTGGGCCTTCATTGGGGTATTAACGAATATTTTTTCTGTGACTCTTAAATAAAGTTTGTTTCTGATAAAGGAATACTTTTAAACAGCATCAAGGTATTTCTTGAGTGTGAAATATCGTTGCTTACAAGTTGATACCCACCAAGTATCTGCCTAGTAAGTTTTAACATCTCATGGTATGTACCATATTCTATTAAAGCATATTCACCTAGTAAGTTGTGTGTATCTGTCTTTTGATGATATATCAATAGAATGTTCTTGTCATAATTTGAAATGAAGAGGCTGCAATAAACACTGATCTTAGCCCTAGCTGGCAGATTTTGTTGAGACAAATTACTAGGAGGCTGTATGTATTTTTATAACTTTATGTTACTGAAGAAAACACAAGCAATGACACTATAAGGGAAAAAAAAAAAGGTAGCAATTTTCACAGGGTCAATACGTTCTGCTGTCTGGTAGATTTAATTTTTTATGAACCCATGGAACAAGTTGTGCCTGGAATAGACCCTTGATCAGCATGGCGTCACTGGAGTCTTGAGGCATCTTTCTTTGCCTGCAATGTATCTTTTACGGGTAAGTACTGTGAAAATCATCTTTACAGTTCTCATCAATCTTAAAGCACTCTGGAGAGACATTTTAATCCCTATGTACAGATCGTGCAAATATATCACAGAGAACTGAAAGGACCTCCTGAAAACTACCCAGCAGGTCAGCAGCAAAACTGGCATTGGATTCCTCCTTGAAAATATCCTACTTATCCAAGGCATAATATTTCCCGAAATGTTATCACTTTGAAATCATTGCCAAGCATTTCCTGTGCTTACCTTCTTGCTCTGATCCTTGTGGGCTAGGTACAAAGTTGTTCTTTCAGGCATAGGCAGCCAGAAGTGATGCAAACAGACAGATTCCTAAGCATTTCACCAATTTTGTGACTGTCTGGATTTCTGTGTTTAAGAGAAAAAGAAAAGCAACTACAGAAATTGTGCATGCACTACTCTATGCAGTAGTTAATGAATTAAGGTCAATTAGTTATTACTGGCTGGAGTTTACCTTCTCATTCCTTAGATAACTGTAAAATTACTTCAGACTGTAGAAACTGCTTTTTTTTAATATTTTTTGGCTTGTACTATGTGTGTGCATCTAGCCAGCTACATATGTGCAGTTCAGCTTCAAAAACTAGAGAAAGAAAACCACCATCACAAACTTCAGTGATGCGATTTTGATAGCCTCAGCCTGACTAACAAACCGCTGTCAAAGTGACATCCCAGTAGTAGGCAAAGGTGGAAAGGAACCTCCCGGCTATACTACTTGTAAATATATGTGGCTATGATAGCCCAAAGGGATTCAAGACTGCTTAGACACTGGCATGTTGTGTTTTCTAGGCCAGAATGCAGTTTGTCAAGAGTTTGGATAGAAAAAAGAAAAAGTCTAGCTATCTGCAATCATTTTACAGACTTCTATTCTCTTGGTTATGCCTTCATGGCAGAAGTAGCCTTGCTCTAGTGCTCCTCCTCAACCTTGCTTTTGCTGCACAAGTAAATGTCTCAGTCAAATGATCCCTCAGATCAGGCTAAATGGCCAAGCTGAGTGCTGCTGTTTTGGTAAGACTGGTAATACTTCCCCATTTTTATGCGGATACATTAAATTAAGCAAATGCTACATCTCCAGCCTTTTCCCAGAATTTCCAGAACAAAGCAACTCCTCCCACCATCCATTGGGAAAGCAGCAGAGTGGTTCAGCATATCGGTACAGGAAACATCCCCAGAAATCCTACTGGTGCACCTGCATGATAACAGTACTGGTGAGCACATATAATAACAAATAGTGCTAGTTAATTGAAAGGGAAAACTGTAAAAGCTTTTCTAATTCTATTTATGTCTTTAAAAAAAAAAAAAGGCAAAGAAAGGGAAGTTATGTACCGTCAGGCATGTGCGTGTGAAAAATGGGATAACTGCTTTATTTTGCTTAAATGTTATTGGCCAGATTCTCACTTGTTGTAATTTAATGAGGCTATGATCATTCATTTTAAAGCAGCTTCAGTAGATGTGGATCTGGTTTTAATACTGGACACAGTAGAAACTGCAAGAAAACAAACAATATGCATGTAGCTGTTCCAGCGTAGGGACAAGATTTTGAATAACAGACGTCCATATTTAGATTCTGATTTTGATAACAAGGTTAAGTGGCCTAATTCTTAAATATCGTGGCTACACAGCAAGTCTTCCTGGTGTCGATGCCACATATGGTCTTAGTACATTGCATCTCAAGGAGATTCCTTACCATTTGCTTTCACAGTTTCTTCAATAAATGGATCTGCTGGGTCCTCTGCACTTGATGATTACTCTCCTATTTAAAGATACATCAAAATTCTTGCAAGCTTTTTCAACCCTTGCTGAGGTATATCTGTATTTGTGCAGAAGTTGTGGTCTGCCTTGGCCACATATCATACATCATAATGCTTCTAAGGGACTGGGTAAGCCAGTACTTGATTTTAGCAGCCAGGGACTCATATAGCTTATAAACATTTTCCACCCACTAGGGAGAATGTTATGCTTTGTTGTGTGACTCAGCTCATTATCTTCTGTTCAGCTGGTGTCAGAATCTGACCCTTCTTTTCGAAACACTACGTTTCCAATTTTTAAGTTCACATATTTTCACATCACTAATGAGTAAATGTTGGATAACAACATTTCTTGTGGCAACTCAGATAAACCAGAAGTGTTCCACAGGAAAATGGCAGACATGTTAGCAGATGGAAATGATGCCACAACTTGGACTATGGCTCTGGATCAGCAGGAGGACTGTATTAAACAGTTCTCAAACCATGGCAAGGAAATAAAAGAGGAAAATATTCTTCTAGCAAGACTGGAACTTACATACTTGGTGAATAGCATAGTGCAAATTAACTGAAGAATGCATTCATCTGAGTAAATGACAAAGTAGAGACTAACACAAATAACAGCACTTCAAGTACCAGTACCAAAGTAGGGAGATTCCTGGAAAAGTTTACATGTTTTTCCATATTCCAGTCACACATATCTTCAGTAACTGTGTTGTCTAAAGAGTCATTCCAGGGAGACTGAGAGAAATGACATGCTGTAACACCAGGGAGAAGCAAAAAGAAGCATGCACAAAACCACCTATTCTGCATAATCTGGTTCCAAACAGGTTTGTTAAATCGTTTGCTGATTTAACATAAGAAAGATCAGTGGAAAGTGTTTTGTTGGCTTTGTTTGTGGAGGAATGACTTCAAATTCAAGAAGAAACAAAAACTTTTAAATTAATAATCACATATGCTCTCACTAGAAGTCAGACTTGAAAGCCTTTAGGAAATCTGCTTTGCAAATAATGGAGCAGAAATGAGGTGACTTCAACAAAGCTATTTACAGTCACCCATGAAATGCTGCTGTGATGACACAGAAAATGTTGTCTGATGTTATGAGAAGCACTGTTTGTAAATCTTGTGTTGCCACTGATGACAACTGATACACAATAAGTATCAGAACAATGACTTACTGATGATATAATACCATCTACTGCCGCCGATGTACAGAAAAGACTACACAGCTCCATGCAAAATAAATTAAAGATCTTGCATGGCATTCTGGATAATCACAATTCATCATCAAGATATGAATTGTCAAAGAAAAACAGGAAAATGTTATGCCTCTTCTCCTTTAGGAAATCTATCTCTGAAGACTATCAGAGAGCCCAGCACATAGTCTTTGTTCCACAAATTCAGCTACAATCCAGCTGGTCTTTGTTCCAGGACCAAATACATTATAGCATTTTACTTACTGGGTGCTTCTAAAGCACAAAAATGAAATGAAGAGGGTTTGATTTACTGTGATCTGTTATGTTTCCTGGACCATTACCATTTCTGGTAATGAAATTATTGCCAGATAGTGGTCTTAGGTCTGTACCACACATGCAGAGACTTAACTGCTGGAGGACCTTGTCTTCCCATTGCAATTGGGATGATCTTGTTGGCACACTGTTGTATGCCCTTCACCAGGAGAAAAACTGTTTCATTCTTGAGATTGAGCATAAAGACAAATGTGCATAAAATACAACCTCTACAGCACATACAATTGCTAATTTATGCACCTATGGATTGCTTTATCATATCCATCATATCTGCAACCTGTCCTAGAAAGCCGCTCAGTCTTGATTTACGGGTGTTCATGATAGCAAATCCTTCCTACCACTAAGAAAATTGTTTCAGTCATCAGTAACCCTCCCCTGTCAAAATAGCCTGCTACTCTTGCCTGAGTTGTTCTGTGTTTAGATTTTAGCTTTCATCTTCTGTTATACTTTTCTGCCATATTTTTATGCTGGTTTTCTATGTAATGTTTTCTCAACAGAATAAAACATTGTCTTCATGAACCTGTTTAAAGAATCTTCTTAAAGAAACTTGACTTACTGCTTGTTGCTGGAAACTGATTTAATACCAGTGTTATAGGAAATCTCTAAATGATTACTGTGTTCTGGATTAGGATAGAGGCTTTTTAAACGGAGAGAGAAGGAAAATTTCATGTGTCATAACAAAATTAACTGCATTTTCTACCGAATATGAGTACCATGGGCCAGCTGAGTTATGGAGTGAGAACTTTACTTATATAGTAAAAGAAAGGAATTTTTGGGATAACAAATTTCCATGGAGACATCCAAAGGGAATGTTCTCATATACATACAGTTAAAACTCAGTATAATCCTATTGTGAAGTCATACTTCATAGATTTTGTTATGTTATGGGAGACAGTGAGTATTGAAAGCCTTACCAAATCAAACTAAAAAATACCCACTGCTCTCACCTCGTCTACCAAGCCAGTCATCTCAGTATAGAAGGCTATCAGGTTGGTGAAATGTGATTTCCCCTTCGTAAGTCTATGCTGACTATTCCTAATTGCCTTCGTGTCCTTCGTGTGTTTAGAAATGGTTTCAAGGAGGTTTTGCTCCATGGGCCTCACTGGAATTTGAAGTAAGGGTAGTGGTTCCCCAGATCCTCTTTCTTTTCCCACTTGAAGGCAGGGGTGACATTTGCTTTCTACCAGTCCTTGGGAATTTTCCCCGATTGCCATGACCTTTCAAAGATAATCAAGTGGCCTCACAGTGGCATCAGCTAGCTACCTCAGTACTCATGATTGCATACCATCAGGCACCACGGATGTATGTATATCTAGTTTAAGTGTTTCCTAACATGATTCTGCTTCACGAAGGATAAGTCTTCATTGCTCCAGACTTTTCCTCCGGTCTCAGGGGCCTAGGATTGCTGAAGACCTATCCTACCAGTAAAGACTGAAGCCAAGAAGGCATTTACTACCTTGGACTTTTCCAGATCCCTTGTTAGAAGTTCCCCGGCCCCATTCAAATTTCCCTTGTCTTCCTTTTGTGGCTGATGTACTTGTAGAAGCTCTTCTTGTTGCCCTTCACATCCCTTGCCGTACTCAACTCCAGGTGGACTTGGGCTTTTCTAGCTCACTCCCTGCACAGTTGAACAGTGTCTCCATATTTCTTCCTGCTTCTGCTTCCACCTCTTCCTTTTTGTGTTATCAGGAACATCTTGCTCAGCCATGTAGGCCACCTGCACCTTTGCTTAACTTCCGGTACCTGGGGTTGGAAGTTTCTTGAGCTTGAAGAAGGTAATCCTTGAATATCAGCCAGCTCTCCAAGACCCCTTTTCTCTCCAGGACTAATTCTCATAGAATTCTTCCAAGCAGGTACCTGAACAGGTCAAAGTCTCCTCTCCTGAAGTTCAGGACTGTGACCCTCCTTTCTGTCCTGTTCCCTCCTCTCAATATGCTGAACTCCACCATCTCATGCTCACTGCAGTGAAGGCTGCCCCCAGCCTTCACGTTCCCAAGCAGTTCTTCCTCATTTGCAAGTATGTCCAGCAGAACATGTACCCATGTCGGTTCCTTGATCACCTGTGTCAGGAAGTCATCATCAATGCACTCCAGAAACCTCCTGGATTGCTTGTGCTCTGCCATGTTCATATCACCCCACACCCTTTGCTTGCCAAAGAGTGCACCACTTCCTCACTTCATTTTTTATCATCTCCCCTTCCCCCATCACTCCTAATTTAAACCTCTCCTCCTCAAGGTGGCCAGCTTGTTCCTTCACATAGTCATATGGATCCCAGCTCTTCCAAGCAGTCCTTAGTCCTCAAAGGAGGTCCCATGATTGTAAAAGCTGAGTACTTTTTGTGAAAAACAGCAGTCAAACCAGTTGTTTACTTGCAGAATCCATTCACTCTCCCTCAAGTCCTCCACCATCATCTGCAGGACTGAGAAGATACCACCTGGGCTCCTTTTAACCTCAACCACCACCTCTGGAGCCATGCAGTCATGCTTGGTATGCTTCAGGTTGCCCCTGACAATATAATTGTTGCCCCTGCGGAAAAGCAGCAGTGGACACCAGTCTTAGGGCTGGACAAGCCTTGTTGGCCTCTACAAAACATTCCTGATCCAAGCTCCTGGCATGCAGCAAACCTCCCTAGGCAGCAGGTCAGGCGGGCAGACAGGGACCTCTGTCCCACAGCAGGGAGTCTCGCACCACTGCCTTCCAGTGCTGCCACAGGGCTCATGTGTCACCGGCTCAGAGTCTTCATGGACACAGGTCCCAGAACCTCCTCTGCTACCAGGGCACTGACCCCCTTCTGGAGGCTGCATGCTGTAGTTGCACAGATGTGTTTTGTTGCGTTATAAACGTCAGTAAAACCTTACAAAGGCAATAAAAGATGTAACAATCATTAACAATTGTGTTGTATACTGAGGTAACTATAAAAATTTATTTTAAAAATTGAGTGAAAAATTGAGGCAGAGGCTTCCCATTAATATTGCTTCTCATCATTTATAGGGTTTATGATCTTGGGGTGATGAATCCTTGCTACAGGGCATTACCTCAACAACACAGTCCAATTATTGATGATGGTTAGTAAAACCCCAGAAGTTTATAAGAAACTACCACTAAGTATGTGGTACGTAACTTCTCATTAAAAGCCACATCCAAATGAACAAACCAAACTATGTGCTGTACTCTTTAGTTTTAGAACATTTTGTTTTCTTTGTAAGTGTAACACAGCAGGTACTGAAGACAGTTTGAATGTTTTCAACTGCTCTGTTTTCCTTGCCTGAAATGTGGTCTCTTTAGCAACATGATACTATGAAAATCTCCAGTTTCAGAAGAACTGTCTGCATACTAAATTTAAAGGGCCAAAACACAATGTTTTATTCTTAGATTATATTTATCATAGCCCATAGAAAACAGAGTGGAAGAAACCTCACAGAGTCACCAAGTCCTCCTCCACAAGAATATCCAAACTGTTGGCTATATCCAAACCCTTCTTGGCAGATGATTGTCTAATGCTGGTCTTCAAAATATTCAGTGACAGAGAGTCTACAATGTCCTCCGACAGCTTGTTCCAGTCCTTGGTCTGATCACTGACCGGGTTTCGTCACTTGGGCTGGAGCTTCAGTGCCTACAATCTCAGCCTGCTAAAGACAGAACAGTTTGTTCTATTTATTACCTTTTACATACTTAAAGAATGTTATCACCCCCTCCAGCCACCCCTTCTCCAGTCTAAACATTCCAAATTCCTTTGGCATATTTTTTCCATAGATCTTGATTTCTAGACCTCTGATCATTCTTCTTTGTACTTTTTCCAAATAGTCTATACATCCTTTGAATAAAGACCTTGAAAACATAATATTGGGCTTCTGCTGTTGTCTTATCCTATTGAGCAGACATAAGTTATAGATGCAATTTCTATTTATACATCTCAGAATGATATTTGCCTCATTCCCCAGCCACACGACATTGTTGTTTCATGCAGTTTGTGATGTAATATAACCCTCTGAGCTTTTCCTGAAGAATTGTTACCCAACCTGTTGAACATATTATTTACACAGACTATTCTATATGCCTGAGTATGTTTATGTCCTATTTTTTGGACTATGTTTCTAGCTTGTGAGTCTCTATCCAAACCTGTACTCTGGCTCTAAGACAAATAGAAGCCCTACTTACCATTACACTTTAGTTTTGCACTGATCTTACTATAGTTTTCTAAGACCATATTTCTTAAAATTGCTTATGAGAATGTTATGTGAGAAACTGTCAAAATTCTGCCTAAAGTCAAGAGATATCTGGCATCTATTGACTCTCTTCTGTCCACAAGGCCTCCTGCTCCGTCATAAGTAGAAGTGAAGTTAGTTTGGAGAGGTTTATTCTCAAAAAATCCATGTTGGCTCTTACTTACCTCCCTGTTATCTTCCAAGTGCTTACAAATAGTTTAGCTGATTATTGTTCCAGTACTTTTCCAGGAACTGAAGTTGATTCCACTGCAAGTCCCTGACTCTTTCTTTTTCCCATTTCTAAAGATAGGCTCTGTACTTGACACTTTCCAGTCTCTCAGAACTTCACCATTCCCTTGTGCGTTCTCAAAGACAGTCGCTAGTAGCTTGGAAATTATTTCAGTCAGTTTTGTAAGTGTCCTTAGGTGAATTGCAGCAAGGCCAGCTGATGTGACAACATCCTCGTTGGATGAGTATTCATCAATTTTTTTTTCCTATTCTGTCTTCAACACCTCTCTTTTTATTAGCGGTATTAATTGTGATAAACTTCTGCCCACAGTTAATCCTTGCATGAGAAAGCGGTGACATTGTGAACTCACATTGTCTTACTGTCACCATTCATAAGATTTTTACAGTGTTTGTCTCCCTTTCAAATGTTTCAGAAACGATAAGAAAACTTAATCATTTTACATATAAATAGATTGAGACATAACTCGGGTGTCATTTACACCAGGATAGATGAAGAGTCATGCTCTCCAGGTCATTGTTGTTAACGTGAGGGAAAGCAGAAAGAGTTGCCAGAGAAAGGAAACTAATTTGAACAACATTTTTTAGAGCTCTGAATGTGTGGATTTAGTGCAATTAGGTTTCAAAGTATTATTACTGCTGTATGCAGTTTGTGTCAATTAGCAGCTTTTCCAGTGATAAGTGTTATAACAAGTCTGCAAAAAGTGTTAGATAAAAGGAAAAGGTAATGAGCAAGCTTACAATGTGGTCTTATGGACCTCATGAAGAAGTGCTCGCTATTTTTATATTTTTTGAGGGAAAAAAAAAGTTAGTTAAAACTAAAATTTCCAAAAGAGAGAGGAATAATGCAGGTTAAGCCAACTTTTTCAGGATCCATAAATCCTTGCATAAATCCTTCTAATGGGAAAATCTTTAAATCTTCATCTTCGAGGAAAAGAAAGAATGTTGATTCTGGCACCAACTGTTAACCATCCACCTATCATTTTTCATGAGTTACCAAAGACAAAGCCAGTTAGGCACACATGTGAAAAATTCCTCCTTGTGGAAATGTATAAAAATCAGGTTTGTTCAGAGACTTTTAGCTTCACCAACCTATTACTTAGCTAACAGAATAGTTTGTTAAGACTAGTATCTTGACTAGTCCTTTGATCTAGTCATTTCAATTCACAGATGCAGCACTGACATCTTAGCTAGGTGAAAAAGGGAAGGCATCTTTTGCAAACCTTGTCCTATTGTAGTGCTGAAGTCTGCTTTTGGGATTCGATTCAGCTAAAGCTTACCTGTGTGAGAATAGCCCCAGCCATTAGATTGTGTCTGGCATTAGTCAGCCTTGGAGACACACTGGAGGGTTTTCTGACCTGCCCCAGCTGGAAGAGACTGTATCAAACGATGGGGCGGCATGAGATCCATGCCAGGCAGTAACAACAGGAAGTTACAGCTACCATCTTTATTTTCACTGTGCAGGACAAGCCCATTCCTCACTCATCCAGCTGTTTATTCCTGTGGTGTCAGACAGTCATTGGAAGCTGACCCTGCTCTGCAGTCCTGAGTATAGCCTAGAAGTACTCCTCTGGGAAGTAGGAGCTCTGGGGCTGAATCCCTTGAGACTCAGAGAGAAATTAGGTCTGTGACTGAGAGGCTGTTTGCCAAAGTTAGCATTCACGTCTTCAGAAGAGGATGCCCACATCCAGGGAGGAGTGTGTCCAGCTACTGTCTTTGCTTAGTATGTGCAGTCGGCCACCTTTAACACCTGCTTCACCAGGGAGAGAAATACAGACCTGCTCTTCAATTTGAATCTCATGAATAGCCAGCTTTGTGAGTCTTGACCAGAGAGATGATCTTCAGTCACCTGCTGTCTTGGACAGTTCAGACCAGTGACTTGAATTGCCAGTAAAAATAGGGCCAGGTAGGATTTCTGCCAGTAAAACTATTTCTTTTGTCAGATCGTGTTCAGGAGCTCTGAATTTCCAGGATTCACATTTCACAAGCATTTGCGCCATATGAAAGGGCTGGGAATTCTTGGGCTTCCAGCATCTATCTTCTGGTCCTAAGGCCAGGGCTCTCAAGGCTTCCAGGTGCCTTGTTCCATGAAGAGGAACTGGCTATGGCAAAGAAAGTTATTTCCAGGGAAATATTTTTAAAATTAAGTTTTCTTTCTGCTTTATAGAGAAGACCTTTAAAAACAGTAAAAGGGTTTCCCAAGAGAAGGAAATTCTTTTGAAGTTTTGATCAACACTGACTGGAAGTGAACTGAGAGAGCAGTTGGTGGATGAAGGGTATGGGAGGACCGTCAGATTGTCTGGCACTCCATGTTCTGATAGTCAGAGATTTATAATGTTGCAAATTATATGCGAAATTTTCTGTGACAGGTGTCTTCCTTTGGCTGAATAGTTTTAGAAAATATCAGACAAAATAGTTCAGCTGTTGCTGAAAAACAGATAGAGAAAAATACTGATTTACATCAATAAAACAAAAATAAAAGGAAAAACCTCTACCCACCAGCCTTTCCACAAAAAAGACACACAATGTCTTCTTGTGGAATTGCCTTCTTCCACACAAATTTGCCAGGAAGCTAGTCTTTCCATCAGAAAACTCTCTTTTTCATTCCTCCAGGAAAGAGAATGAAGAAAAATATTGGATGTTTGTGCATGCTGGTTATACATCATCCATCTTTGCACCCATCCATCCTGTGTATGGAATGAGGCAAGATGGTTAAGGTGGAAGTGGATCAAAATAAAATAACAATTTGGAGCAGACAAACGAAGACTCTGCCACTGGGCAGGACCAGTAAAAGGCAAATTTAAGATGTTCCTTAGAAGATGAATGTCTACCAGCTTTAAAATTTTGTGTGCTGTATGGTGCATAATGTATATATGTATCCTTTATGTATCCTTTAAGCATGTCACAATTGTAAGAATCACATCATTATCTGCAGGCAATGAAACAACCTATTCCCAACGCTACTCACTGGACACCAGAAAAGTCTGCAAAGGGCCCAGGTGTTTTCTAGCCCCTGAAGGACCACACTGGGGCCTGTGCTCCCTTTCTGCTGTGTGTTGAGAGGCTTTATTACAACCAGGTAGCTGCACACAGCTAAGTCGGGTCCACCCCTGCTTCAGGCCAAAAGCAGCTCCTGCAATGCAGGGCAGGAAGGGGGAGACACAGGCACAGACAGGGGTGGTTGTTTATTGAGTTAGCACGGTCTGGCATGACAGTCATTAAACCAGAGCTAAGAAGCTCAGTCCTGCAGAGCTGTGTAGGTCTCTGCACTGAGCTCCCCATCATTTTCGAGCATGGTAGTGCATTAAATGAGGTACTGGTTCCACACCTTTAAGAAGTGTTCACCCACATTAAGTTTTCCTGCAACATGGAATATTCAGGAGCCCAACACCGGCAGCCAGGAGCTCCAGGGCTCAGCTCTGGGCTGTCAGAATTTATTTGCTCGGGATATGGATGCAGGAAGCTCAATGCAGAAGCTTCTGCCAGGTTCAGCCTTAATCTGGCCTGGCCAGCATGTTCCACTACCATTATCCAGGATAACTCAATCTCAAAACATATTGGATGACAGAGAATTGACTATAGAGACATGAAATTAATTTCATGCTCCATGCTGTTTCTTGAAGGAGAGAAGTAGAGCAGCAGTAGTTTAATTTATGATCTTATGATCTGGCACTGGAAAGTACTCCTTGTGTCATTGATTCAAGTGCCCTGCTACTTCAGAACCCACTTCATCTAACCCTGTTCATAAATTTATCTTAAAATTGGTTAGATCTCTAGTCCATACTACAGCCCCAGGAAAGTAATTACAGAATAGCATTGCTTTGATTATTTGAATTTTTATGGTTTCCAGACCAAGTTCCTGGCTGGTTTATGCATAATAGCTCTTGTGCCAACATTGTTCTTTAACTTAGATATCCCTTCCCTTTCTGCATTATCTAATCTCTTGATGTATTCATAGTCAGTAATTAAAAGCACAAAACAAACAACTCTTATCTACAGTTGTATTTCTCCAAAGATATATTATACAGATCTCTATTGAAAGAAAAGCCAAGATAAGCTGATATTTTGGCATCAGGTTAAGAAAATATTCTCATTGTCAAACCAGGACAAATAAGTGAAATATGTGGGCTGGCAAATACCTGTTATCTCCCCACCCATACATATTACCCATCCTACTCATCGTTTCCCTGATCCAAAGAGCAACATTTCAGTGCTCCTGAACACTGGAAAGAGGAGAGGATCCTGCAGAAGTCCCTGGAGCTCTTTTCTTCATGGGAGGCAGAAGTGCATTCAGGGCAGAGCACCCATCAGCACATCAAAATGGGGCAGCTGAGGCATTCTAGGCCTGTATAAAATGAATATACCTGTAAGAAAAAGTAAAATCTTGTCAAGTGGAGGCTATCACATTGTACTGTATTTTATTTTTTCCTTCTTTTTTCCTTTTGTGTGTGTGTGGAGTGGAGATTGTAGATACCTGGACGAGACAGGCTCAATTGAGCCAACCGGGAAATTCACTATTGGATTGTTTCCATTTACTCCATTGCATTTTGTATCAGACCCCAAATTTACCTGACATGCCAGAGTGACGCAGGTTCTTGGCTCATTAGAAAGAGGAAGTGTTGTTTTTTTTTTTGGAAGTATTGGCCAGCTGTATTCAAGGGAGAAATCCTTCCACCTACTTCCCCAAAACCATTGTGGTCATATTCTTGAAATGTTTTCTTTAACAATTAGAATCTCTCCTGGAATCTGCAGTGAGGCAAGCAGGTCTTTGGGGGTTATGTTTTCCTCAAAGCTTGACCCAGTGTGTCAGTCAGTAAAGAAGTTGTTACTTTTAAGTTGTTGGCATGTAGGTTAGAAGGACACATTATGTGTACCATTTGGGGTTAAAACAAACAAGCCAAGTAAACCTTCAAGCAGGGCAAGGAACCCTGGCATAAAAGCCACCTGCATGGTGGCTATTCCATCCTTTTGAAAAATCGTTGCAAGTTTGCAAGCTTGGCAAGAGTTTAAATCAAAGCCAGGGAAGAAAGAAGCCTCCATCTCAAAACTGCTATAGTATGATCCTTTAGCCATCTGATTTATGTTAAAATACAGATTCTGAGAGTGCCCAATTTGATTCAAAGACCAAAGATCAGAAAATGCAAATCTCAGTGAGTTTTCTCAATGAGTGTCTAATATATTCTTGCACAACTGAAATATAGCTTGACTCCTTTACTCTATGATGCTATTTACATTAACTTATTGCATGTGCTGGTAAGAAGTGTTGATATAGGGATTTTGTTTTCTTTTGTTCATACAAGAAAGTTTGGTTCTATAAGAACTTTGTAATCTTGACGTACATGCAAGCAGAATAAATGGGCTGCTTGCAGCAAGATCTGTAAATGGTCTCCAGTTCCTACTTTTGTTTAAACTGGCATCAGCAGAAGTACATTATATTCTGCTTTACAAGCTAAGTTTTATTTATTGCTTTTAGAAATATGGCCTTACTATATAAAAATATATTAACTGTCTTAGCTCATATTGTGTACAGAAGCTTGAGTAGTCTTTGCCACCGACACAGAATGTCAGAAATTAGAAACAGATGGTAATTACTAGGAACAAAGATGAGGTTTCAGAGGAGAATGGATGCAGTGCATTCCAGAGCACACAGGGTATTTTTTTCCATGAAGATTAATGGCTATTACAAAGGCATTGTGTTCAGTGAAGTCACATATCACTGACTTACCTAGAAAGTGAAGCAATCCATTTTTATAGGCTGACATAATTTAGAAGTTTGTGAAGGGATCAGTGTGACTGATAGAAACCTCAGATTATACTAGATACTTTTCTTCCACATTTTGTTTTGCAATGTTGCGGCTCTTGCCTTTATCTGTTTCCCTGTTTTTCTCTGCCTCCATTAATCATTCGGGTATATATATTTTTTGTCTATTGTGCTTGACACAATTGAAAATATATTAACTTATCACAGTATCAGAAACCATAAATTCCATATTTGCAAATAAGACCTCTGTTAATCACAAGGAAGAATCTTCAGCTGTGTGGTTTCAACCATTTACAAATGACCAGCATTTAAATCGTTTGACATTTTGATCTGTGCAGTGTCTTTAAAAACACACAATATCCATTTATCTTATTTATCTGTACAATCTTGAAGTGTTGTATAATCACAATATATAGGAAAAAGACTCATTCTACAGGTGGTGGCAACATAGTTTAATAACTAATTTTCAGAAACCCTGCTTTCTGTTGGATTGTTATTGCTCTATTCATCCCATTATATGCGAAAAGACAGTTTGCCAGTAAAATGTTCTATGAAGCAATTGGATTTTATGTCAGGACCTCATAGCAAGTGTTATGTGTGCTAAGAACTGAGATATTCAATTAAATGATTTGAAGCAAGCAATTACGAGCTCAGATTTTGAATTATTTCAAACCTTTCATAATTAGGTAAAGGATGTTCTCTAGTGCCTAAATTTAATATAACAAATTTCTTAGAGGGTTATTGTTCTGAAGTATTCTGCACTAGAATTCTGCATGTGGAAGTAGAAAGAATAACACACAACTTTAACCACGTCTCTGCTGTATTCTAATTCAATGACCTAATAATATTGGCTTAAAAGGTCTTTCATACAGTTAACACTGAGGCACTCACATGTATTTCACTGGCTTGTGTGGCAGATCTCCAGGGGTCAATTATCTAAGAAGTATCACCACAAACCATTTGTTTTATTTCTGTGGGAGTACACAGTAAAAAGAGGAAACCTAAATGAATGAACAGTTCCTTCTCCGGAGACAGATATAGTGCCATCATTCCTGGCATTGGACAAGGTGACAGCTACACTGGTAAACATCTGAAAAACCATGCCAGCTTCTACTCCATCGGTAACCCGGGGAAATGCTTTCCAAATAGAAAGAGACACCAATGCCAAGAGGAAACCATCTATCCTATTCATACTTGTGAGGAGACACAAGGAGCTCCAGAGCCAAAAAAGGAATCCGTAATAAAAATGCTGAACCAGTCTATTGATAACTACGTTTCTTGAAAACCTCCCTTTGGACTGAAAATCAGCTGGCAGAGGCCACTCTTGATTCTCACCTGTTCCTGCTCCCCTGGATAGCTCTTGGGTGGCGAGATCCTATCCCCTGCACCCCAGCAGGGGCTCACGTGCAAAATCTGGCCTGTTGATCTGCTGGCCATTGCCTCTCCCTGGCACCCTGTTGCCGAAACCCCCTCCGTCTTGTGATGAGGAAGTGGGAGAGTTTCCCTCAGCAGAAGGATTCCACACCAGTAAATGTTGAGATTAAAGAAGTTAAATGCTCTAAGGTGCACCGACCAAATACAATTCTGTTGATAAGGTGTTTTGCCAGGAAAGGTGATTAGATTACTTGTACTTCTTTCAAACACTTTAAAAGTCATAGTATCTTTAAAAGGACTTGATTCAAAATCCCTACTAATAGTTGTTCAGAGAAAAAAAAAGGTGAAAAAAGAAATGTCCTTCAAGGAGAAGTGTGCTTGTGTACATACTAGTCCTGCGTGTATGCAAAATACAAGATGTGTTTGTGCATGCATACCTACAGCTACGTTATTTAGAGAGAGAAAAAGTTGCTGCAGCAAGGAACAACATTGGTTCTCCTTGCCAGTTAAGTTATAAAATATCTCCAAAATGTTCATAATTTTTATTTAAATCCATAATCATTCACCAAAATACAATTTTCATCTCCTAATTAAACGAACTGGGACGTGTTTGTATTTTGCAGCTATAGTTGTCTGCTTTATAGATTGTGGAGGCTCAATAGCTTATGCCCAAATCTGCTATGTAGGGGTGAAAAATGTGCTTTAAGACCTGGCACTCATTACAAGTATGCAACATATACATGTACAGTATAGTTATTGGATTAGTTACAGAGCTAAACATGTATATAAATGTTTTCAGTCATGGATTGCATATTTATAAATGCCAAAGATTACATCATGCTTCCCCATCTTATTGCTTACTCTCTGTTGTATTTTTCATTCATATCCACCATATGTTCAATAACAGTCCTTTATAAAATGATCATTTTTTTCATTTAAATATTAGATATTCTCTTCAGAAGGTGCCATCTTGCGGTGCCTTTTTCAAGCAGAAAGGAACTTCCACAGAACCATCTTACATTTTACAGTGTTCAGCAAAAGCATTTTAAAAAATACAGAATTCACAGTCACTTCTGCTCAGTTCATTCAGATGCTTTACACGCACAGATGCTTACAGAAGTTTCTAAACCAAAAGGTGTGTTTTTAAAAAATAAAATAAAGTATTTTCTCTGTGTATATTTGTAGATTTCAGATGTCTGCAAGACTTGGGTTCTCTTACTTGTATTGTTTTCCTAGTTTACTGAAAGGTCATTTAGCTTGGCAGAGGATATTTCTACTACTGAGCATTCACATGAACAAAAAAGAAGGTCCTCTTGGCCTCTGTAAAAACTTCTCACATCATTTAGCCATGATCCAAAAAATTCCTTCCTGGAGAACTTTCTCCAAAATGCATATATATTCCCATTGCTTTCAAAAATTTATGAATACAATGTGTAATAGAGATGCTAATAAATACTCTTGTTCCATCGTCAATATTGCAATGGAAGAACAGGGTTCTTTGTTCACATTGAAAATTTCCTACCCAAATGTGTCTGAGAGTGGAGCATCTGCAATTATCATGCATTTTATTTGAGCTGAAAAAATATTGCTGTATCCAAATACATCCCAGAGTTTGGGCATTCAGGAATTCAGAGCTGGATTCCAATCTTCCACTTAGGCTTTTCCAAAACCCCAAGTCTGAGTCCCTTCAAACTTCAAGGGGATTCCACTTTTGAGCCAAGTTTCCTGGTCAAATTTGTGCATGGAAGAGTAAAGGCCAAGGCTGAACGTAAATGCTGTCTACTGTTTAAACAACCAGACAGGGCACTACTGTAGCCACCAAAACATCTTACCGCATTAGGGGCGTGCCCTGTGGGATGTTTGTTGTCAACCCCAGGCCTCCATTTCCACACCCTTGCCTACCCTCTAGACTGATGGTTGTCCTCTGCTCCCAGGAGTCATGCCTTCTCCTGCTCCTTGTCGTAACTCTGTGAGAAACAGCAAGCAGATAAAAAAAAGGGCAGCATGGGAAGCCAACACATCTGCAATTAAAAGCAAAAAGAAAAAGAAGAAAAGACATCAAACTGTTCTTATATGGTTTTTGACCCAAGTATGTTGCTGGTGGTGCTGAGACTGCCCCAGTCTCACTCCAGCAGTGATTTTATTTTGGTGGACCCCAAGGACTCCACAGCTGTATGATGAAACTCATAGAAGAGCAGTGCACTTTAATGTGTAAATAGGCCTGGCAGGCTCTGTAGACTTGGACTGTTTTGTTTGGGGATGTGCAGGAGCCAGACTGATGTAAGAGCTCAGCTTGGGCTCCCAGCCCATTTGGCACAGAATGT
Organism: Stercorarius parasiticus; assembly: GCA_013396915.1. Taxonomy (NCBI): domain Eukaryota; kingdom Metazoa; phylum Chordata; class Aves; order Charadriiformes; family Stercorariidae; genus Stercorarius; species Stercorarius parasiticus. The sequence goes on along the minus strand of VWZL01001804.1, from coordinate 137,221 downwards.
GCTGCTTCAGTGGAGAGGCTGGGACATGCTCTGGTGGAGAAATGGTCTGAGGGGCACCTGCAACACCCAGCTCTGATACTTGCTGTGATAACATTTGCAATTCTCACAGGGAAGAATTACCTGTGTGAAGGAAAAAGATCTTGGGTAATGCAGGTGCTGTGTGTTTCTGGCTTGGAAAAGACGATTTGCTCTTGGCTGACAGAATGATTCTGTTTGAATTTTTCAGCAGTTTGGGCTTCAGAGTGTTGGAGTTATCCAGTCCGTGTAATGTGATTTACACATTCTGATTTCCAACACAAACAGGCACAGGCTAACCTGAAAAGGAAGAGATGGAAGATATCGTATGTAATTAAAACATGTTTGCAAATGCATTTACACCTTTTTCTTTTACACTGGCAGATTATGATACTATCAACTCTCCTACTGAGTTGGTCAAGACACTTTTGCAATACATTAACAATTTTACAAAAATGCCGATCAGTAAAGCACAATTGCTATCTAAACCCTTTATGCCTTTGAATTCAGATGAGGATGAACTCATGTTTTTCATCCCCTGATTTTCCAAATCAACAACAGGTGCTTTGCCATTACCTATCATTGAAAGAGAAGACACTTTGGCGGATCTCAGTTTCTGCTGAACTTGTAGAGGGGAAAGTTCCTGACCCCTGCCTCTCAGTCAACTGGTTGCATTACCTCACAGATCCTGCCCAGCAGCGAGAACAAATAAAATGTTGGTGACAATAAGGTTTGTTGACCTTTTATAAGCATAGTATACATATGGCAGCTGTCAGCAGTGGGCAACATTCCCCTCAGGAGGAAGGAAGGATCAAAATACAAGGTTCTGCAAGCCTGCAACTGTTTCTGAGGAGAGCTGGAGATGACAGCAGCAGCAGGACACAGTCTACTGGGGTATGTGGCCTCTGACAACTGCTGATAGTCTGTACCTGGTTGTATGTCCTGGAGGCCCAAGCCTAGAGAGATTTCTAAAGTCAGAAAGAATCTTGACTGGAAAAGTCACGCAAGCCAGAGACACACAAGCTTAGTTTCAGTCTGCAGGAAAGGAAGAGATAATTACTTTTGCAAAGGGTAGTGCGAACCCAGCTTTAAAAAGACCAGTGCACTTCAGTACTATATGTGCGGAGGCCTCACATCAGAGTCAGATTCAAAATCTAGTCTAATTTAAGTGTATTAGAGCACAATTTTGGACAATTTTACCAGAAAAAAAAATAAAAAGGAGAAATGAATTGTCTAAATGATAGAAAAAGTTTTACAAAGAAAGATGAAAATACATTAATGATAACGGACAGTTGCCCAGGGTTTTGTCTGGAATATTCCTATGAAATACATGTATGGTAGATTTGGCAAGAGGAGGCTCTACACCAGCTAAATCACAGTTTATGTGGATGTGGCAAAGGAGTATATGGCAACAAAGGACTGGCGCAGTCTGCATCTTGGAAAACAGGAGCTAAATTTATTATAGAGTCTCAACTAAATTACAGTAATGAGTTCAATAGAAGCACTGAAACGAGGATTCAGGCTGTCTCCTCTGCAGGGTGTCACATCCTGGCTCCTCTTCTGTCGGGAGAAGTAGTCCCAGATGTAAGTTAAAACTCATCATGGACAGCATAGGTAGTGTTGTGAAACCTCAACTTAGCAAAACCCTTCAGCACATGCTTATCTTTATGCATGTAAGTATCATTTCCAAGGACCCCACTGTTAATTTAGTGCTGGCCTTGCTTTCCAACTTGAAGGCAGCAGGCAGGCTTAGCAAGGCACAGCCTCAGTGATTATTTCATTTACAGTCTGACCCATGGGGTTATGGGCCCAGATTTAACAAGCTGGTAGTCTTTCCCAAGCAGTTTCCATCAGAACTTCAGCACATCCCTGGTGGCCAAATTAAAAGAACCGCAGTCATGAAGTCAGCCCTTTCATTAATTTGTTGAAACAAGCAGTAAAGCCAAACATACTAAGCAAACCAGTCTCCTAAGTTATGTGAATGGAAGTTCATGCTTAACAGAAACTTATTCTCTCTGACCTTTCTGGGGATTTAAAATAATCACTTTTTAGTCTGAAGCTGCAGGTCTGTCCTATATTAGGAGCCCTCAGTTTCATCATGAATTTCCCTTTAAATCTAACAATGGATTCTAGAAAAAAGTCAATTCTACTTGCAAAAATAGCTGCTGTTCCTAGGTTTAAATCCTTCAAAGATTATGGGTCTTTACAGTGGAATATTTTCTGGATTCAGACAGGGCAGATGATTCTTTCTCCTTTTCTTTGTAACGCAAGATGCCTGCATCTATACTACCAAGAATGCTTCCCTTCCAGGAAGCCTGGGTTCAGTGTTTGCCTTAACCACATCTGACTTTTGTGATAGATTAAGGTGCTGGTCTATAAGACGCCCTTCTCCCTCTTTCTTCTCCACACCTCAGTTTTTGTGCTAAGGAAATTAAAGTGAATGGCTCAGAGAGGGTCATGACATGTTCATAACAAGGACCTGATCTGGGAAACGATTGAGAAGTGCATGACAGCGTATACCAAAAAGCAAACCTAGCATTTAAGCTAAACACTTTCTGTGAAACATGGCTCGTCTGCAGTCACCGATTCCATCAGAAACACGAACAGTAGTATGGTCATTGTTTGGACGTGAGGTCAGTGGTTCAGGACTCCAGAGCTCTGTATTTATTTATTTGGCTTTACCTACCTCTTCTTTTTTTTGTTAGAAAATTTCCAGTTCTTCTGGCATCACTCACTAGCGTGTCAGATGCATTTGGTCTTTGTTGATTTAATCAAAACATCAGCAGTTGACATAACTTGTGTTATTGGCCTCCTCCCATAATCTTGCAGTGCTAAGCAGAAGTTCATGTCTGATGTTATTGTCTTTCCCAGTCAAAGCCTTAGCCTTTCAATTCCGTTTTCCAATGCTAAGTCTAAATGGACTAAATCTAAATGTCTTGTGGGCAACTGCATGCAGACATATTTAAGGTTTATAATCCAAACCAGTATCAGTTTATATTATCTATTTGGTTTGGTGTTCATCTCATACTGTGTCCTTTCATAATTTCCAAAATTATATTCATGGCCTCTATGTCACATACACCTGCCTTTGAGTGTCATAGTTCATTCCTTTGTGTTGCATTAAGAAGTTATACGATAGGTAGTTATACTGCTAGCACTAATATGCCTGCAAAAATAATATATCAGAGGAAGAAAAACAGATACATTTTAAGTTTGTATTCAACTTCAATTTGCAAGTAAAGTGGGAAGGCTGGGAGCATGAGAGGATACAGTTAGATTAAGTGTACCTTATGCAAAAGACACTTCGGTCTTTGTTGATGTTGATTTGTGACAGGCAGAGTGAGGAGCTACGCTCACATGTACACACAGAAATATATAGAGGACAGTAGTTAACATAGTGTTCCCTAGAGCTGGCTCATCCATTTACTTCAGTTTTGCACCAAAAGCAACTTAAAACTTTCTGTAAGATATATTGACTTTCTTTTTTCCTCCAACCCAAATTTTCTTTTTCATATGCTTTTCAAAACTCATATCTGATTCCCTATCTTTTTAGGTGTCCCTAAGCCATAATGAATCTTTTTGAATGATATTTTAACATCCTACTAAAGACTCAGTGTTGATGATACTTACGTCAAAAATTGTAGATATTTGAAATGGAAAAGGTCATTTACTTCATCCTCCTCTCAAAGTTAAACTGTTCTTACATTAAATCTCTTAGCACTTTATTCATCTTAGTTAAAAAATTGCTGAATAATGGAGTTTTCACCATTTCCTCTGGGCAACTGAGTGCTGAAAATAACATAAAAGTCTCCAATCATGTCTTTGTGAAGCATTTATGAAATACTATAGGGAAGCATTACTGCTGTTATTTGAGTATGTTTTATTTTGTCTTTTGGAAAAATTCTGCTTGAAGAGATATTTGGACTGGCCAAAACACACATCCTTATGGCTGTGACATACAGAGGAATGTCGGGTGACAAATCTCCATCCATATGTCAAAATGTGTTTTCTCCATCGTTTGTTGGGAGCAGGGAGAGGAGGTCTTAGAGCATTCTCCCATAGACATGAGACTCATGTTTACAACCCACAAAGGCTGAACACCTACCCCTTCTCGTAGATAGTGTATGGTAAGGGGACTCAGAACCCTGAAGTCTAGGAAAAAGGCAGTTTTCCTTAAGCAAGGAACTGCAAACTGGAGGAATTATTCCACGGTTGGCAAATGAGAGACAACAATGGGTCCCACTGCTCCTGGACTAGCTAAAAGAAGACATCCAGCACCTCTTCTGTGGCAGGGAGTCCAAAGAGAGAATCATCTAATGAGGTTTTTTTTTAATGAAGCTTGTGGGTGAACACATAAAATTAACTGATTGTAAACAAAAGTGTACACTGTTGTTTTGTAAGTGAGTATAATATTTGGCCATTTCGGCCATTTCGTAACAGAGCCTTTTATAAAGGATGTTGCTGGTACAACAGCACGTACCACAAACTTCTCCAAGAAAGAAATTGTTGTAGCATTGTGTAGTACTGGCTGCTTGCCACAAATAGGCAATTTTAATCAGGTTTTAATTGAACTTCAGTCCAGAAGTGGGAAAGCTGTGATATTCCAGATTGGTGTGAGTAGGGGCAGAAAACTCCACATCTTAGAAGGACCTGGATGGAGGCAGAAGGCAAATCTGTCAAAGTGCCACTTTCTATCATCCCTGTGGCAGCAGCTGGGCTTGGACTCTTCACATAGTCAAAAGTATTGGATAGACGCAATGACTATGTCAATAGCAGTAAATTAAAGGCGCCTGGGATTGTTCTTTTGGCAATGAGGCCAGTTGGCATTCAATAGCCCATGTCCAAAACTGCCTATGAGAAATTATGTAGCCGGACACAAACAACCTGTTTGGAATGATCCTTAGTTTGCCTAGTCCCTGAGCTTCACCAGGACTTGTCAGAAAGTGAGCTAGCTATTGTGCACCAAAAATGCGTCATGGACCTTTCTAACCATTTAGCTATAGAGACAATTCATTTTCAGTAACTGGAATGTTTCCTGGCATTCTTTATTTAAGTGTACAGATACACCCATCATAGCTCTATTACAAAAGACTTCAGTGATCTAAACAATCGCAAATAGTCATAGTATCACTTCAATATTTTAACATAGTATTTTTAAAGTAGAGGTACATTGTGTTAAGGGCTGTAATGATAGTCTTGTTTTAATGTTTGGAAATGTAAAAAAAAAAAGTTTTGCATTTTTAGGGAATGTTGAATCCAATTAAAATTTCATGAGATTCCATTTCAGAGGAGTCTCCAGAGGGCAAAAGCAAGTCATCTGCTAAAAAGTCTTGTGCAATAGTCTTAAGGAAAATTTTCAGTCCTCTATTAAATGGCAGAATTTTTTCCAGTTCTCTTTTGTTTCCATTTTGCGTTTAACTTTTTATTTCCCTACTTCATGATACACAGAGGAAGTTCTGACACTCTCCATCTGTTGATCCAATTACACCATGTTTCATTCCTGTTTTCAGTATTCTTTTTTGCCTGTTTTAAGAGGCTGAGAGCAGACGTTGGGCATGCATAAGAGAAACATACAAAGAGCATTCTGGCCACCTAGCTAGTTTCAAGCAAAAGAACGTGTGAATGTATTTTGCAACTGCTAAGTCAGTTGTTTCCACAGTAAAGTTATTACTACCCATAGCCCAATAACAGACCTTGCTGAGAATTTTGGAAAGTCTTATTATGCTGTATTGTTTACTGAATTAACTCTTCTACGTATCATGTCATACAACGCAATTATTTTCACCTGAAAAAGCGGCTCAAAAATAGAGGTGCAAAATGTAAACACTTCAATGAGAATTCTAATAATTTAACGAGATTTTTTTTTACCTGAAAAACTGTTGTATCACACTTTGCTACTTATTATATGTTCTACTGAAATCCTGACACATTTGCTGCCAAGGATGCAAGGGCAAATGGCTGGAAAGCAAGAGATAAAGCAAGAAAAAAAATGCAGTCATAAATCATTACGTACAGACTTCAGTGAGCTGCATTCTCGCATAGTCATTCTCATCGACCTTAAGTCACATAATAGACTTTTATCATTGAGTTAACAACATAAAATCTATTTGAATAATAGTAACAGAGTAAATCTCTTATGACTGCTGTAGCTTGGTTTAAGAACAACTGTAACCTAAATTACAATAGCAGCATATAATTGCCCGTTTCCTGATCCACGTGATTTTGAGAGTTGCAGGAATAAAGAAAGAGCAGGGGTGGAAAATGCAAAGGAACAGTGAGAGGAATACTGGAAATATAGCCATAAAAAAAAGCTCAATGAGAAATATTCTGAACCAAGTGATGAATTATATTAAAACAGGCTTGGAAGCATGAGCAAAGGTGCTGCTTCTTGCTGTCCAGTTCCTACTGCATTTACAGAACCTGAACTTTATAATATGTTTGTAAGATATAGTGTCACAGGAAAGAAATACAGATGTGTCCTCACTGACAAAATGTGCTTGAATCCATTGTTTCAGATAAAATACATAGAAACGTTCTTGTTTCATATTCTGACCTACTTACCCTACACATTAGTTTTAAAAATTCTAGATAGCAAGAGAGGTATGAAGCAACTCTAATGGCATAAAGTGTATCACTAAGACCTGTGATAACTTCAGGACTTTTTTTTTTTACAAGTTCACTTCAGAAACTCACACCAAAGAACACCAGGGAGGGTCCCAAAACAGGCCATTGCCATCCCACAAACCTTCCTCAAAAAGGTGAAGGAAGAGAATGAAAAGATTAAATGAAGGGTCGGTCGTTTCCAGATGTTGATGTAGGTACAAGATGGCTGTACATAGGAAGAATCCCATTGCAGTGATCTGCAGTTGGCCTGCGTGGATAAGCTACCTATTGTAGATTATTGTGTGTTGTTCACATACCTGTAAAAGGTGGTCATGACAAAGCCACTCTGAGCTGCAGGCTGCCTAGAGCTAACCAGTAAGAAATACCGAGCACAGAGGTATGTCTAAAATTCTGTACTCAGAGCCACAAATTATCTTATGTGAATTTACCTAATTCATCATGACTCATATTTTTATAATTAATACTAGTGGTGTTATCAATAGAGACTGTTTCTTCAACAATATCATAGGAACTGGGCTGCATATGCAGAATTATGAAATTCAGGGTTTGGGTCCTCTTCAAGCCTTGTAGCAATCTCGAAGAGGCCATTTTTATCTTGTCTTCTGGAGGGGAATATCACAACAAAATTGCCTTGCCTGGAAATCCCCAAGGTTTCATAAACTCTGAGAAAAACAATTATCAAAAAAGCTAGTGTGCCAATATAGACTTAGGTCAGCAGAGACATCTGAGAGTCACAGCTTCTCCTATCAAATTGCCATCTCCCTCCAACTGCTAACCCCACCAACGATTCTTTTGTAAAACTATCACACTTCCATTTTGCTTTATCTTTAGCTCTTCAGATTTTTAATAGGAAGGGGAAAATAATCAAAGGATGAAAGGAAACAAAATAAAGAGCAAAATGTACATACAGGTCCAGAATCACCCAAGAAGTTTGACAGAGAGCATGACATTGCTATAGCCTAAGAAGATGCTTAAGAAAATCCAAGAATTAGTTTCCTCTCCCTGAAAAAAAGCAAACATTTCAGGTATACACTAGAGATTTGCTTAAGATAGCTCATCCCAGTGGTAGGAGAGAAAAGTCTTACTGGAGAGCAAAGTCTCTCTTTCAGAGAATATCTTCATCAATGTTCAGGGGACTGATGTCTTGAGTATGTCTCTAGCTATGCAAACCCGTGGGCCTTGGCATAAGTTTTTGGCATTCCAAGTGCACTATTGCTCAATGGTATTTTTGGAGGATTCTTTTCCCCTAGCTTTCCAATGCCATTCCTGTGGACATGAGACACAGGCTTGTGTCTGCAAATGATCTACCTTTGTACTTACTACTGTCATCTACCGTGACTCCTCTTCTGGAAAATTCTTCTCCGTATCAATATATAGAAAGGCGAGCTGTTGTTGCTAGAGGTGGAATCTCAGTTTTTTTGGCAAAGTAGGTTTCTTTTGCAAATAATGCCTCCGATTTTATGAATGTCTCTGAAGGGTCTGGTGATGTCCTTTAGCATTTCAACACATCTCAAAAATAATTAGAAATAGGCTACAGTAAGTGGACATTAATGCTCAAATCCCTGTTATTAGGTCACATATGGTCTAAATTGCAAGACTTGAAATAACAATCAAACATAACATGCTTTGAAAGTTTTCACTTGACAAATTGTATAATTATAATACATTTAACTACACCTTATTAAATATCTCATAAACATAAGCTATGTCCACAAATGCTTGTTCTGCTTCAGGATCTGGCCAAAGCCCAGAAGAGCAAAGGCAAACAAAAATGACAAAGCAGATTAATGAGACATTTTAAAATCTCAGAGCCATTTCAGTGTATTTGAATTCTGCTAAAAGCTGGTATTTCACCCTATTTTTTTCCTCAGTGGCACTATATTAACTTCTCAAGATTTTTATCGCTTTATCTCAAGTTCTGAAAAGTTGCTGAGATGCGTGATAGAAAAATCAGAAAAGTTACACATAGATTGACCAGAAGTGGGTGAGATAATGAAATTGTGTACACCCTTGCAGATTTATGACAGGAAGACTTTTTTTTTTAGTTCAGTTGATATTAACAAACGAATTCAGCTCTGCTTCTATCTCAGAAGACAGAATTTGATAGCTTCACTACTGTAATATTTTTAAAATTAATCTTACCCATATTTTTATTTCTTAAGTAATCTTGCCTTGCCACACTGTGACTCTGACTTGTGAGATTTATTGAGGGATATAGGTATTTCTTCATTATATGAGCTGTTTAAATAAAGACAGTATGACTTTCTAAGAGCTAAAGTTTTCGTTCAATCAGAATTTATGGTCTTAATATAGAAACACTAGGAAGAATTCTTTGGTTTGTTTTATTGCCTTAAAAATTTATGAATCTATAAGAGGCCATCTTTCTTGGTCTTAGGGTAAATTCTACAGATCCTATGGGAAGTTTAGGAACAGATAAGTACAAAAGCTGCTTTCTTCATTACTCTATAATAGAGGTGGGAAACTGATGAACAGAAAGAAGACTGAGAAGGTATGGGAATTCTCACATGTCTAGCTGCTTCTCAGTGGGACTTAGGGCTGCAGAATTTGCCTTATAATTTAATATACCAGTAGTGCTGAATATTAACACGAAAAGATAGTGGTAACATTATCTCACAATTTTTTATTAGAAATTGATACTTTCTGAAGATTACATTTGCCAACTGCATTGACCACAAAGTACTTCAAAGACAAAGTCTTTATTCCATTGAATCGGTGAGAAAACCCCAGTGCAGAACAATGAAATGATGTACCAGAAATACCGCTGGATCTATCACTCCTGATGAATACTCTCTTCCTTAGGTTGGAATATATTGAATATAGGTGGCTTCATAACACTTGTGTGCACATACATGCGCTATCCTTACTGGGTTTTTTTAATGCATTGACACTTATATTACAGGTTACATAACATATCAACTATATGATATCAAACCAACCCATCGCTTCCAGTGAAAGAGTAGATCTGCTACTTGTGCTATCTTAGGGCTTTAAATAAACACACACAGTGTTACCCAGGAAGTTTAAAATCTAAAAAACCAGTTTGTTCATCATGAAGAAGTTTACTACCCTAACTTTGCTCTTAGGGCTGCATTAGACAAAAATAATAGCAGAAAAAAAAATAAAATAATGCAACTATACTTAGCTTCCAAATACAAAGGTACAAAAAGTCTAACATGTGGCATCTCTAGATATTAGTCATAAATATTGTAAAAGAAACATACTGAAAAGGCAATATCAACATAGAATTTTGACATTATTATTATTTCTAGGCAACTGTGAAAAATTTTGTGAATCCAAGATCAGAGGAAGCACAATACTCAACTATCCAATATGCAAAGGAATGAGAGAGTTTTCCACAGCCATACTTGCTTTTTGTCTTTTCTTACCCACCTTTATCATATTGAGTCTTTAGCCCAAACAATATATACACTGAAAAAGGTATAGAGGAGGGGTAGATAGGTCCTTTATTAGTCATGTCAAGTTTGTCTTCTACTTAGATATATTTTACACTTTCTTTAGTTAAAATAGGTCTGGATTCCTAATTGCTTTGCGATAAAAAACTCTGTCCTTGGCAGTTTCTACAATAGCAGAAGGTATCTAGTTTTATCTCTCTGCTGGGCATTAATCACATTCTCTGTGGGATCTCTTTTCATGCTTGCTAGAATAATATCCTAAAAAAAGGGAGATAAATTTATGGTCACTTTTTTGTTCTTTTCTATGCTTGTGTACATATCAAAGTCAGGCATATGCCACTTATCTGCTTCTCCTGTAAACATTTCCTTATTTTCTTCAGTGGGTATGGCATATCTACCCTGGACTAGCTGGAAGACCACTGTCTTTATTCCAATCTTAAACCTTGTTGTGGGGTTAGTGAGCTCAAACTTGAAAGAATATGAGGTTATCTGTGACAGTAACTTATCTCCAAGTAATATAGGAAATAACATTTTAAACTAGTTTAATATTTAGCTTTGTCTTTCCTTATAATGCCATTAAATGAGTACATTCAGGACTAATTCAAGGCATGATTCAAATTCCACTGAAGCCCCTGATACATTCTTACTGACTTTGATGAGTTTCAGACCTGATCTGTAGAGAAATCCCTGTATTAATTATGACACTGCCTGTAGGAAAGGGCATTTCTTGTGCTCACCCAAATCCTACCTGGGGTAGGATGCACCAATGGAACTGGGAGTTATAACCTGCTTATTTCTTGTAAATTGTCATGTTCTTCACCCATCCAAGAATCCTACTGATGCTGTGCATTTCCTGGTGACACCTTTCTCTGTTAATTGGTCTAGAAAAAAAAAAAATTAAAGCTGTCAGTGTGGCAATCCCTTCTCTGAGTGGAGTGCATTTTGAAAGCATGAAATTGTTGTCCTTCTCTTCACCTGTGGTGTTTTCATTGCTGATCAAGAAGGATATACAGGGAAACAGTTCAGAGAAAAGTAAATGAAAATATATTTAGGGGTCAGGAAGGAGTGAATTTAAAAGGGAAGAGCAATACAACAGAATAGTTGTACTGGGTAAATGAGAACATGATGGTAACACAAATAAATACCAAAGACAGAGGGCTGTATATGTGGCACTGTGGCTATGGGCAAATACCAGTCAGGGTAAAAGAAACAAAGGGACAATATAGACTAATTATCAACCTACACCTCTTTTCATTGTATTGTGAACTTCTAATACAGTATCACTGTGAGCATCTGATAGTATACTTGCCAACACTTTAACTCCCTAATCTTGATCCTCAGCTGCAACAACTGAGAGTAGTTCTGTTGAAGGTAGTGCAGCTACAATGATTATATGGATAGCCTTCAATGTCAATAAATGGTTTGGATGATTTAATACGACTGAGCAAATACCACAAAATATTTTCCAGAAATACTTAGTTAAAAAAAATCTGCGTTCATTTTGGCTGCATTTCTCCCCCTTTCTCATTCCTTTTCTGGGAAATGGCATATTTATGACAGGGAAGCTCCCACTGCACCAGCCAAAGGAAGAATTATGGAGAAGTGCAGGTTCCCGGACCACAGGGAACTACATTCCTCTATATTCTTTTCATTGTTTAACCCCTGATCTTAACAAACATTTATTCTGGAAGCAGTATTCATGGAAACAGAACATTTCAAATTATTACTTTGAAGTGTCTGCTTGATGTGACTTTTGAGAAAATAAACATACTTATCAGTTGGTCTGGAGAGACATTCTTCCACTGTGTAATACATGTGTGGCTAATTACAATTCATCATCATTCAAGCTGGTTGAAAACCAGCTAACCCAACTTCCATTCACAGAAATTAGACCTGACACCCATATTAAAAAAATAAACTCAAGACCCAACAAGATCATAAATCAAAAAAACCCACCACCAAAAGCCAGCCTGCCAGAGCCTCAGTTCTTCAGTGAAATCAGAAGATAATGCTAAAGCAGCTTCATGAATATCATCTTCACTGGACTGTTAGGAAGAAGCTCACAGAGCCTAACTTAGGGGCAGTTTGGGTAGCTCAGCTTCTTGGGAGTACCTAAGCCCAAGTTTCAGAAGCCAGCTTGGGGTACAGTTTTGCATCTTCAACAGGACAACACCTGGCTTTCTCAGGCTTTACAGATCCCTGCTGATGAGCCAAATGATAAGGCAAAGGACCCAAACCCTACTTACTGCCTGAAACCCTATGGCAGAGACACACAAGTAAATAACGATTTTAAGGGCCACTGCTTGCCCTGAGGTCAACTGGCATAACCTGGCTCTCTTCCATATGGACAGCTGAACTTTCCTACCTGCTGAAACAGGATATCCACACCTAAACTACCTGTTAGAAAACAACCCATAGCCCATGCTAAACCCCCAGATGTAGCCAGACATTAAAGACTTAACTGGGCTGGACTAAACTAAGCTATTAACTTTTTCATGTGGACATCTGTGTGATGTGAACAGTCCTTTCCTCTGATTGTTTCGTTTACTACTACGTTGTCCCAGGTTTAATGTTCATAGAAATGAACAACCAATGTTTCCTAAGGAATCTGAGAGAAATTCTGAAGATCCAAGAACATTTGTAAACAAAAAATAAGGAAGATTTTAGTTCCTTGAATGAAATGACACATGGGGTGGAATGGATGATGTTACAGAAAGGCACTCATTGGTCTGGATGGTAGGTGGATTTATTTAATCCCAGGTTCTTTGTGTTGTCATGTTTCTCATTTGCATCATTCTTTTCCCATATTTCACAGCTATCATTCTTTAGGAATATTGTTTTGATTCTTTACTCACCAGAAATATCTCGTGTTCGTGTCAAATTATTCTCAGTTGATCTATATATAAGCAGCCTGCCATACCACTAAACAAATCCAATATGTGGCCCCCAAATAGATCCAATCTCCAATTAGCCATATAGTAATGTGAAAGTAAAAGTCTTTTATGACATGGCTTTATGTGTAGGACAAGAGGAATCAACACCACTTTTTTCCAAAATGTCTTTCATTTCAGTAAAGGTATGTTTATTTTCTAATCCAGAGTGTTTTGAATGCGAATCACAGGGCATATGAAATGTGATATATCCATGCATTTTTTCCTCATGACGTTTTTTGATTCCATGCAATCAAATGTTATAGAAAATCATAAGGTTGCTTGAATCTTGTCTGCTGTGGGACTATCCCTGTCTCTAACTGATCTGATGGCTCTTTCCAGGCCCACTTGATCATGTGGGACCTTTAAAGATCAGCTAGTCCAATCCCACTGGTATTGGCAAAGACATTTTTCACTAGATCACGATGCTCAAAGCTCCATCCAACCTGACCTTAAACACTTCCATTGATGGGGCATTTGCAACTTCTTTGGGCAACCTGTTTCAGTGTCTAACCACCCTTATCACAGAAAATTTCTTCCCTATGTCCAATTTCTTTCTGCCTTTCTTATAAGCCTCCTTTAAGTACTGAAAGGACAATCATCTGCAATACCAGTTCAAATGGGAAAGAACAGGGTTAAATCTTATCCCAGAAGATGGCCTGACTACTGCACCAGCAGGTACCCTCGAAATATCTCTTCGCCTTTACAAGCTGAGCCACTGCAGAGGCAGAAATGGAAGGTTTGGTAGGGCTGCTGGGTGACATCGACTCTGGCACAGCAGGAAGAGCACTCACCGTGCTGCACAGACACAGTTTTTTAGTTAAGGCTGCCCCTGGCCTGGTGATGCATGGGCCCTACTGGGACATAAAAAGTGTGACTGCATAGCACTGTTCCAGGAAGGGATCTCCGAGGCCACCTAACCCATCCCTGGAAGTGTTCAAGGCCAGGCTGGATGAGGCTTTGAGCAGCCTGGTCTAGTGGGAGGTGTCCCTGCTCAAGGCAGAGGGGTTGGAACTAGATGATCTTTAACGTCCTTTCCAACCTGAACCGTTCTGTGATTCTGTGTAATCTAATCCCTCCTCAAAGCTGGGCCAACACGAAAGTTAGGCCAGGTTAGTTAAGGGCTTTGTGCAGTCAGGCTGCACAACCTTTGTCGGTAATCTGCTTAATTACCTTCTCAGTGATTTTTTTTTTCATGTCTTGTGTTTCTATTAACCATCACTGTCTCAGTGCTGCTGAGGACGAGAAGAAACTGGGCTTCCATCTCATCCCTTCTGCAGGAGAAGTTCCGCCTATCAGACTGCCAGGAAAAAAGAGGTTCAGAAACAAAATAGTTTAATGGAAGATCCTATTGATTTCTTTTGCTATGCAGGATGGAGGTAGGGGAGGCTAACATTGCCAGAGACAGACTCAACAGATCTAGGCAGAAACAAGGGTAACATCCCTTGTACTCTGATGTTGAAGGGGAAGAGCAAATTTCTCATCTGAGTAGAACAACATTATTGGTCTCCAGGATTCAAAACCCATTCATTGACTAGCCTGTACTTGAAAGAAGGTAGTAATCGGAAGACTTTACTGTAACACTTTGTGTAGCAGCCTGAACAAAATGCAAATAGTGCCATGAAGTAATGGGTTTGAGGGATTGCAGAGAATGGAGCAAACGGTGGGAAAGTTCAGGGAAATAAAAAGAGGGTGAAGATCAGAAGGAAGCAAACAAAATTTCAGAATATTCTGTGCTGGTAATTCTTCCACTTCCAAGTGTGGTCCCAAATGAAAGCACAAGTCATGACCCAGGGTGCTTATACAGGCTTGTACTTAGTTCTTCTTCTTTTGTTTCTCACTGAGATTCATGGAATGATTATGGAAATGTTATGACTACATAAACTACAAAGGAAAAGAATAGGAAGTTGAGCTACTGTGAAGCCCAATGTTCATTAGGTAAGATACAACAAGATTTTTTTACCTGAGAAGATAGAAACAGTTGCTTTATTTTAACCTCCCACAAAGAACTGTATTCATTCCAAGAAACCATACACAGAGAGCAGATAAAATAACGTTAGTGAAGTACTGATGACAGATATGTTTCAACAGCATATCAGAAATGACCCAAATAAAGGTTTTGGAACCTGAGAAGCTGGCTGTGTGACAAGTTCTGCCTTTCACCATCTCAGATATCAAAGTGGCTGATGACACTGGAAGTGGCTTACTCTCTCTGAAATTATAAACAGCTAAGAATTTTAAAAAGTAGAGCATTTATGTGCTTCAGGCAGCATCATCTCCCACCTTGTACCAGGTGTTTTCTCTCTTTACAAGCAGCATTGAGGAGAAACAAACACATGCAAATTGTCTCCTGGCTCAGCAGCGTCTGCCAGTGAAGTGAGTAGCAAGGGTGCACAGCGGTGTGCAGAGGGAGTCCTGTGGGACATCTCAGAATGGTTTGCTGAGTTATTGGCCAGTCTCCTTGGGAAGTTATCCTTGGACTCCAGGGAATATCAAAAGAAACAGAAAAGGAGGGGAATGTGTAAAGTTCTACGCCGTGCTGAACTCTTACAAGTGTCTTCTCTGTTCTTGGTTTTACATACGGAAGTAGAGCTAAAGATAACCATGGTCTACTTCATCACATTGAAAAGAACATATGGGTATATCCAATGGTTACTGAGAGCCAAGAAATACGTTCCCTCAGCATTTATAGGGTCCAAAATGCCTGCATATCACAGACCATACTATTAACAGTTCCCTGCCCTTAGCCTAAAATGGGATTTGGCCTATTTTATTAGTCCTTTCTATGTTAGTATTTTTATAAAGATGCACTGAAGTCACACATGCTCAAATTAGTTATGAAAGAAGGCCTTCCTTATAAAAACAGGCTTACAAAAGCAGGCACACAGAGTCATCTAACACGCAATCGCAAGGATAAAATAATTGTCTGTGAAAGACTAAGGTTTGATTACTTCAATGTTCAGATTATATTCCCCTTGATTTTCAAGGATTTAGGATCAGACTGCCATTGTATAAGTAGTAATGATCCATCCTTCACCTTACTCAGCCAAATTGATGATGAAAGCATGTCACCTGTAATAAAGGCAAAACATGGTTTTATGCCACAAAACATTGCAATGGAAGTGCTTGACTTTTAATGTAAATTTGTATATTAGTAATTAGCACCTAGCAGATTAGTAGCTGATTCACTTTTCACTCAGCTTTTTTTTTTGTTGTTTTTTTTTTTTTTAAAGTTCATTGATTTCACAGTTTATTAGTTTAGCAGTTTATTTAGTGGCCATAGAATCATAGAATAGTTTGGGTTGGAAGGGACCATTAAAGGTCATCTAGTCCAACCTCCCCTGCAGTGAGCTGGGACATCTTCAACTAGATCAGGTTGCTCAGAGCCCTGTTCAACCTGACTTTGAACATTTCCAGGCATGGGGCATCTACCACCTCTCTGGGCAACCTATGCCAGTGTTTCACCACCCTCATAGTAAAAAATTTCTTCCTTATGTCTAATCTAAATCTACCCTTTTCCAGTTTAAAACCATTACCCCTAGTCCTGGCACAACAGGCCCTTTTAAAATATCTGTGACCATCTTTCTTATATCTGTGCCCATCTTTCTTATAAGCCCCCTTTAAGTACTGAAAGGCCCCAAGGTCTCCCCAGAACCTTCTCCAGGCTGAACAACCCCAACTCTCTCAGCCTGTCCTCACAGGAGAGGTGTTCCCTGCCTCTGATCATTTTTGTGGCCTTCCTCTGGACCTGCTCCAACAGGTCCATGTCTTTCCTGTGCTGAGGGCTCCAGAGCTGGACGCAGTACTCCAGGTGGGGTCTCACCAGAGCGGAGTAAAGGGGCAGAATCACCTCCTTTGACCTTATGGCCATACTTCTTTTGATGCAGCCCAGGATGCGGTTGGCCTTCTGGTCTGCAAGTGCACATTGCTGGCTCATGTCCAGCTTTTCATCCACCAGCACTGTCAAGTCCTTCTCCTCAGGGCTGCTCTCAATCCCTTCATCCCCCATCCTGTACTGATGCTGGGGGTTGCCCCAATACAGGTGCAGGACCCTGCACTTGGCCTTGTTGAACCTTATGAGGTTCCCATGTCTGGGTCCCTCTGGATGGCATCCTGTCCCTCAGGCGTGCCAAATGCACCACACAGTTTGGTGTCATCTGCAAGCTTGCTGAGGGTGCACTCAATCCCACTATGTATGTCATTGATGAAGATATTAAATAGTACTGGTCCCAATATAGATTCCTGAGGGACACCACTTTTCACTTATCTCCATCTGGACACTGAGCCATCAACCAGTACCTTCTGGATGTGACCATCCAACTAATTCCTCAGCCACCAAACAGTCCACATCTCTCCAATTTAGACAGACGGATGCTGGGTGGGGTGGTGTCTAAGGCCTTTCAAAAGTCCAGATAGGCTACATACATAGCTCTTTCTACCCTTGTTAAAAATGGGTGCAATGTTTCCCTTTTTCCAGTCACTGGGGACTTCACGCGACTGCCATGACTTTTCAGGTATCATGGAGAATGGCTTGGCAACTACATGAGCCAATTCCCTCAGGATTCTGGGATGCATCTTGTGAGGTCCCATAGACTTCTGTTTGTTGAGTTTCCTCAGGTGGTCATGAACTTGTTCGTCTCTTACAGTGGGAGGGACTTTGCTCCCCCAGTCCCCGCCTTACAGTCCATCCACTTGAGAGGTGTGGGGAGAGAGGTTGCCAGTGAAGACTGATGCAAAACAGCTGTTGAGTACCTCAGCCTTGTCCTCATTCATTGTTAACAGTTTGCCAGTCTTTCTTACCAGGGGGGGTACACTTTCTTTGACCTTTCTTTTCTGGCTAACATACCTGTAGAAGACCTTATTATTATTCTTTGAATCCCTTGCCAAGTTCAGCTCCAGCCACACCCTGACCTTCCTGACCCCATCCCTACACAACCGGGCAGTATCCCTGTACTCTTTCCAGGATAGCTGTCCCTGCTTCCACTGCCTGTGCAATTCCTTCTTGCCCTTTACTTTGACCAGCAGGTCTTGACTCAGCCATGCTGGTCTCTTGCCACCCTTTCCTGATTTCTTACACCTGAGGACTGAGAGCTCTTGTGCTCTATGGAAAGCATCCTTAAAGATCCGCCAGCTCCGTTCTGCTCCCTTGTTCCTAAGGGCAGTTTCCTCAGGGGTTGTATTGACTAACTGCTTGAAGAGCTGGAAGTTTACTTTCCTAAAATTCAGGGTCCTGACTTTACTCTTCGCCTGACCCATATCCCTCAGGACAAACCCAAGTCAGTCTGCTGCCTCTTGTGGCAAAGGCTGGAATTAGTTTAGAAGGAGCAACAGCAAGCTGGAAAAAGCATTGCAAGCATGGAGAGTCAAATTCAAATGCAACTCATCCACATGGTTAAGAAAATGGACTACTCAGATCATTATCAAATGGTCTGGAAAAAATCTAAGCCTACTCATTTTCCAAGGTTTAAAATATCTGAACTTATTCTGAACTCTAGTGGTACTTATGAATTTCTGTTCATGAAAACTGCATCAAAAATGACAGTGCAGGATTTTTTTCAGTATTATTTTATCTGTGCAGTAGTGTACATTAAAAAAAAATATGAAGATTTTAAGATTGCAAGTTATGGACACAACCAATATAGAAGTTTGGATTATCAGAACAGGTAACACTTTTCATATCTGGGACATCTATCTATGGTAAATTTCTAGGTTGAAATAAACAGAACTCGTCCTAAATATTCTGAATAGTCAGATGGCCTTTGTTTTCCTTGTCTAAACAACTAAATCTTTGATGTCTGCATAAATACCACAATATGTAACTGGCCCTTCAAGGCATTTCTAGTCTAATAGAAATTTACCAAATATCCCGTCTGAAAGTTCTTTTCAAATTGACAGTGAATAGAGGGCTTGTAAATTGTTGCTGTGCACAAAGTAGGTAATTATGAATTAGGCATACTCTGATGCTAATACCACTTACAGTCATTCACATTTTCCACTGATGTGAACTTTTAAAGATAGTGAAACTTAAGAGGGCACTAAAAATTAGGATTTGGTACTTCCTATCACATGGTATATTTTTGTTGCTACATTTATAAAGTTTGGAGAGGTGATATCATTACATGGCAAAGTCGGTAGTTTTACAAACTTCCAGCCTTTTGCTTGAGAAGAAAATCTTCCTGTTTAATAGAGATGTTATTGTGAGCTTTGAAAATACAATCACAGCACTTGTCAGTGCAGGTCTGTAAGTCCCATGCAGACTTGTGGGTGAATTAAAACCACTCCTTTCCTGCAGTCCTCAAGGAATATCTGGGAAAATTTAATTTTCTATTAGAGGCTGCACAGTTGAATTCCCTTGTCCCCCCTTAAATATACCGTGTTTTGAGTCTCTGTTATGTCTTTTTAGCAGTAGTTCCCCTTCACTGAGGATTTTAGATTCTGGGATATTCTAGAAATTAAATGAACACAGACAGCAACAGTCCATGTTTTCAACACGCTGTATGTTTTAAATAATGTTTAAAAGTTTCTGCAATTTACAAATTATAATGCCTGTTTTACAGATCAGCAAAATGGAAAAATTGCTTGACTTGTAAAGATGTTTTTACAGCAAAACAGTTGCAACAATTTGGCCAATTAGCCAAACCTATCTGAGAAGGCATAAAAAAATGGCCTGTCAAACCATGAAACTGCCGGAGTGAGGAGCTGTGAGCCCCATCACCCCAGTGATTCCTACACACAATGGGTCTTTGCTAGCAGCTCATTTGCTCTTTTTTATTTCTTCCTGTCTAGTCTTCATAGGTAAAAAATTCGACGGCTTCTTATGCAAGCACTAATAGAGTCTTTTTGTGAATTATCAATTTAAAGCTCAGGAATTTATTACGCTATATGTCTTTATTATCAGTAATATCGGTAGCACAGTATCAAGAACACCCATAATGGTTCATAAATCATAAATGATAAGTTACAATTCATATTCTTTCTAGTATGTTCCCAGAAACAATTAAACACTGAAGAAATAAGTGAAAGCATTGCACTGTTTGGTGCCCATTTATATAATAATCAGGGGAAGAAGTATATTTTATCACATTATCTGTCCCTTTTGGTTCACATATTCTGAAAGATTAATTGTCCTTATTATTTCAATTCCTAACGGCATAAAGCCAAAAGAAATAAGATTTGCAAAGGGTGCTAGCTAGAAATGCCACAAAGAGAAGGCTCTGATTTTTAGGATTTTTCTTACTGCCGTTTTACACTAGGTTTCACAGTGCACGCCTGCTGAGACTGATGCTGCTAATAAGACCAAGGTCAAAAGTCACTGCAGAAAATAACCACATTGATTTATGTTATGCCTGTGGTCTGAACATTAAGCAGTTTTTTTTAATCACATCTCTGCTGGAGACAAGTCCCTTTGCAGATGAACCTAGAGATCAAGTTATGAGCAATTCTCATCCACGTCAGTGAAAAATTCATTTCTTAAGTTGAACTTGCTTCTGAAGGCCCTGTAAAATAAAGTGGTTGACTCTGTATGATTCTGTGTATCTGGCTGAAGCAGATGAGACAATTCCTTCCACTGACCCTACTGTGGGAGTGATAGCTTCCAGCAAGGGAGCGATAGCAATCAGCTGGCAGACAGAGGCAGTGGAGAGGAGTTACCCTCAGCCCTCACAGCATTTCTGCACTGACTGGCTAGCCATTGCCTGAGACTTCTGGACACTGAGGATTGCAGGATTTGCCGTACTTTTCTTGTCCACATCTGTCTATTTGTAGGGATCAAATAACTTCATAGGGACTAAAAAACTTCTTAAAAAAGGATTAGCTGGTCACTTCCTTGGCCTTCCTGTCCCTTCCTTCCTGTGCTGAAGTGTTTCCCAGTGCTAAAGATGAGGTGAGGGATTTATGCATCAATCAGTTCTGCACTATGCCTATCTTCTAGCTCACTCCCTGTTATATGAAAGTAGATTATTTTGTAATTATTTTTCAGATGTTTACACTGTAGTGTTTTAGACAGATTTCTTCAAAGGAATCTTGCTGTGATAGACCATTTGCCCACAATTCTTTTTTTAATATACTGGCTTTTTTTTTTTATTACTCTTGATTTCCTTCCTTCCTTCCTAACTGTCTCATCCTGTACCACTGAAATCAATGGAAATTAATTTAAATACATGCTTTCAAAAAAGTAGCCAAGAAGACAATAGCAGGCCTATGTTCTCAGCAGCATCTGATGTCACCATAACTGTATAAAGGCCTCCAAAATAATAGGTCTCAAATGTTCTCAGAACTCCGGTGTAAAATTAACATTTGCATCATCTGTTCTATCAACATCAGCAACTCATCGACTGGAAATTGCAGATCACCCAAGTCTTCCTTAAAATTGGAATGAAATGTAACCCTCCCTAACAAAAATATTTTCCATCTGATTTGTGCTTTCCGTTTAGAATGTGTGAGTGTTATAATGTCCTTAAAACCTTCTGATTTAGGTTAAAACTATGCACTGTATTGAGAAACACCTAATTTATTTATTTATAAGTTTTTGTCCATCCTTTGCACTAATCCTTGGTAAACTGGATAAGCTTACCACTAATTTCTGCATGAAAAGGGCATGCAGACAGGCTTACACTGCTCATAGGGATTTTTAGTTACAGATTTGTTATTGAGTTACAAAGTTTGAAATTGATCAGTTTTGCTGGAAGTCCTTCTCTGGTTGCATATCTAAATACTGCAATTTAGAAAAGCCTTTGAAAACACTGTGGTTTTCAATGTCGGGGTATGAATAATTAAAGAAAAGACATTTTGAAATACATAAAATATGGAAAGGTTTTGTTACACATTTTAAATGTCAAGACAAGTTTTGGACTATCTATGTAGTGCCTTAAGAAATGTTCTGGAAGATGTATTTTAACCTAGTATAACAAAGTATTGTTGCTTGATTTTTTACAGCAAGGGTTGACAGGTTAGCAAGATTTTAAAATGCTAGGCTAGAAAGCTTTCCATTGCAGCTTTTCAGTTATTCCTGGCAATTTTCGTTTTAGATCTACTAATGAATCTCACATTATGATTCTTTTGACTCACTGACATGCTGAGACGATTTCTAAATTCAAAATAATTTAATGGAAAAGGTGGATAGCTAATACATAGAGTTCAGAATATGTTTAAGCACTTAAAAAACCCAAAAAAATTATCTCTGGACCTTCTACTTGCACTTTGCTTTTATTATGCACTGAAAAACCCTCACAGTAATGATGAAAGTGAAAGCAAATAACCATAATACAGCAGAATGATCTTACAGAAAGGACTGATAAGAGACGGAACCACTCAGCTATCAGCAAGGGAACAGTTTCCACGATTCTGTCTCAGATCTCTCACCTCTGGCCCTTAAAGCAGAGTATAAAACACCTTCTAAAAGCTAATCATACAACTATAGAATGGTTTCGGTTGTAAGGGACCATTAAAGGTCATCTAGTCCAACCTCCCCTGCAGTGAGCTGGGACATCTTCAACTAGATCAGGTTGCTCAGAGCCCTGTTCAACCTGACTTTGAACATTTCCAGGCATGGGGCATCTACCACCTCTCTGGGAAACCTGTGTCAGTGTTTCACCACCCTCATAGTAAAAAATTTCTTCCTTATGTCTAATCTAAATCTACCCTTTTCCAGTTTAAAACCATTACCCCTAGTCCTGGCACAACAGGCCCTTTTAAAATATCTGTGACCATCTTTCTTATATCTGTGCCCATCTTTCTTATAAGCCCCCTTTAAGTACTGAAAGGCCCCAAGGTCTCCCTAGAACCTTCTCCAGGCTGAACAACCCCAACTCTCTCAGCCTGTCCTCACAGGAGAGGTGTTCCCTGCCTCTGATCATTTTTGTGGCCTTCCTCTGGACCTGCTCCAACAGGTCCATGTCTTTCCTGTGCTGAGGGCTCCAGAGCTGGACGCAGTACTCCAGGTGGGGTCTCACCAGAGCAGAGTAGAGGGGCAGAATCACCTCCCTTGACCTTATAGCCATACTTCTTTTGATGCAGCCCAGGATGCAGTTGGCTTTCTGGGCTACGAGCACACAAATGTGTATGAATAAAATGTGGGGAATAAAATTAAAATGTGGGGAAAATAAAATGTGGGAATAAACTCCACAAGTCTACTGAATAGCAAAATACATAAACTTTGATAGAGTACCTTTTTCCTTCACCCAATACTGTGTTCCACAAGTTGCAAACAAGATGCATCTCTTTTCTCCCTGGCAATTAACATCTCTCTCTTCCCCACCCCTCCACTTACATGCCTTTTACTCGAAAGATTTAACAATGTTTTCTTACAGACATGATCTGATAAACACCTCATTAAACTGTGACATTGCTTTCAGGTTTTATTTGGTTGCTGAGGTTCCTGTTTCTATTTCAGAAATGAGGACAAGACAGTAACCCTGAAGATAGTAGCTTGACCTTGCTAGCTGGTCAAGTAAAAGATTAGTGCTGAAAAATGAAAAGTGAAACCCACTTTTTATGAGCTACTCCTTTTTAATATTATCATTTACATTCAGAGTCATAAAATGAGGGCTTACAAGGTAAGTTCTGCTGGTTAGAACAGGGAAATCCAGTGATGGAAAGGTCATCGATAACATCTGCCTGCCTCCCTCTGCTACTGTTTTGGTTTGTACAACTGCAGGACCTTCTGATCGATCTACTTCTCTTGTCTTTAACCAGACCCCAAATACTTGCAAATCACGTGTCTTTATAAAAAGGACGATATCAAAATATCCTTTTGTCCTAGTGTGTTAAACACCTTAGGTGCACTTGGGCTTCTGGCATGGACCCCATGACCTCATAACATATCAGAAATTGCCGCATTTCCTGGATACCACTGATCACTGGACCACATTTCCTCCTCACTTGATCTCTGAAATGCCAACAGATATATTGAGATGTTCAGCTTGAATGGAGAAGCTCAAATTGGTAGTATGTTGGAAAGCCGTCCACTTCTTAATGCGTTCAGTTGTTTGATATGCCATCACGTGCTTGTGTGAGAAAGCTTTAACATTGACTACCCCGTTAAGTCAACCTAAGAGAAAATGAAAATACAAAAACTTATTTACATGACCTATCTTAAGATGTCTCTCATAGGAGGACTCATCTTGTAGAGATGCCTATTTTTCTCCACTGGCCATAAAGGGAAATTCAGACGTCTAAGCTAAGACAGATGAGCCCACCCTCAGTATATACATTTCAATGTGGACAACATCCATCTGCTCAACCTTATATGTATATCAACTTGTACATAAACAGATATGCTGACAACAACATCGATATCAGAGTAAAGCACTTAGCTTATTACTGTTTTTTGATTGAGACCAGCCATAAATGTAGTCAACTATTTGGGATAATAACAGATTTATTGTGACTGATCCCCAAAATCCTTGGCCTGCATATTCCAGACAGGCCGACCCTTCTCTCCAAGAGAGGAATCCCTGTCAATCTTCTTATTCAATGCTCATGTTAAACCGTTTCTCTCATTCAGTTGCAATAAAAGCTTTTCTGTGGGATTTAAGCAATCATTTTCACCAATCAAATACTTTGTGTTGATAATCAAATGAGCTCTTATAGTAGTAGCTGCCAAATCCCTGCAGTCCAAAGAATGGTTATAAATACAATCCCTTGAGCAACCATGCATAGCAAGCAAATTAATAACTATCTTGACTGATTTATGGGCAACTTACAGACAGAAAGAGTCTGTAATGGGATACAATATATACATCATATACTATGAGTTGCTGAAGGACTGCCAGACCATCTACTCTGGCCACCTGCAAACCATAGACATCAGTATCATATTGCAGCAACAACCCATGGGAAAGAATTTGTATTCTAAACCAGCAGGTTGGATTAGAAAACTCAATGGAACAATTCGGTTTTCTCATGTGTTCATTGAGGAGACATCCAGAGACAGATGTTGGGAAAAACTAATACATTTTTATTTTTGAATTCTCTCCACCTTCACACTTACTTGATTACTCACAATTTCATGTTATTCCCTTGAGACAGAGCTGAGGGTTCCCTCCTGAGACAAGACATCTAACTCAAAGAAACTCATTCTTGAAAAACATGGCCAAAGTAATTTCCAGTTTGCTCAACCTATGAGTCAAAGCACCAAAGAGGGAAGTTGAGTTCCTTTGTATTTTAGAGGAATAGAAGCAACCCGGATGCCCCAGGTCTCGGCAAATGTTACACAACCTCCTGTCAACCCTCCATCTAAACTTAATGAATCTTACATTCTTACAATATCCCGTTTCACATCCCATTCAACTTCCACCACAATCCACTTTTACCATAAAATGCAAACCATTTCCTGGTCCAGCTTCCTCAGCACCACTGCATGCATCTTGCTGCATGGGCTTATGTTTTTACAGTTGGCTTAATGCTCCAGGACTTGGTCTTTCTCCACTGTGGGTAATGCTTCACACCCACAGACTCCACTATTATGCTCAGAAACCTGGCAGGTCTGAAGGCGGACCTTACCGGTGAAAACCTCAGGAAAAACAGTCACACAAATAAAGCTGTGAATTGTAATATTGGAGAGGTGGTTTCAGCACCAGACAGTACTGTCCTTTCTTGGATCAGACCAAAAAAGGCCCACTGGAGAAGGTTTTAATTCTTTGTGGTGGCCAGTTTCCATAGGGAATGTCACAATCAGTTTATGAATCCCACATATTCTGCCTGGGTACAGCATAGGTGTGAACCTCTCGATGGCTACTTTGGGTTGGATGGGTTAGTCCCAGTGCACTCCATACATACCACTCCTTTCTCACTGCTTAGACTCAGAGTCCTGGAATGGGAACACAGAAGCTGGCAAAGCCAATAGGCTATTCCTGTAATGTAGGTTAATATTTGAAAATTGGGATTATATTAAATTATGATACCCTGGTCTACATTGACACCAGGTTATCAGCAGGCTCCGCAAGAGTGTGACAGCTAATCGGCATGTGCCAGAATGATCTTCTCAGTGTGTTAAAGGCTGCATCTACATTTAATGCAGCAGATGCAAGAAGAATCCCTACAGACCAGTGTTGCTACATATGTATAATCTAAAGTTTTCTCAGCTACCAAACTCCTTATATCTATACTCTAAAGTGACTAATCAAAATAAGGTGAAGTATAAATCAAAATGAAGCTTCTCCAACAAAACAAAAGCATAAGCCGCTCCTCTCAAATTAAAATTTTATTGGAAGTTTGAGACTTTGGGAATGAATTTGCTATATCTATTACAGCAAAAGACAATGTAAAAGAGTACAATTGTAACGTTCCTCCAAGTCCATGGAATCTATAAAAATGTGACTCAAAATTTAACTTTTTTTGGCTATTTTTATAGCCACACTAGTGCAATATGATAATGTAATTAAGTAGCAGGGACAATATCATACAAGAGAAAGGTTTCACTTTTGACTTCCCTGTAGAAAGTAGCATAGGATATGAAACATCCTTATCACCCATACCAGTTCTCTGCTATTGTTTCCAAGCCATCCATCTTCAGCTATTGCTGTTGCTTCAGGTTTATTAATGTTTACCAATACTGTGTCCAACGTTTTGCTCTAAAAGGTTTTTTGATAAATGATTGGATTCAGGTATGTAATATGTAAGTCCTCTGTAAAATCTGCTTTGGCTTTCATGTCAATCTGACATCGGAACCAAACCTCTTACTTGCTTCAGAAGATGAGAGAATGGTTTGAAACATTGCTTAAGTAAAGGCGGTGGAAAGGAAAAGATTTTACTCAAGGTCATTATTTACTGTGAAGGTGACTGTCATCAGGATTGAGTCAGAGTGGTGGTTTCTAACACAGTTAATACTTGGCAGCTAGACGGAAAGTAGCACCATGTTGGGGGTAGCCTGCTATCAAACCCTGATTTGAGGTCAGGTGCATACCTGCCCTTTTTATGTTAACATTATCCCTGGACTAATGAAAAGTAGCAACACAGTGAGTAAGGAAGCAAACCTAAATTCACATGATTTTATGTGAGAATTTCAGACAGCCACAGAGCTAGCTGCTAGAGTCCACACCCAGACCTCTTGCCCCATGACTTCAGTGGAATGAGTGCTATATCAGCGCCGTATAATTTTCTGATTTCTCTTAACTCAAGCAATTTGGACTAATCCAGCCTCCACTGAAGCTGAAGAAGTGAATTAGTAAACTGTGTCTCTAGGACAGCACTCACTTCCCTGCTATGCCCAATTATTTCACATATAACAGAGACTAACATACATTTAAACTTCTTCTCTTCTTTGCCAAGTTCTCCCAGCTATAAACTGAATTAAGCTCTATCAGCTGTAAAAATGATTAGCAAATTGGCTTTCAGCACTTACAGATCATAAAAATGAACTTTTAACGACTTTTTAACAATCCTCACTTACTTAGTAAGAGCACTTTTCTTTTCTTTCTTCTGTATTGAGTAAAAGATCCAGACTGAAAGCTTAAAAATTGTCAGTTTCTAGTCGCAGTTCTCAAAATCTGTATTTCTCAGGTGGGAATTCAGATACATACTCTTCAAAACCAAAGTTGGTCTGATACTTCACATTAATTTCTATGGCCAGGAATATTTTGGGTATATATCACACAAATGATCAATCATGTTACGAAGCATGGTCCCTTCCAACCTACATGATTCCTCAGTGGATCCATGGATGCTTAGAAAATAACTACTTCAAAATCTCATTTTATCCATGAACAAAAATTTTTATATTAGTAACCTAATCCTGTCAGTCAACCAACCTGTTATGCCCGTTTGCCAGCAAAAGAAAGGTTTCCATATTCAGTTATTCCTTAGACACAACATGAAAACCATACAGGTTTCCTTTGGTCAGTCACTTCAGTAAGTCACTAAGTGTAGATTAAGTTTGCTCTACTGATGAAACTTTGCCCCAAAACACTGTGTACAGAGCATATGTTTCGAATTGTCTGTATTTGTATAGCAATAAAATGTTCCTTCATTCCTAATCAAAGCACGTACCAGTACATTTTAGGACACTTTTCTTCCTAGCCAGCTTGAGAGTTGATTTATATTTAGTTAAATGTTCCTTTCTATAGGAATTCCAATTCAATTCTGAAGAGGCAAGCATCTCTGCTGCATTCTTCAGATAGTGTGCATGGCAGGAATATTAGAAATGTGTAGCATTATTTAGGAATGTGTGCATCCAGCAGACTATGCATGCTTTCCATGCCTGAATAATCGAAACCAGAATATACAATATGAAATGTTCCTCCCTATTCCCCCAACAGTGCTGGCATAAGATAATGGCTTTATGAATCCTTGGCACTCTAGGAGCAGTTCTTTTGTTCTCATTCATCCTGGGGCTGAGAGGGCTATCTCTGAATGCTGGGATTCAGCATTCACCCACTTTAGTGCCCGGCTCTCGCTGGCTGTCACCCGCAGCTGGGAGAAAGTGATGATCAGGCAGAACCACCAAGTTTATATGTGGGGACTGGCTCAGTCCCTTTAAAATAACTAAGCTTAATTGGAAAAATTGAATTAAAAAGCACAGGCTGTGAACAGGCATCTCTAAATCCCAAATTAGTCCCAGTTGGTCCCTAACTAAGCACACTGACTAGCTTTGTCATGAACCTGACCAGTTAACAAGTTTCTTTAGCTTCTGTGTATCCTTAAATAGCACTTGCACTGGACTAGGTTTTGAGAGAAAGGGGTAGCTTTGTCCTTAAATCTGTGGACTGGTATACACTAAACATAGTTTCCCAATTCTGCCACAGACACCTTATGATACAAACGGCATGTTATTCAATTTCTTTGCATCCTTATTCCCCAAATAAGGGATAATGTTGTTAAGATGCTGCAATGCTCAGTTCTGTGTTTCTAATATATACAGATATTATGATAATGAGGGACAGTAGGTAGACAGGCAGTGCAAATATCCTTACCCTGGAGAAATATCCACTGAATGAAAATTTTGCTCATCTAACAGTAAATCAGCAATCTGTAATGATTTCAGCAGTTGGCCATTTGGTAGTAAAACCGTCAGGCCTACAGTATGGGCAGATGCCTCTATAGCTATTATTTCATGCAGCTGAGATCAGGATTTGGCCCTTACATTTAAATTGCCCTGATGAATTCTGCTTCTAAAAATAATCCAGAAACAGATTGCAGAGGGTGAACGGTATGCTGAAGTACTAGCTCGTCTATGAAACCTTCTTTTTTTGTGAAGACTTAAAAGCGCATTTGCCGCACTGCCTCCCTTTTCTATTTCAGCTCCAGCAGTCCACAGCAAGAAATGGTGGTGAATAAAACAGTTTGCCAGATAAACTGAAAACAGACTTAGCCTAATGTTGGTTATGGCCTATTTACAATGCTGGCTGCAAAACTCAACCCTCCCCTACCACTCCATAAGCCTAAGAGCACAGTTTTACTTAGACTATGGAAAAGTGATATTTTTCAAAGCACTCGTCCAAACAGAGATCTGGCTACAAGGGATATTGTGGGCAGAATCATGTTGTGCCCTTTCATGAGTGCTTATAATAATGGTACTTTTTGTTCTTGTCGTGGCTTTTGGCAGAGGATTTGCCTTTTTGAGGTTGAAAATAACTATAACAGTGTATTTGTGTGGCATCAGTGTGAGCTGTGGGCTTTGCATTGTACCTCAGTGTGAGAACCTATGTTGCCTCTGAGGAGCTCATGCATATTAGCACAACATGGACAGCTTCCTTTGAACACCATAACTTCAACAAATCAAAGTGGGTTTCAGATTTTACTGACTTGCAAACACACTGCAGCATCTCTGATTAATTCATCCCTTCCCTCTGCTAACATTTATTTTTTGTAACATAGGTATGCAAGCCAGCCTGTAGTCTGGTCTCTTCTGTGTTCTTGCTCCCTCCTAACTGTTGTCTGAGACTGTATTTCATCCTTCAAGGGGCTCCCCCAGCCTCAGCCTGGTTATTTTTCCAGAGTGCTAAAGATGGTAGGGATGAGAAACCACAACCTCCCTGAGAGCAGCAGGAAAGGTGAAATGACTAGGGTTAGCAGGCAGGGCAGACGGCTCAAGGATTTTTAACTAACACAGCAGAGATTGGGAGAACATTTTAATTCTGATTCATGGGGACGTTTGTGGAGAGGCTGTGCATAGTAGATATTTTCACCATCCTTCAGTAGCTTTGGGAGGCACCAGAGCTAGAGTTATACACTTTCTGAAGCTGCTAGGTGGGATGATAGGCTTCCCAGTAAACCTGCATGGAAAAGACTCTTCTCCTTCATGAGGGGGGCAAGGAGGACACCATAAAATGGCCGAAGTTAGGAGGGACCACCGAGGGGGTAGGCTAGGCTAGACGGGAGAAGCATCCGGTTTGTAGAATATAAATTCACACCCAATTACTCTTATAATGGTCTTTGAAGCATGTATTGCCTGTAATTTGGGTGTTGAAAGCTGTGGAGGTTTTTTTCAGTCTCATTATGGTGGCATCAGAAGGCTTAAATCCAGTACCCATATCAAAAATCCCTCTTCCTTATAAAGAAGGCAGCTTGCAGTTCAGGATAATACTGAGAGATTATATGAAAGCGTGTTCAGCCAGCATGCACTTGGCCTGGAGCAAATAAAACAAGTTAATTCCATTAGAGTCATGAAGAGACTTCTGAAGCTGTTGACAATTGTTTTCAAGCAATTATAAGCAAAGAAGGTGTAAATCCAGCTGTTGTGTGATGAGAAAAGTATTTTAATGGGTCTCTAAGCACCAATGCAGACTCTCTAGTGAATAGTACAACAGGCTACAACTGAATCTTCACAAAGCCAAGTTTTCAATTATAATGCAAATATAAAGTGTTTCAAAGAGCTGTGTATGTTCTCTAAGTACCTAAACCCGGACTAAGTTTCGTGTGGCTGAGCAGAGCCAAAGGTCTTTGCTTTGGCCTGACAGGCTAATGGAGTGAAACTTCACTGGTCTTCACTAAGACGTGTATAGATTAAAAGCTTACTACTGTTCTTCCTGCTGAAGCCCAGCCAGGAACAACAGAGGAAGGCACTGAGCTGATGTCATTGTCTGGAGCTGCTGGGACCACATTTGTCAAACTAGACGTGCTATGGAGGCTAAATAA
Source organism: Stercorarius parasiticus (assembly GCA_013396915.1). NCBI lineage: Eukaryota > Metazoa > Chordata > Aves > Charadriiformes > Stercorariidae > Stercorarius > Stercorarius parasiticus. The sequence goes on along the minus strand of VWZL01001804.1, from coordinate 106,146 downwards.
CAGGTTGCAAGCACTGAGGGCTTTAAATCTAAAACCCCTCATACTGCTTTGAAAGCCTTAAATAAAGATTCATTTAAACTGGCAGTGAACCTAGAGAAAACCCTCTATGCTGACTACGCTTGCATCTATGTCACTGTTTTTCAACAGCATAAAAAAAAGTATGTGAATTCATGCACTGGGAATGCATGGAGACAACAGATTTCTAGCCATACCTCTGCTAGTACCCGAAGAAGTAAGTTTGTTTGAAAAAAAGTATTTGTTCTAAGCATGAGACAGAGAGCATTTGATATTAATTTGAAGTGGTTTAAATGGCTCCTCATATGCACTGCTTAAAAGATTGTCAGTGCAAGTGAGCTATACTTAAGTCCCAAATGCATCAAAAGATAACTGATATACGCAGATAAACACCAACGCATGGGTGGAAAGAAAGCAGATAGCCAATTTTTATTTTGAAGTCTTATCCACTTAAGAAATAGTTTATAGTTTATGCATAATATTGTTTTCATTTTGTACAGATTTTTATTTTGATTTTCTAAAAATCTGCCTTTGATTATCTATAAGAAGCAAGTACTTTGTCCTTCTCCCCGAAAACAGCAAAGTAAAAATTTAGGGTTTTCTTCACATTCCTTTGTGGCTTCTAAATGACATAGAAGAATTATGGCAAAATCCTTATACTATTACACATACTACATGGATTGCAAACCGCCTGCATCATTCTGCTTGGCATGGCAGTCGTCTGTATGTAATACAGTTATAGACCTTAGAAGTAAAGACAACCAATTTATCCTGCAGATTACTTCTAGGCAAATTAAGTAGCTGCACCATATCAGTCAAACCATTCCTTCTTATTACTTCAGATAAAAAAAGAGAAGAAGTTTTTTAGTGTATCCATAAAAACGTCCTAAAAATCAATTTTTGGTTTGTTTTGGGGGATCAGCTATGAAATATTAATGGTCTAAGCTGAAAGATATTCTGGACATTTTGTAGGTGAACATGAAAAACATCCTGTTGCAGTTTAGATTTTCTCCAACAAGCAGTAGCAAAACAAGTGGATTTTAAACTCATCTGTTCAATTATTAACTTCAGCAAAGCCATCAACTACAGAAAGATGTGAATTTTCTATTGTATGTCAGAGTCTACAAATTATTAAAAAGTGAAACTAAATTACAAAAAATATTTTCCCAGTTCTGGATTGCAAAATGATAAAAAAATCTTTTCTGATGATTCCTAGGAGAGACATACCAGTGTTAGAATTTCATTTTGTTAGAAAAACACTAACAGTTTAGTAGGATATTTTTTCTTCCTATTTGAATATGCTCCATATATTTCATTTACTGTGAAGTAGTGAAGCTGTTTTATTAAATGTACACGTCAAACAGAAAGTCTGTATGGAAGATAAGTTCACTGAATAATTATAAATATAGTTCCCCAGCAGGTGTTTACACTTGGAGTCATACTTGATGAATAGCAGTTTTTAAACTTTCTATTTCTGAGGCAATCACATAGAATAGAATCTCATCTGGATTACAGCTGGTTGCAATTTTCTGGGAGAAAAAACAAACAAACAAAAAAAAAACCAAAGGAAAAAATCCAACAAACCCAAACACTTTTTGTTTGAAAAAAAGTTACTTGTAACCATTTTTCTTTAATATATCTTCTGCCATAATGATACTTCGTGGAATATGAATAAAGCTAGTGTCCCTCTTGTGTGTGCAAAAAAGCTGGAGGATGTTTACACCGCCAATCTCTTCTCAGACACAGAAGTCCTGTGTCATCTACAGGGACTTTGAAGAAGAACAAGTGTGAGAGGAAGGGTACCTATAGGCGGGCAGACAGTGTATAGGGACTGATAGTCACAAGGGCACAAGGCATATGGGAGATAAATGGTGGGCTGGACACATTGCCCCTGAGGAGCAGAGAGGCAAGCACTGCTTCAGGGACCACGTCCACAGCACAGCCTGTGGGCTCCGGGTGGCTGAAAACAAACGTTTTGATTTCAATGAACAGTCAGAAAGAACGCAGTTGCATTCAGAAACAAAAAAACCTATTCATAATAGTAAACCAGTAGCTTTTAAATCCAGATTTCTGCTCTGGTGATATTTCAGATTTTGGGCCTAGTTTAGCACAAGAACCACATAGTGAATACTAGAAATTTCTCCTGGGTAGATATTAGTTATCATTTCTCCTCACAGCCTATTTAAAACCCTTTGTTTCCATGTTACCAGTGTCCCTTGCTAGTTGCTCTTCAAATAGCATCATGACAATTGATACTGTAAAACTAGGTACCCAAGACAGAGCCAAGTAACTGTGCAAAGATTTTGGTTCAAGTGCAAATAAAGGAGTAATTTAAGATACTTCTGTGCTTTTAGGAACACCTTGGTGATCAGAGGGTAGAAGATGGAACTGTTGTGCTGGGTGATGCACATGCTCCTGCAGAGCCTAGTGGCAAGCAAATTCTGGCAGTGAGAAAGTGGCTACTCCTTAAGGTATCCTGCATTTCCAGAAAAAATGCATCTGAGGATTATTCTACGTAATTGTTCTGACTTTAGCTTCTTAATTTCAGGTTGACCATCAGTGTGTTGCCTGTACTTAACGCTTTATTGTACCAGTGATTTGTGCTGTGGGGAAGCTGTATTTCCAATCCCTTGTTGCTCGGGCCACCCTGGTGGTAAGCAAGACTCCTTTATTTTCATTGCATTCCCTAGGAGCTAGAGCCTCAGCTTCCACAGGGATAACTGCAATTACTTTCAACTTCCAGATGTCAGGAAAAGAGAAATCAGGTAAAAGGTGCAGATGCTCAGTTAACATTGGACTATGTATACATATGCATCAGTTGTCTTAGGAGTTATTTGCTTATAGCTCACCTACCAAACCCTGAAAAATTTCCCCTTAATGCTACTGGGATAAGCATGTAACCTATGCGGCTTTATTCAAGTGCTACTCTAAAATGTCATTGCTTGGGGATTATCTCCTTTCTCTTGCCTAGAAAGTGGGTGCAGCTTTTGTTGCTGAAACATCAGCATGGCTAGAGATCTTAATGAAACACACTCTACAATAATCAAACTTAACTTCCCCTAAATAAATAGTTTGTATTCAGAGTTATTGACACTTATGTACTCATCCAGATATTGTCTTCTTTATTCTGGATAGACAATACCACTATCAGTAACAGCATACCAGAACTCCAACATTAAGTATAGGCAAAGTTTTAGGGACATTTTATTGTGGAAAAGGAGGACGATCTCATCTTTCTGTGTAAGCAGCAGGTGGGACAGTATGTAAGTCTGGTTCTTTTAGAAAGTACAGGCACAATGTGTTCAGCAGTTATAAATTGTTAATGAATTACAGTTTTTATTTCCCTTGTCACTTTAGATTCTGAGAAGTGTCTTTGAGTAGTATTGCAATTTATGATTCATGTGGAAGGAAGACTGGCTAGAATGAGGAGTAAGTATTAGATACATATTTCAATTATTATACTTTCCTTTGTCTTCAGAATACTTGAATTAAGCTCATTACTTAAGCTCGTTATACTTCCTCATAATCTTTTTCCCCCAAACTGGTAAAGCTGATGAAGAAGACTGAATCTTTAACAATATAAAGAAGTTCTCTAAAATGGCAACATTACTCTATTAAGAAACTTTACAGCTTGCCGCAGTCATCATAACAAGCACATTGTTAAAGCCACATTTATGGAACAAGTGCTGCATAATGGACAACCACACTGATCATTCTGTGTGAGATCATTTTTATTAGTGTCATTATAATGCTCTGAGATAACCGACTCTAACAGTTTAATCTTACAAATCAGACATATTCTGGCTACTGTGATGGAAATCTTCAACCTCTCTCCAAAACAGCTTAGAATGGCCAGAATAAATACCAGTTGTGAAATATTGTTCCTTAAACTTAATTAGGTGGTAGATTCTTGTGGGAGCCTTTTAGAATTCTAATATACAATTCACAGAAAGAATAAAATAATTTTTCAGTTTCTGACATCACAGAATGACATTACTTCTATATTTCTTAAAAATAATTGGAAATGTAGTGTCAATTGATAGGAGTGAGACTGCTTTTTTTTTCTTTCTTTTCTTTCCCTTTTTTTTTTTACCCCCAAAATAACTCTTCAGGACATAGGGAGTGTATCTGAAGAGCTCTCAATTTCTTTTACCCTCGAAGCGTCCCAATTGTAAAAAACTCATTTAAAAAATTCAATGTACTTAAGGGCCTTCTATAATTCCATCATTCCGTGGCTTCTAAGTAGCATCAGACATTGGGAGAGATGGATTTATTGGAGCATCACAAGGAAATGTAAGAGGGGGCAGTTGCTCCATTGTGCAGCCCACAAATCAACCCCATGGGTGCTTCCAGCCTTAGCCCAAGTCTATCAGTAGGCCAAGTACGTGGTTTTTTTTAAGCAGCGTAGCATAAGTGTTTCCAGAGAAATTCAAGCAAGCGTGAAGTTTCCTAGCCAAGTTATGTTGCTGCTCTCTGAATTTACAATTCTGAGAAAGTATTCTACTTAAATGGAAAAACAAACAGATTCCCCCAGTTGTAGCCCCTTCTTCCATGTGCACAGACATCTGGCATAGGAAGTTTTTACAAGCTAAGAAGAACGTGGGACCCTCATACTAACACTTGCCCTCTTCTCTGTCTGAAGGATTCTCTCAAGAATCCTTTTGCCCATTATTTGGTAAAAATCATTAAAACCAGTCAGTTTGTTTTGGCTGAGTTTGAGACTGATTCACTCCATTTTGAGCTATTTTTTAGTGGTTTCATTATCCAAACTTGTATGCATCTTTTGGGCTCAGGAAATTTGGCACGAGTGCAGTGTTCTTAGTTTCAAAAGTATTAAAACATCTTTCCCTTTCACCAGGGTTTTATTTCTCTCATTACACCATCCAAAAAGAAGCAAGAGCTCCTCATTCTGCTGCCAAATTTCATTCTCATAATAATAACAAGAAGTAAACTGAAACAAACAATACGAAATAGGTCATTTCTATTCTACCAAGCATATGTTCATGTAATTAAAAAAGGGTTACAAGACAACTGACTTTCCTCTAAAAAATCTGTCAAAGTGCCAAAAGTTAATTCCTATTTCAAGATCTTCATAAAGGCATATCAAAAGGGGTGATTATAGGTGATGATAAACACAGCAGAAATATTAGAGAATAATGAAAGTTTGAGTACTTAAAATAGTTTGATCCTTTATTTTGTTGGAACATCATCTGTTTGTAAATGGTAGGACGTTTTGACAGGATAGGAAAATTACAATGAAAGACTAATGAGAAATGTGCTTAAAATTAGTTGCTATGAAGTTGAGGATTAAATTAATTAATAATAAAATATAGCTATGTCATTAAGAGATTTACAAAAATCTGTGGCATGTTACAAGCAATGTCAACACCATAGGCCACAAGGCTACAGATTTTTGGTATAGATTTGGGGATTTTTAGACTCCTCATAGTCTATACCATTCAGATTGATCATTTGACCTACCTACCCATCTTCTGAAATTTCTTTCCCACTCAACAGTTCTTCATCTTTTATTGTTTTGTAAAGTGCTTCTCTACCTCTTCTCATTTCTGACACAGCCCTGCTCTGTATTTTCCCTTTTCTGCTATAACCATACTACTTGACAAAACTGAACTCAGAATTCAAGCGGAGATTACATCATGAATTTATACGATGACTGTAATATTTGCAGTGTTGAAATCTGAGTTTCTTCACGGTCAGTCAGTATCCAGAAGTGGATTGCAGAGTCTTTCTTTCTGTAAGTATAAGGATTTTTTGCATTATTAACTTTTCTTTCGTGAAGGTAGGTAATATTTCACCAAACAGATGACTCCTGATATTCAGATGTTGGATTGAATTATCAATTTAAGAGTCACCTAGTGGGTACAAAATAGTGTTTCTAACTAGGTGAACAAGAGACAATTTGGCAATAATATGTTCATTTTGAGTTCTGTTTCCACCAGGAATGGTAGAAAAATTATTTTTCATTCAATTTTAAAGCTTGAAGAGAATTAACATTTTGCGAGTGTTCGGGAAGTATAATATTAAAGAGTATGGGCAGTTCTAGAATGAATTTATCCCAGTATTTCAGAAAATATTCAGTCAGAATTCAGATACTTATGCTAATGGGTTTCTCCATAGCTTTCTGAATATTGTCCAATCTAGCTGTAATATTGAGCAATTTATTAAAATTTCCTGTTTCAAATAGACCTGATACCACACAGTCATACTTTCCACAAGAATGGCTGTCCATCCTGGTTGATAGCATGACCAACAGCAATAGATATGTAGCTAAGAACAGAGGATAATTTTCCCAAAAATACACTAACTTGTAGCCATCTATAATTCACCAGATCTATAATCAGTCTTGAGGAATAAAAATGCCAAGAATGTTACTTAACCTAGTATATACTAGGAAAAATCTTTATAAGAGAAAAAATTATCTACAACTGCTTTTTGAATTTGAAAATCAATAAATTGTTAATATGGTTTAAACACATTCTTCAAACACAGTCTTTCACACTTAGTTTAGTAAATCTGTGTTATCTTTTTCTACTGCCTTTTCTTTCTGTTTTGGGTCACCACATACCTACGATAATCGTTGAATTGTTGTTGTATTCAGACGATATGTGATTTTTCTGTCTGCTTAACCGTTGTGGACTCAAAGCTTTGCTTTCCACTTTTCACAATGTTGCTGTGAGATTTCAGGCAGGTCACTTTTCTTTTAGTTCCTCTTCCGTTTATTTGGATTAATAAGTCAATGACGTAGATTGAGAGACAAGATATGCTCATGTGTCAGTGGGAATGGGAGCCATGTATGTCATGAAAGGTAGAGTGAAAGTTATAGGGGATATTCTTTATTAGTGTAGTCTCAGATTCATCAGTTAAGTTCCAAAGTTCATTAGATAGGTATAACCTAAATAACCACCCTCAAAATGACAACTTACACCATGACAGTGAGGATGATAGTATTATTTATTCCACAAAGCGATGAGCATTTGCAGTGGCTAATATATATTTGGGTATATAAATGTTCAGATACTGAAGTTAATGCTAATTTTTGTTTTCAGTTTTTTTTTTTTAATTGTGCTTTCATTTCAATTACTTATTTATAGAAACCAGAATTAAATTATTTAAACACTAGCTCACTGATCTGATCTTTGACCAAAGCAGCACTATTAGCAATACATGCAATTACTTCTAGACCGTTTGATAGGAGTTTTGATTACTCGGTTGTGTACTTAGCACAAAGAAGGAAAGGGCATACATATTATTGATGCCACAAAACAATTTAAAGGAAACCCTACATGATCTTGTTAAAAATAAGTAAAGAATTTCCATACTAATAAAATGTCTTTAGGGACATTACAAAGTTTATGGAAAGAAGATTAATTCATGATGGATTTCAAGGAAAATTATTACTGTAACAAAGTGTTTACCACATTGCAAGCTAAATTTACAACTGCGGCTGTGTATCACAACATATTATTTATACTAAAAGATAGAAACTTCACTGAAGTGGACCAACAAGGGAGTCCATCTGTGGCACAGTTGGGACAAGGGGTCTTGTGTGCTGAGCAAGAGTACAGTGTAGGCTGTAGTAGATTAGGTGCAAGACCCTCAGTTTTGCTTCTGGCACTCATCCTGATTTAAGGCCATGAAACAGGAGTGTCCCAGACCAGCCCTGCCATGAACTGGAAGAGATAGTTTCTTGTAGGAAGAAAAATTGGGGAACATCACAGTACTGAAAATGTCGTCTGCTTAGGTTAGAAAATTTCCAGTTCCTCTGGATCAGCTTAAGGTCTTCAGTAGGAGTGCTGAAACAGCTGAAACAAGGGAGATTTATGAGGTCCAAGCTGCTACTCAGAGACACATGTGGAATTATTCCGAGGTGTTGCTCTCCAGTAACGTGTGGGTGTTTTGTAGGTAGTTTGGAAAGCAGGAGTTTAGCTGGAGGTCTGGCAAATTTTATTAATCTCAGTAGATTGTAAAGCTCATTACTGGAATCTCAGTGACCTTTATAAAACTGGTGCCTTTCAACCATTCCTAATTTGGCCTTGAATGTTCACTTCAGTGCTATCCGTTTAATCTCATACATTTTACCTTGCTGTAATCTTTCAGACAGACTTCATTTGAAGTGTAGCTCGCAAGCTGCTTTGGATATAGGATGTGGCAAAAATGGGTTACCAGCAGCCATAATTAATGTTTCATTTTAAAAACCGCTTGTTAAAAGTAACTTGGATCTGCTTTTCAAAGAAACCAATGGCTATTTTCTCCTGGCCATGTTCCAGAAGAGTACATTTGATGCTCAAAGAACTTTTATTAAATGTTAGAGAAAGTCCAAAATTTGGTTTGTAATGGAAATCTTAAGGAAATCACCCTGAACAGGGGTGTTACTACTGTTGCTGCTGAATGTAACCCTAGTGTGTATTTTCTTATAATTTGAAATGGGGAGAATGAATAAAGATGCAGAGGAAAGATAATCTCTGGACAAAAAACTTTGAAAAATTATGTAAAGGTGTTAAACCACAAAAAAAAATAATTCTGGAGTATTTTTATGAAGTTTTACAAATTGTTTATGGCAAAGAGACTGGATGCGGAAAGGAAGCAAAAGAAGAGTCTGGCATGTGTCAGAAGTGAAGTGAATAATGCAATAAAATTTATTATTACCCTTCACAAATTATAGTGTAGTTTCGGATATATAGTGAAAAACTGGCACATACTGAAAATAAAAGTATTTTCTTCAGTATCTTATATAAAATATATTCTATTGATACATAGAAAAATCTAGAGATTTGTCGATCAACCAGGCTGGCAATCTAGGCAGAGAAAATGAACCAGCATAAGAAAATTCTCCGGTATATGAGAGATAAAGCACATATTAAGTATATTAATTCCTGAATACTGGAAATAATATTCTGTTTGGTTGAAACAGGATAGTGAGATAATGTCATGGGCTTCCCTTTCTGTAATTAGCACACAACAGCATAGATGTGTAGCTGGATTCTGAGCAATGACAATATAAGAACATGCGTCTTTTTGTGTAGTGAATTTCTGCTAATAAAAGAGCAAAGCATAAAAATAAATGCATTACCAACCTAAAGACTTGTATCTTTGATTCTTTTAGGTAACAGACATTAACTGGAATTCTAATAATGAAAAATTATCATCATGATTGTCTGAAACAACTGTACAGCCTTGAAAAGAAACATTCTTATTTGGGGGAAACTATGGGTTTGGGTTTTTTAATTCTAAGAAATTTAGATAAGAAAAAGTAAATTCACTGGGTGAGAGGACAATTTGAGTTATAGGATCAGAAAATAATTTAGGTTTGACAGGACCTCTGCAGGTCACCTTATCTAGCCCTGTTCGAAAGGGGTAACTTCAAAGTTAGATCAAGTTGTTCAGGCCCTTAATACCTTCTGTCACTAGATACAAATAGGAGAGGAGTTGTGGAAAAATCAAAGAGCAACAAAACACTTCCAGGCCGTTTCCTTTTTTGTGTTCTGCTTGTTTTAAATGGAGGTTTCAGGCAAGTTCACACCTCGTATAGCTGCAAAGCTCCATGATATCAGACCCAGTAGCTGAAAGAGGACCATTACCATCACCTAATCTGACCATATGTGTAACACAAGCGGTAGGTCTTTCCTGATTTATTATGTATTCAGACCTACTACCCTGTGGTTATTTGCAAAAAAAAAAAAAAAAAAAAGGTTATTAAGTATTAGAACTAGTTAGGCATGCTAAAGTACAATGGGAACTTTATCCTGGAAAACTCTGATGCTGTTCCCTCCTACTTTGGCTTATATTCAGTAAGGATTACCTGAGGAAATTACTTTGAAGGAAATTCTTTTAAAGCACTGCACGTTACATGAAATACAGACTAAGTACGTGTCTGACAGAGCTTTAAGGCTGACCCTACGTACTTTTTCTTCATAATGACCAACATAAAACAGCAAAAATTACTTTAAAGCCCTACTACTCTCTAACCTATAACTTTTGAAACGGAGAAAACTCAGCTTTTCTGGGAAGCAGGAAGGTTAGAAAACCTGTCTCTTCAGCCCAGACTTGTCCTCAGCCCAGCAAATTTCAGCGCTTTCCTGAATTGTGTCAGTGTCCATGTTGTCCCGCCTGAGCCACAAGGTGGTTTGTTCCAAGCACCTCCAAAGGCTGGCTGTTGGCGTGCGTCCTGCCCATGACCCAGGAGCCTCCCCCACGCCCCCGACGCACGTTGCCACCTCCCTGCTTGCTCAGCCCATGGCTTTTCTCTGCATGCAAATACTGGGCTGCTCCCCAGAAAGGTGCAGCCTCCCCTCCTGCCAGATGTTTCTACCTGACCCAGAACATGACCGACAGCTTAGCAACACGTTTTTAGTAAAGCAGAACATATGGTGCACATACATTAAACCGAGCACGAACAAAACCTTTATACCGTCTGTCACAATGTGCGAAAGCATGGAAACTCTGACAAGAGCTAGAATATCTCTTTTAGAAAGAAGATTGGACTGCTAGCAGGATTGGCTTTGGCAATAATGTTTCAATCCAAAATTACTTCCCCCCCACCCAAAACAGTGTGGGAGTATTTGGAGCCAACATTTGGGTTCAGGCTGTACCTGGGGGAGGGAGAGAAGAAATTGTTCATTGTTCAGTATAGCGCCTGGCAGTTCTGTCAATAAGCAATGAATCAGAAAAATATTTGCTTCTACAAAGAATTAACCAATTGCTGATTAACTCTTATTCAATCTAAATTTGAATCAGGTGCCTGTAGTTCACAGTTTCATGTGGGCCAAGCGATTTCCAAGACTATGCCTTCATTAGAAAGTCAGAAATCAAGTAGAAAAGTTTTTTACAAAGGTTTTAAATTGTTTTTAAAATACTCCATTTGCCAGTCATTTTGCATGAATAAAAGAATTTCAAGGAAAATGCGATTAAGTAGAGAAACAATTGTATGGTAAGTCTAAGTGAAAGCAAATTCGCTGCCCTATAAAAACTTTAAACTTTCACAAAACTTCATTTTCTATAGTAGGATGAAACCTCATACATAGACATGTAACCAAAAGTGCTCCAGTTGTGACAGTTTGAAAGATTACCTCTTCCTTGCTGACTGCAAGGTCGTTTTAGGGATGCCTTGTTCACTTATCTTAGATGTGAAGTGAAATTTATGAGTCTATCTCATCTCCACTGTCATTTAAACTACTGCATTTTCACTACTGCAGCTGGGACACTCCAACACCTCATTCTGGCATGGGGATACCTCACTAAGGTGAAATAATTTAATTATGTGTGACGATACATCTGTATTCTAAGATTATTTTTTGCTATAAAAAAGGAGGAACAAGGTGCTGACAGGTGGTGCACTTCAGCTGGTTCACTTCTCTGACACGTGGGAGAACTAAGATCAAGCCTCAACATCAGTGCTTATTAATCATGTTTGGAAACTGCAACAGCTCCAAAAGACACAAACAAGGCAGCTGGTTTATAAAAGCCAATCATTAGACCAGGCAAGTGTGAACTACAAGATGCTCAAGTTTCGCTCTCTCAGCTGAATAAAGTACAACGAGGATTTCAAGCTGCCTCTCAGATGCCAGGAGACTACTTACCAATTCGGGCATAGCATCTCACCTTCCACCTCTGCCCCTCCTCCTTTTTCACAAATTCTTGTCCAAATAGAGCATCGAGCAAAGGTATTGCCTCGGACTTGCACTTTGCAAATGGTTTGTGAAACCTGCTGAAATGTAGCGTGAGTTTAAGATGCAGAAAAACATGTGAAAATAGAAGGAAAAGTTGCACAATATTTGAGAAGATTTGTTTGGAAAGAAAAAAAAATCTCTTGGAAGGCAGAAACAAGCCTTTCTTAACAAACACCGAAATCTCAGTTTATCAATAATTGTAATCATGATTCTCTAAACCATTTCTAAATAAAATGAGTCCAGCATTAAATGCTTTAGTAAGTGCCTTACTAAAAATCTAATTGCGTCAAGTGATCAGTGAAAGTCAAAGTCAAAAAATCGGTGAAGATATTTTTGAGTGAAAATGACAAACCATTGAGGTGAACTCCCAAAGGGGCTGACGGAATAACCCTCCCTTGGTTCCTTTGCTGAAGACTGAATGTAATTCTGAATACACAACAGCCAAACACATGGAATGCAACAGCAAACAAAAAAAAAGCAGAAAGCGGTTTTACATGTAAGCTTTTGGGTGAAATGTAAAGTCTCCTCACAAACAGGAGGATGGCCTGGATTTTCCAGTGATCCCTTTTGACCCAAATGCTATGAAAGAAAAACAAAACAAAAACAAACTATGAATCAGATCACTTCTAAGTAATGGTCCCTCAAATGGAATGTTTTCTTAATCTGACTATTTCTGTAGTGCTGTCAAATCAGCCAGTCATATTTTCCTGGTACAGTTTGTCCTTTATTTACTTTTTATCCTTCTGGAAGTTTTCAATATTAAATTATACCTACATGTGCATTAATGGAAGTATTTTCCTGAGGAAAGAAATGTGATCGACTGGACACTATTTGTCATGCTGGTCATCTTCTGTTTTTCAGTTTGATTTATTTCCCTTCAGCCAGTAGGGCTGTTCCAAGAATTTCTAAGTGTTATTATCACTCATTTGAAAAGGTTATTACTTCACTGTATAACTACTTAATTTGCATACAATCTGGTCTCACTGATTGTGATGTATTTAACTGTCTGGATATTGCCTTTCTTCTTCTTTGGCAAATGCCCCACCTCCCAAAAAGGTTTTTCCAGGGAAGTGAGAATAAAAAGAAGGTAAGATTCTGACAACTGTGAACATGTGCTGAAAACTATCACAGAGAAATATGCATTCCCTTTTTGTGCCTCTTCCCTCCATGGTCTGCAGTTTATGTAACACAGTGTCAGATGGACTGTGGTCTGTAGAGAGGATTGAACAGCTTCAGGCAAGCCGAAGAGGAGTTCTTACATCTGAGGAGAAAAAAAAAAAAGGGGAAAAAAAAAAAAAAACAAAATGACGACAGAATCTTTTTCTTTAAAAAAGTTTTTTAAAAGGTTTTCTTAAGACACTTCAGTTTTATGACAGTTAAGATTTTTAGATGAAGAAAAAAGCCAAGTAGTTCTGCTTCACTGAAACTGTATTTCATTGGGAAAAAAACCCTGTTGTTTTGTTGGACTTTTCATAGTCAACTCAAGGCTTCTCAGCAGCACAAACAAAACTGAACTTTGTTGGTTCTAGGTGGAGGGGCAAACCTTCAGCCACAAGAAGGGAAATAGCAGAGAAAGGGATTGGCTGGAGTTGGAGAGATCTGGTGAATCGGGCCTATCATTCCTTGGAAGATAGGAAGGAAATCCTCATGGGATGGCTTTTCATGGGAGCTCCTTCCCCTTAGTCCGTAGTTTCTCCCCTGTGTCCTCACCCACCCCTTCCAGCAGCAGTGTCTGCCGCACAGCCAGCCCTTCCACAGCCTTTTGTCCAGGACCTGCACCTGCGCGCTGCGATACGCAGCCCCTCTGGTCCCTGTGGGGCAAGGACTCCCTACACCACGCAAGGAGAGAATTATCTGCCTTAGACCAAACAACCCACAGGTGGTGTCATGATCTTCCTAAGATCTGTAGCATAAGCAGAACGGTGGCAAAGCCACCCCGTAGCTGTGGGCTGTGTCCACTGCCCTGCCGTGGGGCGGATGGAGACTCAGAGCTGACTTTTTGGCAGGAGGCATAGCTGTGTGAGTATAAGCTCTGTGATTTGCAAACTCGCCCAAAACATAGGACACCTCAAACTGCCGCCTTTGCCGAAAGGGGAAAAAAAATAAATCATGTGGATTAAATTAATTAATAGGGATAAAATTAAATTAAATTAAAGGGGCCAAGTTTTACCCCTTCTTTAAATATGAGTATAAAAGGCCACAGGAAAACGGCACATCACAATTTCCTTGTAATGGCCTACTCACAGTAAAACTTAAATTGTACACTGGTCTGCAGATAACTGCATATCGTCATCATGAATAGTTAATGAATACTTAATAGTGTTTATCTATTCACTACAAAATGTCTGCCTGGCTCTCTACCATCAATGACCAGTGCAGACCAATTCCAGCCCGAATTTATATGGACTGGAAGGCTCCTCCCAGGTTGAACTCAGTTCCCAGCTATGACAGGAAACCACAAGCTATGTAAACAAATGGATATTTTGGTAACGGAGATATCCAACTTTGTATTTAGTAATTGTTAAAACAAATACGTATTCTGACCAATAATATGCAAAATTAATGCAGATAAAAGATTTATGGAAAAGTTGGTTGAAAATGCATAAGGAAAACATTTTGTCATGTATTTGCCAATTCCTATAGATTTTTTCAGAGATCCACGCTTACTTCCTCCTTGCATTGCGTATTTTGCCTTTTGCAGAGGTTTAATGATTCCAGTGTTAAGATGTTCCAAGTGTTAATTTTTTGATGGTTTTGGCATGTCTGTTTGATGCAGGATTAACAGTGAACAATATGAACTGAATCTGTATTTATATGGCTGGCAAATGTATCATATAATTTCAATGGAAATCACAGTTATACCACAATTATGCAAAGTGAATATTAGATTGTACTCTCAGATCTTCTGCTACTTAATATTTCCTTATTTCTCTGTTTAGATCATAGTTCATAAAGCCAAGAGACGCTTACATGCTTTTGAAAATGCCTGAAGTTCAGATTCCTTTTATCAAGGAGCAGCATCCACCCTCGCATTTCAGCCCTGTGGGAAAAGAAGCTCCATGTCTTTAGCTTTGACCAAGTGGTCTGCTCTTGACGTCTGTTCTAGAAGAGGAAGCAATGAGATCTTTCTCATACTTAAGCAAGTAGTACAGATGACACATAAAATTGGAATTCTGTTTCAAAGGAAAATTGCTGATTTGTTTCTGTGTAACCACTTGTACACAACAAACACCATGCAGATCCATTCACAAGACCAGGGCCTTTCTCAGGGGTGCAAACCGCAGAAGCAGAGAAGAAGATGATGGTTTTAACAGATGGCTGACAGAAGTGTTGAGCATTTGCTCCTTTTCCCTGCTGTCCCAATTGTCTATACAATTGCAGCTGAATCACACTACAGGATTGGTCCTCCTGGCTGATGATCAAAAAGAGGATTCACATGCACAGTTATTTAGATCTTTGTCCTGTTTTGGATTCCATAAATGTCTTGGTACTATGTCCCAGAAAGAGATACTACAAATGCTTAATTTCCATATTCATGTGTCATCTTCTGACTTCGAAGTTATCGATATTCTTGCAGAAAGTTTATCTTGAATATACCAGTTTCAGGAAGACACTCAGTAGCTTATAGAGTGAAAGCTGTAAGGGAAGCACCAAAATATTTTGTATTTTATCATGCACGACTTATTTAACTGAGTACCCAGACAGCTATTTCTGGCTTAAAGTATTGAAACTACCCATGATTCTTCAGACTTTCAAGGACAGCCACAGTATAACACAATAGGAAACATAATGGACCAAATCTCAGCTCTGCACATATTTAAGTACTATTTAGCCCTGCTTAAGCATTCATCTTGTGAACTGCTATCTCTTCAGACTATTCCATTTCTCATTTGGTTTGACACTCTCAGATTTCATTAAAGCCTGTTTTTATCAAGCTTTTTGGAGCCTCAAAGTAGAATTTCCCTTTTTGTTAGGATTTGGTGACAAGGAGCATTAATGTATTAGAAGATTTATTTTCCTTCTAGCATACAAAGGAATTATTTTGGTTGCTTCATCATAAGCATAGGGAAATCTGGTGTGGAAATCAATGTCCTTGCATTAATTGTACTGTATTAATGCAAAGTAATTAATTAATGGCATATTAATAATAGTCTTAATTCAGGTATCAATGTCTGAGTGCATTAAGGTCACGTTCTAGCCTATATCTTGTGCATCTGCCCACTTTCTTAACGATCCAGGCATAGGAACCCTAAATCCATTCCCTGTCTCCCCATGATCCTCTGGCACACATTTAAGACACAAATCACAGTTTTCAGAGGAATTTCAATTTTGTGAAAAAACAGTTTTGCAGTTTTCTCTATGAGCACCTTTAGTAATTGCTCTGCTTTGGGATGATGCTGGCCAGAAGCCATGCTGGAGACAGGGATGGAGCAGTCTGAGCTGAACAGATGTCACCAGCTCCTGGAGAAGATAAGGCACCTTCACAGATCGGGACAGCAGGAAAACTTTGAAACTCTTTGAAAAAAAAACACAAAACACAGAAATTATGCCTGTTACGCTAAAGGCCTTTTCCTATAAATCCTTACCAGCGAAAATCAAGTTTTATAAAAATCCAAAAGCAGCCAATGAGAAGATTTTACTCCTCAAATGAAGAAGGCTGAGAGATTTTGAACAGCTCAGCAATCAACTTCGCATTGACATTGATTTTATATGGAAAATTCATAAGTTGTATCATCCTGCATGGCACTATAAAACCATCAGATATTAGATAGGTAGGGAGACAGAGAGACATCTAGTTATTAACCTGAAGGAAGTCAAAGGAAAGCCTAGTTCACATCCTTTTATGCATCTGCAGTTACCCCAGGTATCTCTACCTCTATTGACCCATGTATATGCCCTGTATGATCTAAGTTTGAACTATTTATTTCTCCACAATGCCACGCCTTGTACATGGGTATATTCTCATACAGAATAATATTTATCACCTGCTCATACTCTTACTTAAATATAAGCCACCAATAAAATTTGAAAAAGAGCATACAATACAACTGTTGGTCATAGTGCTTTGTAAGAATTTCAAGAAATACCAGAGAATCAATGGGACAGACTTAAAAGGACAGGCCATATGCAGAAGTCATGCCATTTCCTTCTTGTTTCTAACAAACTAAAAACGACTGCCTAGACCTACACCTAAGAAATAAAACTAAAAAAAAATTAAATAAAAAAAAATGCTCAAAAAAACAGTGAGGTTATTTCCCAGCTACTTCAGATAAGCTTTCTCAGATGACAGAAAGATGACTGCTCTAAAGAAAAGCTGTCATTTAAATATAATAATATAGTTTTTGTCAGAGGTAGCAAATACATCCCGATTGCATTTCTTGTTGGATTGGCAATATATTATTGATGGACATGACCTTTAACCTGTGGTTTACTAGTGTCTTTTGGCAAAAGGAGCTTAAGCTGGAGATCATTCCCTGAATTTAGTTTGATTGACCAAACAGTCTGTGATTTACCTTATTAGGAAAGACATCTGACAGTGGAGACCGCGTCAGCATTCCAGATGAAAGCCGTTCACCACTGACCAGCTTGTGGAAATTACAGTACAGAATTTTAAAAGACGAACATTTCATTTTCACTGCAAAAGTCATTGCTTTATCCTATTTACATCTTGGAAGATGAGCATTACAGAGGTAGTACACAGGTCCTTTTCCTACTATATGCAACTTATACACGTACAGACTTCTTTGCACTTATGGTACAAATGGTAGATAAAAGTACAATATGTTTAAAATAATCTTATGCCGATTCAAATTTTATGGGACCAATCTTTGTCTCCTTCCTCACGCCTTACATGCTTAAAATCTTATTGCAAGGAGCATGAACATAGGCTATGTTTCTCTCAAAGGAAAAATCCAGTTATCAAAATGTTATGCTACAGAAAACCCAAATAAGAATATATTCACAGTCAATAATGGCCTTTTGCAAACTCCCCAGCACACTGAAGTTTTGTATAAGGTATTTTAGTAGTATAATTTCATCACAGGAACATAAATATAAATGTCACAAGCTTAAATGTTAGCAAACTTTCTAGACAGGAAAAAAAAAAAGAAGAAATATCCCTTTAAGCACTCAGACTTTTTTGGATTTGAAATGGAAATGAAGCACAGCTTGAACCATTGGATGCATGGCACCTCATTGGTTTCTGCTGGCCTTTGAAGAAGTCCTTACATGTTTTTCACCACCCTAAAACCCTGGCAGACCCAGGTTTACTGTTCAGCCCTCAGCTTAACATAGAGATGTGCTTTTGGGACCTATTGCAGATTGCTTTAATCATCTTTCTGGGAAAACTGGAAAGGATTATTCCCCATGCCACTGACATGCCTCTACAGTAACCCCATGTAACACCAAGGACAAAGCAGGAGAGACCAGGAGGTATCCGACCAGTTGTTGACATGAAGCAGGTTTCAGGGATGTCATATGGGTTCATCTTCCAGAAGGGCCTCAGCCTCCTTGTAAAGCTGAGCTGGAAGGATATGAGGAGCAAGACATCCCCAAAGCAAGCTGGGATGCCCCATCACGCCTGCGTGAGGAAAGGCATTAGGGGCCCAGCCAGGGAAAGGGGGAAAGGCAGCTATTCATCAAACAGAAACAGTTTTGTAAGGAAACATGATCCCCAATGTGAAGGTCACTGACTCCTGTCAGGTCCAGGACAATGGGGCCTGTGTGGTGGGCACAGCACAAATTTCACTCTGGTTTTCATACAAAAAAAAAAAAAAATATACAAATCTTTTGCTCTAAAGGACAAGTCAAATGTTGAATATTTTGAAAGGTAGTAATACTGTCAAATTTAATAACAAGAATTTAGAACCGATCTAGCTATTTCTACTCGGAACTAGAGGATGGATCAATAAGTTTTATTGTACTCATATATTAAAGCAGAATTTTAAGGACATTAGCTTCCAACATGAGAAATGCCTCAGATTGTTCCTTTTCTGTGACATACCTCAAGTAATGATTGAGTTTAGGGAGTATTACATTTTCAGCACCAATCTTAGAAGGCCTTGAAGGAGAGCTGGGAAAGGAAGAGCAGAGGAGATGGGTCTTCTCATTGCCAGACTGCCTGACCTGTCCTTTCGTGGGAGGCAGCCTTAGAGATACGCTGCCATTCTTCTGCTGCTTCAGGCACCAGCAGCAACACCGAGGGAGCCCTTTCTCTCCCATGAACGACATCAGGTGTTTTTTGTCTTCTGCCTCAGAGTTTCCCACTCAGCTGCCATCGTGCAACTGAAGACTCCCCTGAATCTTCCTGCAAATCTTCAGCAGTGTCAGCACTCCACCACCATGTGCCTCATCAGTACCCAGACCATCACAGCCCCCTTGCGGAAGACCCAGAAGCTTTAGCTCACAACGCTAAATGTATCAAAGCTCAGACGTCCATATGGACACAATTCTCGTGTGAAATGTCCAGAGGCCTGTGATCATCTCATCAGCAATTTCAGTATCTTTCTGCCCAGCCCCTCTGAGCCACAGGGTTGGCCACAACATCATTCCTGCATTCTCGCTAGCAGGAGGAATTACAATCTGCTCTCCAGCTCTCCACTAGGGCTTCAGTAACTCTCAGCTCCCTTTTACAGAAGTACAAAATATCTCTGTGTAGTTACTGTAGCTTCTGGTAGAAAGGTAGGGTGTATTTTATCTTGTATTTCAAATGTATTTTTTAGACTTAGAAAATTCTAAGCTCCCTTCCCTTCCCTGACCTGCCCCACCCTGCCTTTTTTCCTCTTTTTTTTTTATTTTTTGGCAGGGAAGTTCCAGATCATGTTGAACTCAAAGGATGAAAACCACAAGAATGCAAGAAAATCATTACAATCTTTGTTTAAATCACAGCCGTATGATGCCAAAAATATTTGCTCCTGGTATTTATTCCCTATTGTCAAAATCATTGCAAATAGCAGTCTATCTGAAACACATGGATTAAGTCACTGGCAGAAAGCAAAGTGACAGCCCTGTGAGCTGTATGAAGCATGCCACACTGACACTGGAGATTATCCACTTGCATTGCCTCAAAAATTATTTATGTTCATCACTGCTTCAAAGAAACAAGACAAGATGCTGATAAACCCAATAACAATTATCTGACCCACTATGCAAACAATATGAGTGACTCATTTAAACTAATATTTGAGATTGGCAGTACTAGCCATTTATTTTGGCAGTGCTCAACAAGAGATGAAACTCAAATGAAGTTGATTGAAGACAAATATTGATTACTCTGCCTTACACCACCATTTGTCCTGGAATGTAGCAGTCACATAAGAAATTAAATACCTGATTTTTATGTGTTTGTTTCCTCTGAATCAGAAACTGAGGTAATTCTGAAAGAAATTATTACAGTAAGAGATTCTGTTATATTTCACATTGAGAATGGACTCACCTCTAAGGTTTATTGCAAAACCCATTCCCAACCAACTCAGATGATCGTGATGATATCAAGCAGAAAAATACAGACAATGCCAAGTGAGTAAACTATCCAAAACTATTCTCCTACAGGTGTGCTTGCCTTTGTTTTTCAGGAGACCCTTCTGATCGGTGCAGAAAGAGCAAGGACCATCTTTACTTTTTGTGTTGTGCGAGCCTGGACTGCCAGGCTGTGGCATGGCTGGCCTCCTTGCTGAACCTGGGTGCAACAGGTCTCAGGATCTTGGCTTGAGCATGGGGAGCCTGTCAGTCCTAAAAATTTGAGTTTTAATTCTTGAAATGAGTCATGTGCTATTCTACAAAAAGAAAACACTTAAAAAAAGTAGTTATTTGTAAGCACATATGTGGGCTTCATATCCTTAAAATAGATTATTCGTGTAGGTGCAGTTAAGTATACGCCTAAAAGCTTTGCTCCAAAGAGATGGATTTAGACACATTAGCTGTATAAGCACTGTAATAACTAAGTCCCTGTATCTTATCTGATTGCCTTCAGAGCTTTAATATTTTGCACGCCAGCCTTTAGTGTTAGAGAATAACCCAGCACACGGTTTATAGAGATGACCTAGAGATGCTGTACTGCATGACACAGCAACTCTTTTTTTCCACACAAGCAAACAGCTGAAAAGGGTGAACCCCCACCTACTTTTGCATGAACTTTTGGCATGAGGCTGGATCTCCAAGACAACAAAAAACTCTGAATATAATGAAAAAAATGTTTTCGGCACTTCCATTTACCCTTTGTGTACTGTTCTGAAAACTATATTATTTTAATAAATAAAACTATATTCTTCCACTGTGAAAATACTGCCATGGCAATCAAGTAGATTTACCAGTGCCATGTATTCTCAAGTAAACAGGACCATAACAAAAGATGAAGTTCTTCCCTCAGTTGCTGGCTTTTCCTCAATTAAGATTTGAAACACCTTGTCACAAACTGTTGTGTTTTTTTTACTGGGTGTCAATTTTACAAGCATTCTGATATCAGTACTGAAAAACATTCTAAAGACGAAAAACTGAAAAAGAGATTAGAAGTACAAATCTCAGCTCCCTTCTCAAAAGCAAAAATGCAACACGGCAAAAGAGAAAATTTAATTATTAATCACGACCACATCATGCAGAAAAATCAGCTCAGTTTTTTTGTGTCAGCAAATGATTTCTTGCTGGAGATCAATGTTGTCATCTATTTTGTGTGTTTAACTTTCAAACAAAACTTGCTGCAAACTCATTTCAGATTTCAGGTTTCTTGACTCATAAAACAAATTCACTTGCATGTGATTGATTTCTAGTCAAGTGTGACTAATCAGTTTAATCACATACTACTGCTTTTTGAATGAATAGATAAGAATGCTTACCTTAAAAAATGCAAATTGTAAAAATTACTTCTAAGGTAAATTTTCAGACAATTTATAATTATGTGTGAAAAAATAATATTCTTATTAATAACCTCATAACTATGTGAACACTCATGCTCAACAGATGATTGACCATTGTAAATATGCAGAAAATTTTCCGTGTTTATTCACATAAATATCTTCAATTCATTGCCAGTGTATTTAGCCAGCTTAACCTCCTGGGTGGGTCTGTTTTGCAGCAAATCAATACTGTTTACATGTATAAGAATGCCGTCAAGACATATTTGACATGAAAAAGCCAATAAGAAAAAAACAGTAAAAAATTACATAAGCTAGCACTAATTTTATGAATCCTTATTTTGCTATTTAAGCTTTGAAGTAGCAATGTTTCACTAATAACATTTTAAATTATATATGAACACCTGGATGTATTTGTATTTTCCTGGTGGAACGCTCTGTAATATGGGAGCAGTACGTGGTGTGTGGATATAGGATAAGAACAAAGTACTTGATCCTTGCTTTCCCCAGAAGAGAAGACAAAAACAGGAGTTGAGTTCCTTTGTAAGGAGATGCTGGGGACTTTTTAAGTCACCATTTCAAGCTAGAACACAGCCTAAAAGTCAGCCACAAAAGCAAAAGTTTGGGCAAAGCTACAGTCACACCACCTAGTAACAACTACTTCGCCTCTTCAGAGGAGGGCTGCTGCTCCTTTTTAATTCTTCCAGAAATAAATATACGGCTCAGGTAGCACAGGAAGATGCAATGCCAATGCCAGAGGAAGAAAAGGCACGAGCTTGGAACACTGGGAGATTCACTACCCTCATTCTCAGGAGGAAAACCAAAATGTAAAAGTAGTTGGTGACTTCCCCCTGCTGGTAGTGAAGAGACCCATCTGTCTCCCAACCCTGATTATTGCTATCCAAAATGTTACTGACAACGTAAAGAGGCCCATCTGGGCTCCTGGTACATGTTCTCCTTCATGCAAAGACAAATGCCTCAATCAGGGAGAGCCTAAGCAGACCACAAGTGACTACAGTGCTCTGGCGGTGGCAAGGGTTACTCTCAGCAGCCCTCCTGGGAAAAAAATAACAGGGTTCAAACAGGGACAAACACAGCCTGAGGATAAATACAGCCATGCCAATAATGTCAGCAGTAGAGCTTTGCTTTCCTTAACCATGGAATGATGTTCTGTGAACTACTGAGTGAGGATAGACTCCCCCAGAAGAAGACAAAGAGTATCTTTGAACACTTGCAAATGCCATGAGAAATGTTTTAATTAGGAATGAGGACAGAGTGAGCAAATTCCTCCAGGTAAGTGTAAGCAGGACAGAAGTTTTAAAGTTAGTGGGACAAAGTTTTCCACAACAGAATCAAAAGTAAGATTTTTCTTTTGATTCTGAATCACCTGCTAATTAGAAATGCCTTGATTCTAATGCAAGAGACATGGGAAATAAATTTCAGAAGTAGAAAGTCCTAATACATAACCCAAGCCACTATTTGATTGGTAGAGAAAATTTGGTAGGCTATTTTTTTTTTATGCCAGGAATATTAATATGAAAGAAACAACCTAAATTCCTTTAAACATGCTTGTTGGCTACTAACAAAAGATTACGAAGTAATGGTCTTAAGCTACAACAGGAAAAAGGGGTATTAGAAGTGTAACAAAAACCATGGGCATGCTGTCGGCTCTTCAGCATCAGGAATGTTTAGGTACATTTCAAACATCTGTCAGGAAGAGCAAAAACGAAACTGATGCGGGGAGAGGCAGCGAGTAGATAAAATGAACTCCTGAGGTCTCTTCCAGCCAGCAGTTCTGTGATTTTCTGATCTCCCTGTAAAGATAAAGTGTGACTAAATCATTCAGGGAAGCACCAGACGTATTCAGAAAACAGGAATTTCATTTGGTGAAGAAATTCCAGGTCTGGTATTTTTTGTTTTCCTATCAGAAGGAAACCAAATTCACAAGATAAAGAGTCACTTCATTTGTGAGCTGATCACACAGCAGGTAGGTGACTTATGCAAGGCTACACGCAGCTCGGGACAAGGCTCTGCTTTGTCTGGTTGGGGGAAGGGTTTTTTTTGCCACGATTATATTGTCTCACTTTATTAAATGATGAAAGAACCCCTACCTGGCCCTTCAGTCTCCCATACTGTGTCTGGTTTCAGATGGATTTTTTTGACCAGATATTCTGTCTAGGGCCTGAAGACAACTATTGCAGCTGCAATTGTTTTTGCCATCTAAACAGATGCAGTATAGCAGAAGTTCTGGTTTCTCTCAGTTCATGGTTTCTGATATATAAAGTTTCATTTGAGAATTTCTCTTCTACTCCAGAAATGGTGTAATACGCTTTTTCAAGTCCATTTCGATGTCTTGTGACTGTGCTGTAATACTATAGTGTACAGACTAAAGTGCAATACTATGTTCTCATCCTTTGCTCACTGGTGAAAAGATTTCTTTGCAGCTCAGATTAGTTTAGTAGTAAGGAGTGACAAACTTTGCCCCCAGATCTTCCAAAGAATATATAGTTTCTACATGCTCTGAGTAACTGACTTTAACAGTTTACCTTCTGCAGAAGATATTAACTTCTATGGAAATGTGATAATCAGCCTCTGAGGCTTGCATGTAATGATTACCAAGTTGTATGCTTGTAACATGAGTGAAGAGAAATGATTCATGAGTGAAGAGAAATTATTCGTGTGTCTGTGAGTTGCTATAAAAGCATGCAAGATCAATCAATCTTCTCAATTCCTCTATTTTTGACAATGGGTTTCATGCTGCAATATTTAAGCTGGCCGTTCTTCTGATTTCTGAAAACATAATTAAAACTCTGCCTTTTTTTAATCATGCTTAAATTCCTTCGTGCTCAGTATGAAAAAAATACTTTTGTTTTGGTCTTCATTCTCTCATACCACTTTAGAAATGTGTCCTCAATATGATGGTGAGATATAGTCCTATGTTGCTATTTCTCTGGCCCCAAAGCACTTTGCAAACTATTGAGGTGCTGGATGCTATGGGAATTGACTTAATCAGGTTACAGAAGGGGTGGTGTGAACACTGCAGACTTAGATGGAGGCTGCATTGGGAGCATTTCATTGGCACTGAGACCTGCCTTTTTATGGAGAGAAATGCAGTAACAGTTTGCTCTGAAACAGAAAAGGAACATCATGTGCAGCCATAACAAAAGCATCCTTCAGTACAAACAAATGTATCAACAACCATAACAAGGCAATTTTAGTTTGCAGAAGAACTGCAAACTGTTGGATCTGAATTCAAAAAAGATGACATTTTGTTATTGGAAATTTCAAAGGATTTGAAACAACCTGACAGCTTCCTTTTTGTTGAACGTCCACAGACAGTAAATCCAGTACTGGGGGCTGCAGACAGATGCTCCTCGCTTCTAGAGAAATTTTACGAATAACGTTTTAATCCTTTCTTCAGGTTTTTTGGAGAATACTTCCATGCCTGCCTATGTCAGTAAAATATGCTTTGATTCCCTCCAGACCGGCCTGCAGCTATGTGATATATTTAGGCATGAAGCATTTAGCATTTGGGAAACTCAACACAGGAACAAGGTCTTTTGGTATGTCTTTCCTGCAAATACACCTTAGCCATCTTCCATTCCTACCTGCAGTTGTCTGTTAGTTGCTGAATCAAATTCCAGCTGAGTTGCATGTGTTGAAAGACTCAGGGATTAACAATAGGTTTAACAAAGATCTGAATGTAGTTTTCCTTACAGACGGTAAAATAAAGATGCGCCAGTTAAGTACTTCTGATTTAATTAGGATCATCTTTCTATATGGTCACACAAATGTGATAGAAGTTACTATATGAAATATCATATGCTTGCACTGCAAAACCAAGAAGAAATAAACTTCACATTCTTAAGAATACCACATAAATATGCTCACTTGCTCTAGGTGACCCTGCTTTGGCAGGGGGGTTGGACTAGATGATCTCCAGAGGTCCCTTCCAACCCCTACTGTTCTGTGACTCTGTGATTCTAGCAAATGTATGCTGATACTTTGTTAGCATAGTCATAATCCCAATAATAAAGACAAGATGGATGCTGAATATTTGAGATGTCTTCTTTTGAAAACAGTTAATTCTCTAACTAAATCCTCTGACACATTTATCTCCAAGCTATCTAATACATATATACTTTCATGGTATACCTCAGCTTCTAATGTTTTTACCCAAAATGTGGAAGCTGTCTCCAGCTCTACTGTCATCCCTCTCCTCAGATAGCAACTCTAGCTCTAGATTACATTCCATGATTGGCACAAATTAGGGTATAGATTTAAATACAAACTGAGATCACAAGCTAATATAAAAACCGGAAAGTCTCTATACTTATGTCTATGCTACCATCTTTGCTCCCTTCTCTTTCTTGTTTTCTGTAATGAAAAAAAAGACTTTTTAATATGAGGCTTAGTCTCAAAACCACTTTCTAACAGCATCTCATATACGTCAAAAGTAAATCCCTCACTGGATTCTCACACCTGTCTCCTTACTGGATTTAGGTCACATTATAGCCATCCCTATTTAAGATATGCTATTACAGAAATATTCTTGTATAAAAAAAAAAACCAAACAACCGTGGAGTTTTTTCTAAATCCCAGGGCTCATTTGCCAAGAGGAAACAGGGTCACTACTGTATTTCAAATTAGGCATTTAAGATTTACCTGCGTAGCACACATGCTGTATATCATCCGCCACCACCCTGAGGGAAAGAAATACATTATTTATGCAGCCTAGCAGTAGCTTTCTGCAAGTAAATGCCTATTGGGACTCCACAGGTTAGCTTCTTGTTTTAGAATATTTTTATGGCATTGCGTTATGTTAAGAAGGAAACTGTTCCAAGTAAAAAAATTAACTCAAACAGTAAGAATTTAGAAACTCCTTTTCCAATTGTAGTGCTGAATTTATTATGATCGATGGAGGCATTTACAGCTGATAGCTACTTCAGAAGACAAATGTTTCAGTATGACATGTGCTTTGACAGCCATTTGATTCTTTCATGACTTTCTCTGTTGGGCTGGGCTGGAAAATACATGTGACGGCTAAAGCTGTGCCCTCAGTAAGTAGGGGAGTGCATATATACATGCTTCCACAAAATTCACAGCATTGTAAGTATTGTGTACTCACTACCAGAGTTTGAATTTGGCTTGGGCACAATATGGAGGAGACACCTAACACTAGGGTTTCATATTAAAGTGTCTTGTCTTTACCGTTAAAAAACAAGATCTAAGCATTGTCTTCCAGGGCCAGTGTCTTCATTGCAGACAGGGTGCTGGGAGACACAGTGGACAGGGAGCGGGTGCAGAAGTTCAGCATGGGAAGCCATCTCCTAGGCAAGCTTTTGCCAGCAGCAGCAGCCCCAGCAGGAGCATAGGTCTCACCCAGCAGTCCACACACACACCTCACCGCCATGCATAGGGATTTCAGCTGGAGAGTTGATTGACCACCTCAGGACCACCTCCACCTCACAGGATTTAATCTCGGATCCACTGAAAATATCGGCAGGAGTCCCACAGACTCATATTGCACAGGACTGAGTCTTTAATGGGACATGGTATTAATATTAATGTATTTTGCCTGTATTTACTACAAGGGTTTCAATTTTTGTAGGAGATTCATATATATGCTCATCCAGTTAGCTAGTGTACTGTTAGTGCAGCTTTACCGAAGTCAATGAAGCTAAATTGATCTAAACCAAATTATCTTCATTAGTTTAATCTAGAAGAGGGTATGAATCACCTGTATGTAAATTAAACATATTTATATGTGACAAGGAGAAGCAATGAGCTTAACCTATTTTAAAAGTTCTTTCTGTCTTTCTTTGGAAGAACTGTATTTTATACAATATTCTTTGATCATAAAATTCAATCAAAACAACGTCTCGTTTGCTGAATGCCTGCTGTTCCAGCCTTCGTTGTCATCTTCACATAATTTTCAAAACATGTCAAACTGAAATTGTTTCTGATGGAGACAAATGTCCACTTGGGACTGCGATGAGATCATAGCAATCATTTCTACTTGTGACCTAAGCAGAAAACCACATTAACTTGCCATTTTTATTACTGCAAGTTTCACTTCCTATGAGCAACATTTATGTGGTCTCAGTGAGAGGGTATTAAAGCTTAGATCAAGTTAGGACCATAGCAATCCAATATAAGTGACCTTTCACTTCCTCTCAGCTGAAAACAGACCTTTCTGGAATAAAGCAGAAAAATGTCAGAGACCATCAATGTGTACTGTGTAGAGTGCTTGTGGGCTTCATGGTAGACACACCATGAATTAAGTTTTATTCACAGTTATCATATTTATGCTGTAAAATTTTGCACTCTTGCATATTTTAGCGTTTGTGCTTAATCTTAACCTCTTTTAATATCACAGCTACACAAAATATATGCCCAGTTCTGTGCCGTAGAAAATCTGAATTCCGTATGCCATAGAACTATTTTGTATGCTTGTTGTTCCCACTTTCCTGTGGAGAAACGAGTATTCCTTCTGCCTGAAGTATAACTGAGAACTGTCAGAGACATTCAAGACAAAGTGTCAGTCACCGGAAACCAAGTGCTGCTCATTCAGGAAATAAATTAAATATAGCCATACTGTGTCCATCTCACAAATCTCCTAATCCTGCACACATCTACCCAAATCCACACCTATTAATTACCAATTCATGGCCATCGTGACCCCAGTGAGAGCCTCCAAAGCGGCTTTATTCCCACAGTCTGAGCAGCACTCACATCTAAAATCCCCATCCCTCTGCTCTGTTTCTCTTCCTTGTTCACCTTTGATAGTCTTCATCTTTCAAGAAGTCCTTACTAAAAAGTCATTGGCTTGAGCCTAGGTTGAAGACCTAGGAAATTAAATCATCTGGATGCTTAGTGAGGCAGTGAGTTCAACAGATGGACTTAAAGTAAGAGTTCATTGGGTCTACGGAGGGCAGAAAGGAAAAAAAAAATAATGCAGTAACAATTCACAAGTGGCAAATTACCATTAACATCAACAAAGCTCTCTGGTAGTGGTCCAAAGCCAAGTCCTTCTCTGAAAACTGCATGACTGGGCAGCTGTTTGCTCCTCCTGTTCCCTCTTACAGCTCGCTCACTACTGGCTGCCTCGAGGAAGGGAAGAGAACGAGTTTTGGAGTCCCTCAGCAGCCTGCCCCATTTGAGGCTTCAGGGAGAGGAGAGCCTCTCTGCACGGCTCCCATCCTAATAAATTATTTGTTATTCCTGCAAATTCCTGTTTTGCGCTATTCCTGCTCAAAGCTGCTGCTGCTGGTTGCCCCCCTTCACCAGTTCCCCACCAATCACCTCTTGCTGAGATTTCTGGTATTCCTGCAAATCGTATTTGCTTCTAATCATCCTTGCTGGCCATGGCCTTTTTGCAGTCATTTAAATTAGCCAGGTTCACCGTATTGCTTTAACATCCACTCCGTTGGCTGGACTCCTCTGCTGTTACTGTGGCTTGCTGAGCCATTCCTTGCACAGAAGCCTCTGGCACCATTTCAGCTCCTGAGAAAGGAGGCACTGATAGGCACGATCCATTCAGCATCCATGGTGCAGTTGACATGTTCAGTATGGAATATTTTCTCTTTTTTCCAAAAAATTAATTCTCAGAATTCTTTGTGCAGTTTTACTGCTGGCCAGGCTGCAGCCGTAGATCACACTGCGAGCCCTCACCCCAGGCTCTCTGAAAATTGTTTGCCTATGCTTTTCACAACCTGATTATGAATGACATCATATCTTTCCCTCAACTTTATAACAGAACTGTTTTTAATAGAAGTGTCACATGCCATTGCCAAGCTGTGTGAAAGCTGGACTTGTTTCTGCCTGTGTGTTGGCCCGCTTTATCCACTGACCGCCTCTGTTTTTCACCATGGCCCTCAGCACCCGTAGGAAGAGTGTTTTTCCAGTCTCTGGGGAGCAACAGCTCTTCTTGCTCAGGCTTCAGTCCACCAGCCTGCATAGTTACACGATGTAATATGAGGAACTCCACTACTGTTGCTACGATTAGTCTAGACTTTCACCAGTGCATTAAAAAAAAAAACCAAACTGGTCTAGAGAGAGTTTGATATGGTGGATTAGATACGCGTTGCCAGCCTAGTATAGAGTTTTAGTACAAAAAATTAAGGCTCGGTTTGCTATGCTCTGGTTTTGGAGTAGGAGAAAACCTGATGTAAGTTCTACTGCTGCTGCAAATCACGCAGAAGACCTTACTGACCCATGGATAGCGAATTTAATGGATTGCAGAACTGATTCTTAATGCCTGCTGTAGCCAATCTGCAGATCCTGCGCTCACTGTGAGGCAAGATGGGTAGGAAACTTCAGTGGTTACAGGTTCAGGTTCATAAAAACCACCCTTTAGACTGCCTTCCCAGAGAAATCAATTTGGCAATTTTCATTATTTCTAAGTTGTGATTGTACAGACCATGCAGAAAGGAAAAAAGTCTGTGCCCTCTGCCTCTATTTTTCTTCTGCCTTGTATTTGCAGGCATTTGTTCTTTAATTCCTTATATAGTAAAAGAAACACCAAATGAGTTCCCAAACACACTACATGGAGCTTTTGAAGCCTATATACATAAAAATAGTGATTTATGGCTTGACACTGTAGCAGACTTCTCTGAAAATGGTTTCTATTAAAAGAAAATTTGTGTTACCAAAAATAAATCTCTTCTGAAATGAGCGAAGAAAAGAGTTGATGTGGGAGGGAAACCAAAAGCAAACAACAAAAGGAAATGAAATCCTGGGAAAACAGAACAAATTAAACCAAAACAATCAGGTTCAAGTTTCCAGAGTTGCAGGCTGGGTTATTGCTGTTATTGTTCTTGAATTTCAGTTTCAGGAATGTTTGACTGGTTAAGTGGTTTCTGCATTTCCCCTCTTTAACTCAATTTTTAGAAAGTCCATGAGAACATCTATCTTTCTACTTCATCCTGATTAGCTCGTGCTTCTTCTCTGTCCCAGATGTGCTGAACTTTGCTTTGGTGGCCAAATATCACCACCAATTTGAAAGTCCCAGCTCCAGGACAATGACCATTGTCTCCAACTATAGCACTAATTCACTTAACTATGTAGTTAACAGTAAGAGAAACAGAAACTTGCCTGGATTTGAAGATGGGTGAAAATAACTACTTTGAGCAGATAAGCAAAAGGCAAGTTTATGTATCTAGACAGAGATCCTCCGTGTTTGGTTGAGAACCACTGTGAAAATGTAAAAAAACCCAACCTGTAAACTTGTTGTAACATCTCTACTCTCACTGTAATGAACTTCCACGGCCCATTTTCACTGGCTTCTGTAAACAAAGGGAAAATGCCTGCAAAATACAGTGTAGAACTTCTGAGTGTGAGGGTCTCTTCTGTATTCTTTGGCACTTTTCTTGTATCGATTTCTCAATAATCTATTTCTGAAAGAAGAATCAATTTGTGGATGTAATATTTGAAACTGTGGGATGGAAAATTTTGGGTTTGTCTTCATTAGTCAATTGACTGATCTCTACTAGTATTCTGAAGCCATTTCACCAAAGATTAGAGCTCCTTAACGCTGCAAATTTAGAAGGCAGAGCAGCCCTGTCCGTAAGGCCTGTCCCAAAACAAGTAAAACTAAAATTCAATATTGTGGCTTTTATTGTGGAATAATACTAATCCAAAATGAGATCTCGAGTATCAGAGAAGTTTAGTGTAGAATACTTATCGTTTAATAGGAATTACAGTTAAATTTTGAAGAAATAATTAATATTTTCTAAGGGGCATTTAAATAAGATAAGAGTGCTGTTTTCATTCTTACTTTTATACTCTTTCAGATAACTTTTATGTTCCTCTTACCAAGAAAAGTACTTCCTTTATACTCAAAAGAAAATTAACTCTGTCATATGCACAGCTTTTCTTCTCCTGGGATTTGCAAAAAACCCAACATAGTTATGTTCCTCAGAGAGATTAAATTACATTACGAAAGTGTCATGGCCACTTAATATATTTGTATTCAACTCCAATTTCTAGTGGCTTGGATGTTGCTACTGCTGTTCTCTGTAGGCAAAATAAATGCATTCAGGGCTCAGGACTGCCACAGATATTTACTGTTCTCCTAGAGTGTATCTTTTGATGTTTTCACAGA
>VWZL01001804.1:27890-74462 GCA_013396915.1 Stercorarius parasiticus | reverse complement strand
AAAGGGGCAAAAAAAAAAAAGCATAATTTATCAATGCTTGTTGCTATACATAATGCGCAATACATCATTCTGGCATAGTAAAGACACAGAACCATGCAAAGCATAAGGTTCAGTTATACTTATAAGAATATATCCAGAAATCAAAGACTACATTATGCACTTCAGATGGATTTGTTTGCATGGCTCACAGAAACAAG
Organism: Stercorarius parasiticus; assembly: GCA_013396915.1. Lineage (NCBI taxonomy): Eukaryota > Metazoa > Chordata > Aves > Charadriiformes > Stercorariidae > Stercorarius > Stercorarius parasiticus. Next base: position 74,265 of record VWZL01001804.1, on the reverse strand, counting down.
AAATCGTGGTTGGAGCAGTGGGAGGAGATGTTTAGGTGAAAAGGTGAAAAAGGGATGGGAAAAAGGAAAGTAACAGAAACTGTGCTGCAATACAATGGGTCATATGACTGTATGTGCCATTCTAGTTGTGTGCCTCAAAATATTCATCCAAAGATTTTGTGGGGTAGCAAGTGGAAGCAAATACATAGGTTTGTTTATGTAAGGGTCTTTCAGATTGTTAAACTTTCAGAGCTTCGCCCGTTTGGCTCGTCTTTCACACCCTTTATACAAAGGCTCTAATTTCAAGTGCTACTTCACTGTCCCAGGCGTGAGCCGGCACCCTCACTTTATACAGCTCTTCCTAGGAGCCAGGCTTCCTTTGGACACCCTAGAAGGGACCTGGGTGCGGTGGGAGCTGGAGTAAAGCATCCAAGTGTTCACTCTCTCTTCCAAAGAAGGCGCACACCAGAACTGCAGTCAGTTCTCTTCAGTGACGTTCAACATTTTCCAAATCCATTGGTCTTAATGCTGCATCCTTCAGGCCTGGGAAAATAAGTGGAAAACACTGAATATTAGTGGTGAGACAGAAGATCAGAAGAGAGACTTGTCCCCTCTCAAAAAAAAAACAAAAACAAAAACAAAAACAAAAAAACCAAACCCAACAAAAAAACAGAGCAGAAAAGAAACAGAGAGACAGGTAAAGAAACAGAGAGACAGGTAAAGAAACAGGAACGTGGTCAACGTGAAATTGAGAGTCCCCTATGAATACTTCGGGGAAAAAAGAGGCTTTTGTCAGTAAGAAAATAAATTAAAAGGTTTCCACAGTGGTAGAGGCTCAGGCATCTTTCCAGCTGCCTCTCAGCAATTTTAGGAGCCAAAAAGAAGTGCTCAATAATACAGGAATGAAATGATGATCCTTTCTTTTTTCCTTCTTATGAAAAAGTTTTGAGTGTTGGAGTTTCAACTGTTCCTTACATAGAATGAACTACAGGGGAAAATACACAGGTGGAAGTCTGTAATACACTCAGGAAAATGTAGGCAGAGATGATCTATTTTTAGTCAGTACCTTTAAGAATAAGAAAGCATTGTACATAAAATCTAGTTTTGATTTAATTTTGTTGAAAGATGTCTCCTGAAAAATTTGAAATACCAATTTTAAGAAAAATTCTGTTGAGAGGCTGTGTTTTTGAACCCAGACTTACCTAGATCATTTATCATCAAAGATTATTGCCTTAAAAGTATGAACTCTGCTTATTTCCACCTGAAGCCATCAGTTTGTTTGCAACACCACGCTTTGTTGCCATGGAGCCATCTATGAGAGCATAGAAAGGGATTTCAGCTTGTGATGGTCTGACTACGGAAAGTTCCACCCTTTAGTTTGGATAAATATCAACATTCAGATGTTAAATTATGCAAATCTTCTCTCAATTAACTAATCTTTTGGAAATTGCTTGCCATCTCCCTTTGACCCTTCATCAGTTTCTCCTTCCCCACAGTCATTCATTCATGCCAGCACCCTGTAACACAGCAGCATGATGCAGTGCCTCCTCCCTAATTTGTCATCTTACTACACACTGCCCACACTTGGATGGCTCCCAAAATCTCTGTGAGTCCTGACAGCACGCTGGAGCTCTGCTAAGCCCTTTCTTCTTTTACTGCTCTGATCCTGTACAATGCCAAGAATTTTATGTACACTCAAAAGTATCATACTGTAATTAGTTCTGGTTTGTCTCATTAGAGGCAGCCACAACATTATGAGCACTGACAATTTAATCATGACTTTCATGGCATTTACTATCACTAAAGACCCTTGAGTGCAATGATTGCAAATGAGTGTCTATGTCATTAAGAGGTCATTGCACTTCTAAGTCTATGATTTCAAAGACAATCTGAAAGTTATGAGCCTGGTCTCTCTGAAAGGCTCAGTAGCCAAAGATTATTTTTTGTATATAATCCAAAATAGCTTTCATATAAAAAGCCTCATGGTTTCAGGGTCATGTGCCCTAATATTTTTTTTAATCTCTGAGGTTAGTAGCAGCACCGCAACTTACGTTTAATATCTTCAAGAATGTTGCAACAGATGGAAACATAGCCGACAGCAATGCACACAAGGTGAGCATAGTGCTATTGTGGAATCATTAGGCTGCATGGTCTACCGAAAAGTTAGAGAAAGGAAAGAGTTAAACAAAAATGGACTTTGCTGGAATCAGAAAAAGCAAGGAGCAGAAAGGATCTGCTTCCATGAAGACTTATCTGATGTTTAATTCAGGGCTAAATTATGTTGAGGGTTTTATGTAAAGATCGATGACATCAACAGAATACTGAAAACAATTAAGATCTTAGATCATTTTGTGTGCTTGTGTGTCATTTATAGTTCATGCTATCCTACCAAAATCATTAGCAGGTTCAAGTGGATGTTTGGCAGAAATTTTACAGAAATATTACCACACTATGCAGCAGTGGTTAGGGACAATTGGAGATCAATACAAATGGAAAGGAAAGTTAGTTCCCTAAATGTCAGTACATTTCAGTGCCTCCAAACTCCTTACAAAAGGATCTTTAAGTGGAAGCAGACCACTGTTTTGTTTCTCATAGGTCTTTTTCTTATTTCTTTTCTTAAAACAATCCTTCAACATTATAAAACTTTTCAAATAAAGTTTCAGTAAACACTCCATAACAGATAATCATAGAATCATAGAATCATAGAATGGTTTGGGTTGGAAGGGACCTCAAAGATCATCTAGTTCCAACCCCCCTGCCGTGGGCAGGGACATCTCCCACTAGACAAGGTTGCTCACAGCCCCGTCCAGTCTGGCCTTAAAAACTTCCAGGGATGGGGCTTCCACCACCTCTCTGGGCAACCTGTTCCAGTGTCTCACCACCCTCACGGTGAAGAACTTCTTCCTAACGTCCAGTCTGAATCGTCCTATCTCTAGTTTTAATCCATTCCCTCTAGTCTTCCCACGACCCGACATCCTAAAAAGTCCCTCACCAGCTTACTTGTAGGCCCCCTTAAGATACTGGTAGGCCACTATAAGGTCTCCTCGGACCCTTCTTTTCTCCATACTGAACAACCCCAACTCTCTCAGCCTGTCCTCATAGGAGAGNTGCACTTGGTCTTGTTGAACTTCATGAGGTTGGCATGGGCCCACCTCTCCAGCCTGTCAAGGTCCTTCTGGATGGCATCCCTTCCCTCCAGCCTGTCAGCCGCCCCACACAGCTTGGTGTCATTGGCATACTTGCTGAGGGTGCACTCTATGGCACTGTCCATGTCACTGACGAAGATGTTAAACAAGACCAGTCCCAGTACTGATCTTTGAGGGACTCCATTTGTCACTGGCCTCCACCTGGACATGGACCCATTGACAGCCACTCTTTGGGTGCGGCTGTCAAGCCAGTTCTTTATCCACTGAATTGTCCGTCCATCAAACCCATATTTTATCAGCTTGGAGACCAGGATATCATGCAGGACAGTGTCAAAGGCTTTGCTCAGGTCTAGGTAAATGATGTCAGTTGCTCTCTCCTTGTCTATTGATGTTGTGACCTTGTGATAGAAGGCCACCAGGTTTGTCAGGCACGATTTGCCCTTGGTGAAGCCATGTTGATTGTACCCAATCACCTCTTTGTTATTCTTCTGCCTCAGCAGTGCCTCCAGGAGGATCTGCTCCATAATCTTACCAGGCATGGAGGTGAGACTGACTGGCCTATAGTTCCTTGGTTCTTCCTTCTTTCCCTTTTTGAAAATAGGGATTATGTTTCCCCTTTTCCAGTCAGTGGGGACTTCATCAATAATACAGAAATGAACCTGATTTCCGTTAGATACATGTTGTTGCACTTTCAAAGAATGATGTTTTGCTTTTGTCGACAACCAAAGAACAGCATTACGGATAAATAAATGGGCTATAATATTTTCTTGCTAACTTTCTTATGTATCTGATGCATATCATGGGAAAATAGCTTCTTTTCATAAACCAGACAAGATATTTTTTCATCAAGTTTGCAATGTATGCGTACTGCTCCAACAAGTTTAGATATACATTAATTGTAAATCTTACCCTCTGCCAATGGCAGTAAGATCAAGAGAGACCTAAAGGACATGTAGAAAGTGGGTAAACCAGGAAATGTAAACATAATGCTGTAACACATGCTGCTCAGCACCACAAGCCAGAAATCTCAACCTTTTTTCATCCTTTCAGCTGAACTATTATTCTATTTAAAGAAAATTGACCAGATTTCAACTTTGTACTCCACATGGTGGACATTTGTGTCAGTATAAGACAAGAATTTGGTTTCAAGACAATTAATTCCAGGATCTGGAATTACTCCTTACTGTACTTTTTGAGATAAAAAGATAACATACAGAACAGAACACAGTCATGAACAGCAGTTTGTTTCTTATTAAAATTACTTGGACCTAATTCCTCAGACTTTTTGTTTTCACTAATATCTTTCACCGGATGAATGTTTTCCCAGCTTTTCATCCACAGTGTTGACATCTCTCACATCTGTGAGCAGTCATTTTTGACCCATCTTCACTTTTTCTCATATATTACACTCATATTTTCCCAAAAGCTAGCTTGTGTCTGAATCGTGGTTTCTTTCAAAATAATCTGGCTTACTTTCATACTTATAGATTTTATTATTTTGCTATTTTGAACCATACCTGTTATACTGTGGAAGGAAAACCAAATGTATCTGCAGGTACATAAGAAAGACTTCACTGAAATACGAAGCTATTTTAAAATTTTTAACGGAAAATGGTGAAATCCATAAGCAACACACATTTCCGCAGTTTTTTTAAAACTGGTTGTTAGATTTGGACTATATTGTCAAAGTCTAACTATATGGAAAGAACTACTCCAGGTCTATCCATTGCCATTAGTATTTAAAGTTCTTCAGCACATTTGACAATAATAGTTACTTTATTCTGAGTTCATATATTTTCCCTTTCATATACTTCATATATAGTTTCACATACTTTCCCCTTACCCCTCTATTTTCCCACAGTTGTCCCTCTCCAAATTACCTAAATCCATCCCTTTCCTATCCTAAACAGAATCACACAGAATCCCAGAATGGTTCGGGTTGGAAGGGACCTTAAAGATCATTTAGTTCCAAGGCCCTGGGCAGGGACACCTCCCACTAGGCCAGGCTGCTCAAAGCCTCATCCAGCCTGGCCTTGAACACCTCCAGGGATGGGGCATCAACAGCTTCCCTGGGCAACCTGTTCCAGTGCCTCACCACCCTCATAGTAAAGAATGGGATTTTCATCCCATAGTCCTGTGCTATCCTGAAATGCTCTTCCTCTGCACACCATGATGTGTACCACACATCACAAACCCCTCAGTCCAAAAGGTGCTCTGTTGTTGACCCATTGTGATGGGTGCCACACTTGGACACTGGGGCTCAGGTTATGCTAAGACAACCCTGGGATAGCCTGGTCAGGGTGTCCCTTCTTCTGAGTTCTTAATTTGCATATCCCCTCTGAAACTGTCTAATGCCTCCTGTGATGGGCCTGGGAGCAGTTCAGCAGGGTAATATTTAAGCTCCTGTTCCTGCCAAAAGCTCCTTTGTGGGTGTGCAGAAGAGTTTTTATCACATAACCTAAGAGTCTCTACTTCTCATAATCCTTGAAAAGGATTGGAAAATCGGAAAAGTTTGGAAATTGACTTTTGAACATCTCCTCATTGCATGGGGGGATGACAAAAGAACAAAAGCAACTTGCTTGATGCTAAAAAGTGAAGAGAAATTGAACAGGAAATAGGACTGGAAGTGATGTGAGATGTTTTAATATAATTTTTGATTTTTCATACGGCTTTGATTCCAGATTACATTTCAGTATTTCTGGAATACTGACTATGTTAATTACACTGTCTAAACCCAGTAAAATCAAGAGGTTAGCGATTATTTGGTCTCATGGGTTTAGAAAGCAAAAAAGAAAAGCTATTTTCAGAGGGCATTTTTTAATTCAAGTCATGAAAAGAATTGTTTTACTTCCATTTTTCAAAAATAATAATTGCAGCACCAACACAGAACTGTTAAACTGTTGTGCTGTGGAATAAACTTTGGGATTTTGGCATAAAGGTATGTACACAGGATTTAGAACAGAACTTTCCAAAAGGGTCCCTAAAATGCTGAATGACTAGTGTGCACCAATATCTTTCAAACTTACAAGAATGAAAGTCTTTTGCTTTATACTATGTCAAGTTATAACTCAATGTTTGAATGTTCTTAATTGTTGAAGTATGTGCAACCTCAAGCTTGCTTGTAAAACGTTTCAAAAATCTTTTTAGTCTTTATAGTTTTTTCAGGGTTAACACAGGTTTGTTTTTTCCTCAGGAGAGACGGATGTCGGTATGCAAATATGGAATGAGATCACTAACTAGAAGTGATCAAATTAATTTAGAGAAGGGTGACTAAAAACAAAAAAAAAGATGATTGAAGTTGAAACAGGAGACAAAAACGGTAGTGACATAGAACATGAAAGAATAAGCAGAAATATCAAAGGTAAGCATGGGTGACTATTAAAGAAAAATAGAAGTTTCACAAAGAATGCATAAAAAAGTGCCTGCAAACCACAGGCAAAGAATTCTGACTGGATCCTTCTACCAAATTAAATTTTTTGCAGACTAGTTGTCCTGGAATTCTAGAATGGAAATTAGCTTAAAAAAAAGAAGGGGAAAAAAAATCTGCTGTCCTCGATTCCCCTTGTACTTCTTTGGCACCGTTTGTTTTCCTTAGCCCTTGTACATAAAGAAAACTCTTTTCGTTCCTTGAAGGCCTGTTTGTTCACTGGCAACTGGCAACTGCTTTGCTTATGCTCTTACCAAGGGCTACATCACTTTGAAAACCTCAGCCCTGCTGGAGCAGTTCTTCCCTGAGGTGAACCTTGCAAACTTTGAAGAAAAATGTCAAGCAAGAGGGAAACTGAGCAGAAAATGATTGTGTAATGGACAGTGAATAGCTAAGAACAAAAAGGCCATCAGCTATGGATGGACTAAGTAGAATTTCAGGCAACCAGAGGTGGTTTCTTCTCTACTTCTCTGGTTAGTATGGATCAAAGAGACTTAAAATACTCTCTTTATTATGCGATTAGAGCAATCTGCACTTGCTGACCCTCCAGAGGTCCCTTCCATCCTCTACTACTCTGTGATCCTGTGCTACTAACCCTTGCATAATGTCTGCATTTAATGAAAGAGTGATCTAAGTACTTTTACACATATGTTCTCTTTGTCTCTCCATATACTCTTTTGACTTAACGTTTGCTGTTTATATGCTGCAGTGGCCTTTTCTACCATGTAAATTCCCTGATTCCTTGCCTCCCCTTTCCCACAAACACAGAGTCTTTGTTCCCATTCTGTGGTCACAGAATCAGAGAATCATGGAATGGTTGAGATTGGGAGAGACCTCTGGAGGTCATCTTGTCCAGCCCCCTGCTCAATTAGGGCCATCTAAAGCCAATTGCCCAGGACCGTGTCCAGATGGTTTTTGAATATCTCCAGACATGGAGACTCCATAATTTCCCTGGGCAACCTGTCCCGGTGTGTGGTCACCATCACAATGAAAAAGTGTATCCAGATGTTCAGAGGGAACCTCCTGTGTTTCAGTTTGTGCCCACTGCATCTGGTCCTGTCATTGGGCACCACTGAAAAGAGCCTGGCTCTGTCCCCTTTGCATTTTCCCATCGGCTATTTATAAACATCGATGAATTCTCCCCCGAGCCTTCTCTTCAATCCTTCTCTCTCTCTCTGTGGGTAACACAGAATTTGAAATGGAAATTCCTGCTGTGCTGGAATTGTGAATGATTTGTGAAATAGACAAAAGCAGCTGTTTCTGCTCCTTGTAAAATGTGCATCGTTACTTGTCACTTTTGGATATTAATTTTTAAACATGTGCTGATTTCTGCCTATTTTGCAGATTTACAGAATACTATTGTCAGCTGAGTTATGACTTCAAAAATTAAGGTATCATTAATTTGTTTCATTGGAATGAAGGTCTTTGTTCCTACATCATTTAAACATATAACAGTGATAGGGTTTCTGCCTTGGGAGACCTGCTGCTTATCAAACAACAAAATATGTCTCCTGGGGGACTTGTTTGTGTTTTATATATGTGTGTGTGTGTGTGTGTAACCTGTAACCTTTCTAAGAAACACTTAAATTGCATCAACATTTTTTTAAAAAGACTTTTTCAGAAATTTTTCATTTGCAAAACAGTTAAGAAAGCTGGAAAATATTTACTGAAGGTTTGTGCTAATTCAAAATACTGCCACATGTAAATCCAGATAATTAATCATTAAATTCAATGACCTACTGGCCATTAGGATTAGGGTTCTGATTCTAAGATTTGGGACAGCACTTAACACTTGTAAGAGCCAAATAAAAAGATGATACTGATATCACCCAGCTTGAAAACTGAGGCCAGTTTGTGTAAAGGTAGGGTCAAGTGTAGCAGTAAGCCCAGGCAGATGTCAGGGCCTGGGGATCCTACCAGGAGGAGCAGGATGGAAAAGATGCCAAGTCTGAGGAGCAAGAGAAGAGAGAGCTGCTCTTTGCTAAACCAAGTGTAATTGGCTTGATTCTGGAAAAGTGTCAGGAGCAACGAGGCACAGGGCACGAGGAGACTCATAACAAGGTATTCAAGAACCAGCTGTGATTTCAACACCTGTTTGAAAAATTGAAGCAAAACATCTTCAGCACAACCTGGCTCAAAAAAGAAGTGCCATGTAGACAGGTTTTTTAACAAGCTTGTTTGTTTTTCCAATGAACCTTATCTTAGGATGCAGGAGGGTTTGGAAACAAGCAAAGTTCTGTGTATTCTGGAGATTCTGCAAGAAGAAATCACAGTACAAAGGCTGCAGTTCAGTTTGATTTCCACTATTGCCTTTAGCACATCATTGTTTTTTAACAGATCTGCAGCTTTAAGTCAATCCTGAGCATTGCAAAATATCAATCAAACAAACAAACAAAGAAAACCCCAAACAAAAATGTGTTGAATCACAAAAATTAAACCCAGCTAGAATAGATAGCTCTGCTGTTATTTCCATTCCAAGTTTTCTTTAGTTTCTAACAGAAAGAACTATTAAAGTGCATAGACTAGCAGAGCTTCTATTTGATTCAGAAGTAAAATTTTTCCTCTTCTTTCTGAAAATCTTATGTCTGCTCAATGTAAGTCAGGCAATGATTCCTGTTCTAGTACTCTTCAGTCATGTCTATTTGCTATGGCAGAGAACCAGACAGTGGAACTCAACTGACTATGCTATTAAAATGTAATAATCTGTTGGATTTTTTTTTTTATTTTTTTTTTTTTTTTGGCCAGGAACATCTAATAACAATTCCCTAACACAGATCAGGAGTTACAATGGGCCACAGGCCATTCCCGAAAGGTAACTCAGATGTGATTTGGAAACCAAGGGAGTTTAATAGTATGGTCAAACTGTGCCAATTGGCATTACTGCCAGAAAATGGGTCCTGGGACAGCTAAGCTAATTAGAGACTGAACTAAGTGACAATAAAGTACAGAGGAGTGCATGTATAAATAATACTTCAAGATGCTAAATACAGGCAAGAACTCTTACTGAATTTTTAATAGTAAGCAATTACTTTAAACGTTCAAAAAAAGTTGTCTAACAGATCAGTTAGATGGAAAGATTGACTTTAGGAAGACTGAATGACTGAAGATATTGCAGTTTAAGTACTGCCTTATTTAGAATGCATCTAGTCCTCTGATCGATTCATAATGCAATACAGAGTTTTGGCATACTCTCTTTGTTTCAACTGTATGCTTGTTTATTTTTGGTTGGGTTTGGCTTAGGAAGATTTTTTTAATTATTATTTATTTAGTAATGAAGAACTGAAGCCCACTTTAGGCAATGTATTCTTTGCGTTCCATCTCTCCACTTACCCAAAATGAGTATGCCATTGTTGACCTAAGCCAGCTACGTTCTGAGTGAAAATAGAAGTTTAATTCAGTGGATATCACATTTTGTCTTCTTTCCCAGCCTGATAACTTCAAATTTAATTTTTGAGTGGTTTATCTTAGTGCATCCAAATATATTTTAACATGTTAATTCTGAGCCAAGAAAAGGTCTCCTTTTGTTTTATTTCACTTATACTTCAAAGACACTTGTGCAATATAAATGAATTTTAGGCAATAGTCCTTCATAGATCAGATATAAGCAGAATGCAAGTGGTAGATTCCACTGTTTAGGACCAAATTCAGTTATGTGGGATGGTTTCAATTTAAAAAGACTTACTGTCTACATTCAGAAAAGAAGGTTTCAACAATGCAGTGCATTCCTGTAACAGGTACATTAACTGCTGGCAACAAGGTGGGGTAGGGGAAGAAATGTCTGTAGCTGAATGGAAAGGTACTTCTGAAACCTCAGATTTTATGGTATAGGATAGGTTATAGGATATGGACCTTGGACTTGAAGGATGAAAGCAAGCCTCTAGAATGCAGCATCTGAAGAAGAATGTATGGAGGGAGACTGTACTCTGGGGAAGTAGAGGAAGCATGGAAAAGACAGGAGAAGAAGAGGCCTAAGGGCTCTCACGAAGCTTAAAGGAGACATGAAAGTGGGAAAAGAAAGGAGAAGCAAATTGAATAAACCTCTGCAAGAAAAATCCATGCCATTCACATCTTCATGTATTTGTTGGGAAAAGCAATGTATGAACAGCCCATATAATTTCTGTTTTTTCTTTCCCTTGTTAAAATTTTATTTTCTTTTTCCACCTTTGAATGGTGTTACAATGATGTCTTCTTTTTCTTGCTTTCCAGCTTTCACACCTTTCTCCCTCTGTAGATTCATCTGAGGGTTGCTTGTTCTATGAATGTCAGTTAGATTTCCCTGTCCTTGAATACTCCCATATAGCATGCTTATATTGGTTATGTTTATGAACAGTAGGAAAAATCTTGGGGAAGAGCCCATGCCTCTTGTCTGACAAAACAGGCTAAGCACAAAGCTGCCAGAGAAGTCCCCTTATTCCATAGCAAAACTATTTATCCCCAGTCTGCAGTACTACTTGGTCATGTGTGACTTGTAAAAAATTAGAAGTCTGACACAAGTTGGGAAACAGTTTACAAACATGTGTTTTTACTAACTGTATTCAAGCAAGTACCTGAGAACACAGTTATTTATTACCTTTGCTCTAGGGTACTTTCTACTAAATAACAATTTGAAAATAGAAAAAAGAAAGAAAGATAGCCTATGGCATCTAGTGCTCTTTCTATTAGATCACTGGACAATGGAAAATGAAAGCTGATTATGCAATTGTTATTAGCTGCCAAACACACCATTACCAGTAACTGGCTTTCCAAACTATTTTGACAGTTAATATGGGGTTGAGAAATGTTTGATCTAAAATGGACACGGTGCATTTAACCCAAGTAGCCAATGACTCATGGAATGTATCTTGGATGAAGGAATTTGAACGTAGAGTAACCAGAGTAGGCTGTGTTTCAAATTTTACTAAAGATATCCTAATTGGTGAAAGTGTAGGAGGAAAATTATAATCTTAGGATTTTACAAACCTAAATATATATTTCCACATATATATTTTTTTTTTTTCCACAATTCAATATTGTTTCAAGCTAAAGTTAGAAGGATCCTTTTATTACTAGTTTATACTCGGCCTTAAATAAAAATAGTACCTAAACTTAACTAGGCATTCATCTTTATTCAGCTTTCACTAAACCAAAATTATTTTCAGCTTGTATCACTTTCCCCAGGCATCACTGCATTCTTTCATATGTACATAAATAGTTCTTTGAAGGAATAAACACGTAGAGAGGGACAAATCACTCTCCCCATACACATGCTTAGAAATAAGTATAATACAATGGCCTATATAATGGGCTCATACATAACCACACACTTGTATACATTTTTCACAAGTGAAAAAGACTAATAGGAAAACAATAAAAAACAGAATCCGATGGAACAGTGAAACTGAGTTGTGTATACTAGAGTAATACTATGAGTGATGTCAAGTATAGTAAACATCCAAAAAGTACCAGCAATTTTTAGTCAAAGTCAGAAGAAAGAATGTGGAAAAGTGAACAGGAAGCTTCTATAAAGACAACTTAATTTCCCAAAGTTCTTTTTTCAGGAGCAGGTTTTTTGCTAGTGGGTTTTTGATTATTTCACCAGATAATTTTATTTCATTAAAAAAAAGAAACACTCATCTGCCTGTTCTATTTTGACAGTTCCTTGGGACACACAGAGAATGCCCCAGGGTATTTCCTGGTGAATCTGTGATATAATGGTAATAATATAACCAGGAGCTGAAATGAAAGTACAACACTATGAGAACTGAGAAAATTTTTTCCAATCACAGTGACAGCGTGACTAAAAGAATTTTCTTGTGAAAATGACAATTTTTTCTCTATATGTTTACCCTATGATATCAAATATTAAATATATAATTCTATTATTCAACTTTTTTACGTGACTATGAATGAGGCTATCTCAAGAAATAATCCCAGAGTTTATAAATTCTCCACCAGCTTTCCAAAATTCTAGTTCTGATCTGAATTAAAATAAGTCAAGAAGCATGTTGTGCCACAGTATACACCTCAACCGAATGATTTAGCAACAATTTACATTTGTCAACACTTAAAATCTTTACTTCTGTGCACTCTTGAGGAGTTGGAGGTGACTTGCATTGTGCATCTCCTCCATGTCACAGGCAAGTTCTTTCCTCAGAACAGAAGTCTAAGTACAGCTGTTAGGATTAATATACAACCCCAGGAATTCAATCAGGAATTTAATGATCTGGAATGAAATTCAGAGGTGGCAGATAGTCATTTCCTAGTGCTCTGTTTAAAACAAATCTTTCTATTTCCCCTTCTGTGCCTGTTTTTATCAAAAATCTCCAGTCAATCTAATTTGTCCATTAATCTCTGAAGGGTATATATACATTATAATGCGGTGGTGCTTGTGACACTTTTAAAGTAACAGTTTTATTTCCTTAATAGTGGGACAAGAAAGAGGGATTAGGAAGAACTGCTCCTAAAGGAAGCCAGGTATCTGCTACACAGCTTCTTAGTCTTATTTGAAAAACATTGGTGTGCTGTTGCTATCTAAATACCATTAGAAATGCTATATTTGATCCCAGTAACATCACTGCTGGTGTGAAGTAATGTACAGCAGATCTGCCATAAAAGCTTATCCCTCAGATGGTCCATGACTGCCATCAAACCCATTTTCTTTCACCATGAGACAAACCCACAGCCCACCATGCCAGTTCTGGATGGTACAGCACCCTGGCAGGAGGCCTGATCCTCATCCTTCCTTCTGGCTGAACTCACCGTCGCTCCTATGGTTTTGAGCCCTTGCTCCCAGGGGACCAAGCTGGCCACATTCTGAGCAAGACCAGCCAGTATACAGCTAAACACTACTGAAGGGTGAAGATTATTTATTACCTCTAAGCCAGAAAGACTTGCTATGAAATGAAGAGAAACCTTTTCTTGACTTTTGTTCTTGCCATTGGCCTGTTCTTCTGTACCCTTTGCATCTACAGACCATCAAGTTGCACTCAGGCCATTACACTGGATTTCAGGGAGCTGCTTATATCATATACATACCGTGCTTCTATTTGGCTTACACTCTTCTCCACGAGCTACAGAGAGAGGGTGGAGAGTGCCAAAATCAATATTTTTTTTTAAGCCCTAGTAGACAAGAATGAATGAAAAAATTAATTTCAATAAAGAAATACAAAGCCACTTCTGCTTAAAAGCACTAAAAGATAAATAAATATCACCTTTTATAAGTGTATTTTTCTTTAAAACTAAGTTTCACCCTTTTCTCAGACTATTAGTGCAGGAACCATTCCTAGAGTGATACAGACGGGGTGCCAATCCTTTCAACAAACATGAACAATTTCTCTGTTTCAAAAATTCATATCCAATTTTGGCAAGTGAATCAGAATGTTCTTTTTAAAGATATTTGGATAAAGATTAAGCTACCATACTCACTATGGAAAGAAAAAATATTAGGTGCAGATTTGGAAATCAAAATGTATAATATGGAACACCTGTAAAACCTCTCTCTTCATAAATTGTATTAACAGAAATTCTTCATCTCTGTATCCCTTTTCTGTAGAAACCCTTCTTGATACAATCATTTGTCTTCCTAGATAGCCTTGGGAGGAACACAATTATTGGTAGCAATGGAACAAAGAATATAAAAACAACTGGATGTGCATTTGAATGACCATATTTGCTTTCTATAAGACCTAATACAGCTGCATTTTCTGTATCTGTAGGTAAAGATGTTGTGCCTTAGTTGCTGTACATAGGGGGTAGCTGCTCTACCTCGTATTTTTAAGACAATTTTAACTGGAAGGACTTTTTAAAATAAATTTTACTAGCAGAGTTCATGGAAGAACTTCTAAGGGTTTTGTCCTAGCAAAGCTTTCCTTCTTAAGCCATTGGTTCTTTTGGCCAAATTCATGATAGAGGGGGCCCACAGAAAGTATTTGAGAGAGATGTGCAGTAGCGTAAGCTCCCTGAAGTATCTGTTTCATCAAGTGTGGGCCAAGGAAGAACCAACTTGCCGGCACCCGTTGAGACACCAAGCAGAATTCCCAAGGGAGAAAGAGCTGGGTCAAGCCCCCCACCCTGTAAGCGTGCCTAGCTGGGCCCAACAGCCGTTCCGGCACCACGCTGGTGTTGAACTGAGTTCATTTAGGGTGTTTTCATCATCTCATAATAAAGACGATTTAATTGCAAAATCATTTGCAGTCTTGAGAGGAAACGTCTCTGAAAAGCATCTGAGGGCAGAGCTGAACAGTTTAAAAATGTATTTCTCTAAATGCAGGTTTTTGGGACGGTTTCAGTTTTTCCTTCATCATCAATTTATCTTAACCTATTAATATTCTCTTTTTACCTCATTGCCAATTTTTGGTGAGACAGCAGTGTAACATTTCAAAGAAATAAGAGCTGTGTAAAGGTCTGTGTAAAGAACTTCTCTTTTCAGTGTTTCTGCTTCAGAGTAGTTTTCTCTGAATCCTATGAATGCCGAATGGGCTGCTTAGCCATTGAAATTCATTAACAATAAATTTAAATGTACTAATAAAGAGTTTCAGATGCTCAGCTTAGTGAAGAACTGTGCCTGTACCTGATTTTCGCACAAACCCCACCCTTTTATGAATGATCTATAACATCAATCATACTCAGAAGTGTATGGGAGGGAGGCAGACTTTACAACTGACACCAGTGAAGTTGAAGCCATTTGGAAAAGAGTAATTTTATATGAATATTTATATTTCTGAATATTTATAGTTTATATTTCAGTCTCTAACATGAAATTGTAGTAGGTTTTGCTCTGTATTCTACAACACAACGCAGCCTGTATTTGGAGTAATTTAGGGGCCAGATGCAGAGAAAAAAGTATGTTCAAGTGCTATGCCAGGCTTCAACACCATGAAGAGGTAGCACATGCAAGGTAAAATGTCATCACATATTTTACTGAAATGGACTCCCTAGAAGCAGTGATTTTCCATAGCTTTTTAAAGTCACATTTACTTAGATTAATTTTTTTTCACAGAGCTTAATATCTATGTTCTTTTCATGTCCAAAATAGACAGGAGGAATTTCTGATGCAAAACCCAAGCAAGTTAAGTGCAGTATGAAGCTTATTAGGTGGAAATATAGAGAAGATAATTAAAATATGTCAAAGGTAATTAACTAGAAGAAAGTTCAGTCCATTACATAACTGTATTAGTAGCATTTATATATTGTAAATGTTAATAACTAATACTGAACTTGGCCCCTTCAAAAACATGCATAATGACCAAGTTCTTCCCCTGGATGCTGACAAGCTAACATTTTTTTTCTGGAACCACCCTCCATCAAGTTTAATAGGTGAGTAGTTCATCTAGAATCATAGAATCGTAGAATCATAGAATCTTCGTGGTTGGAAAGGACCTTTGAGATCATCGAGTCCAACCACACACACACAGAAAAGAAAACCCTACAATCTCTGTCACTAGAGCATGCCCTGAAGTGCCAAATCTACACGTTTCTTAAATACCAAGAAATACCACTTAAATATCTAGTTTCAAATCTGCCCCTCCAGATGGCCTTGTACCTTTTATAGGGCTGTGTTCTCTAGTTTTGACTCATGAAAGTCAGGCTTGAATTTATGAGAATCTCATTTGTACCTTCAGTCCTCACGTATATGTCAGTATAAATCAAAAGCAGCTCCAACGATCTCAATGGGGAAAAGCAATGTGAGAAAGAAGAGCCAGCCCCAGCTTGGTTCACTTTTGAGTGTAAAGGTTGCTAAAAATTGTTCTGTTGGGACTATCACATAGGCATTGCTCCTTTGCTAAAGGCTGGAGGAATGAAGCGTGCTCCAACTTTTGCCTTGCCCAAAATACCTTCTGTGACAGCAGTGAAGTATCACTGGTATAAAGATGGCTTTCCTCTAACTTGGGTTTCCTTCACACTTGGGAACACCTCAATTTCTTCCCTCCTTCCCAGCTGGCAAAATATTTCTTAATAATATCGGAATAAAGGGACAAGGGCAGTGCAGCTGTTCTGGGAAATCAGTACCTCATTTTTCTTGCTTAATGATGCAAAAACTGAGCTGGCTTCGCATCACTGAAAATTTACAGTCAGAAGCTCCCAAGTGCCTTTTTAATGTCTCTGTCATCTTTGTTAAAGACATAAACCTCAGTTAAGGAAAATTATTTTGCTCAGATGACAACACTACCAAGTATAGCCAGTATTATTAACAGAAATAGAAAAACAAATAAGAATAAATAAATTTCAAGGGAATCAGTGAATTTCTACTATAGCATCATAGGGACTGATACTAAACCTGAGGCACTAAGAGCATTTCATATAGCAAATTCTATACAGCATTTACACAACTACACAGGTTTATCATACTAAATCATTGCTGATAAGCTCTGGCAATAACATTAAGACCTGTGGAAAGGAAAATAGAGAAGATGACACATCAGGCATAGATGGTGATTTGCCATGAACTCAAGTACATGTTTATTAAGCAGTAAGTACAGATTTTGCAAAGTCAAAAAAAAGTTATCATTGTAATAGATCCAAGTACAAAGTTCTAAATCAAGAAACTAGAAAAACACAGCAAATACATAGAATGGAGAAAGCAGTGACTCCAGAAAGGATGGCAGACTTGAACAAAATTAATCCATGGCTCCCAATTTGATACTCTGTCAGGAAGAGCTAACATGCTTCCTGCTTATTTCACATGGAAGATGGAATCATTATTTTCTTTAAGGGAAATAACCAAATGCTACATGGCTCTTTAATCTAACAGAGAGAGGTAAAAAGGTGATGGAAGGGCTCTAAGCTCAGCTACTTCAGATAAAAATACCAAACATTTTAACAGTGAAGCTCACTGTCTATTTCTAGTACACTAGGAGAGGTCTGATGGATTTCCCATCTTTTTTCTTCTCCAAATCAAGACAGGATGACTTTCTTAAAAATTTTTTTTTCTCATAAAACAAAAGTTATTTGGCTCAAGCATAAGAGTAGCTGGGAGAAATTTAATAACTTGTATATTTAAACTAGAGGATGGCATGAAGGCAGCGATAGTCAGAAGGTTAAATCCTAATCTCCCTCCTACAGTAAGTGGAGACAGGAAAAATTCAGAAATCTTAAAATTTGGCTCGGCCCTAGATTTTCATCAAGAGAAGAAAAAGAGGTAGCATTCCCAGGCAAAATTTAACATTTATGATATCTTCAACTGGCAGATGGCTTACAGAGTGTGCTACCAACTTCATTGAGCTTAGAAAGGAAGAGTAGAGTGAAACTAGAACAGGTTTTTTAAATGCACAAGATGCCCATGTTGCTTTGACTTCAGTTTTCCTCAGGGTTGTAAGAGAAGGAGTCATTCCAAAAAGAAAGGAATTTGCTTCCAATGTTTCCTCTTCAGTCCGGACAACAATTTTGACTGGCCATTCTTTTTCCATTGTTCTTTATTTGCACAAATGTAAGAGAAGAGGAAATCAGTCTACTGAGCCTTTCCTCAATTCCACAGAAAACTCTGAAATTCTCCAAATACCCGCATCACAAGGCCAAGAACAATAACATTAACAACTAAATAATAATAACCAAATAAAATTTATCTTCTGTAACTTATTAAAGCCGACTTTCCCAAAGTTCTTCTAACTTTGTTGGACTAAATTAAGGTCCATCCTGTGGATACTGGAAGAAAGGAAGTAATTGTTAGGGATTTGTGTAGAATGGCTGTTTGCTAATCCCAGCAGAACTTCTTTCTAGAATTTATCCGATATCTGTCTCCAGTGTTTGATGTCAGACATCTATCCACCTAGTATCCAATCATCAAACAACATCCACACTGTTTATTGGGAGAAAAAAAAAAAAAGGTTTTCTAACAGAATGTAGCCCTAGGGTACAGTTAGAAGAAAAAGGAAGGTAAGAGAGCTACATAAATAACAAATCATTCTCATAAAATACCAGCAAAGAGGCAGAGTGTCAGCAAACTAAAAAGAGAACATAATGGAGAGATACAGAACCAGGAAGTTATGAGGAAATAAATTGTGATCATATAAAAATTGTAATATTAAATATAAGCGGATATATGAAGCAAAGTCTTTAAAGACTAAGAACAACAGAAAGAACTAAAGACATTAATTGGCAAAGCTAACCTAAAATCAAGCGCTCAAGTACTAAGGGTTAGATTACCCAGGCTCCTAGATATGTGGCAGTGAATAGGACGGTCACTTGGGGCTCAGGCTGCAGATCAAAGCAGGAGACCATGGAAAGGAAGTTGGGCAGGTCTGTGGTGGCATCCCTGCGGTTTGACAGAAGCCATATGGTGGTGTGTTTGTGAAGGTTTTGTGAAAATACCACCTAGGTATGGGAAAACAGAATATTCCTGCTGGACTATATACCTGATGAAGCAATGGAGATTTGAGGAGATTGGTTTTTTTTCTAACACTACTTCTGTCATCTTGAAGCACAGAATAGACCTTTATGCATTGCATTTAATTGTGTTGGTAGTAGGACTAGCACTTAAATACTGAAGGAGGAGAAAAAGGTGAAAAGCATGGAGAGACGCTGGGGATAACAAAAAGGAAAGAGAATAACTTCAAAAAACAATGTTTTAATAATTCAATGTGACACTTGAGTATTTCACTGACCCATTCCCCAGTCCTTCCATCCCCTTTGCATGAACAATCAGAATGGTACTAGCATTCAGGCCAAAAAAGCCAGTTATCTTTAGAAGAAAGTAGATTTCAGAACTCCTAACACTCTTTCTCCTACCTGTTTTGTGATGAGTTCATGAACCTCTGTTTCAGCCATCCAGCATGGCCATCGTTAGTGTGTCAATTACCTCCTTCACCAGTTATGCTACAAGCCCATGTGTCTCTGCTCTGATGCATTAGATCTTGGAAAAACTCTTCTAAAACCATTACCTCAGAGCATTACCCTGGGAAAAAGGCTACGTATTTTACTGAAGAATCACAGGAAGATTAGCAACAAATGTCTCTACCTACACTGTGCTGTTTACATTTCAGTTCTGTTTTATTAATTGCCAGGAGTCTGTGACCATTTTCCTTACTCCCAGTTGCTTTCTACTGACTTCTCCAAGCTTTAGAAACAATTTCATCAAAAGAATTAACCAAGGAAAGGAAAACCTTGTGCACTTGATTGCTGTCACAGCTGTGCATGCTCAGCTATGTAAGGAACCCTGGCTACAAATCTCTGATATAAACTTAGTGGCCTTTGTTGTTTGCGCAGCATTTTTACTAAGTAATTTCACTCAGAAAACAAGTGTCTATTCAAACAAATGCTGCAGCTGTGGGATGTTGCAGACCTTTCAGAGTCATGGAAAATCTTCTTGCTAAAGTGTTCCTGGATTCATTCTCACATCAGTGGTGTCAGAGCAGACTCTTTCCATGCCTGTAACTGTTCCTCCACAGCCAACACACAATAGTGTTTGTTCTAGGGTTTTATCGCTAATCTTCTCCCTCGTGCGCTATTTGCAAGGATGTCAATTGGTGGGATGTGTATGTTCTGCTGTCAATGTTCAGCTGCATGCACTGAAATGCATTTCTCAAATAGCTTCCAAAGACCTTTACTACAAATGCCATGGAGCTGTTCCACTTATTTCTTTTGGCCACGCTCTCCTGTTCCTAAATTCATACAGATTGTTAATTGTCCAAATGCTCTATGTATATACAGGTCAATAGACTGCAAGTCCTGGAACAGATGGCTACACATTCTAGGTTTTGCAGCTCTATATTTCTCTGATGTTCTGAACTATTATTTGCTGTGATGATCCTTCATGACTATTTGTTATTATTTTTTGAGAATTATTTTAAAAGGAGGAGAAATTAGATGGATATTTGGTGCTTGTATGCCATTCTTTTTACTCTTCCAGCAACTACTGCAGAGTGGCAGAATCACAAATAATTGCTAACAATCACATGGATAAACACGGAAGCTTCATTGTCAGCACAGTTGGAAGTTGGTCTTCTGTGAATCCTAGAAAGACTTTGACACAATAAATCTGTAGAAACTTGGGGTTTGACATGAAAATCTACCTATTAAACAGACCTTTAAAACAACACGAAACCAATTATCATTTTCACAGATCACTCCTAGTAGGACTACATTTTATATTTCTTACATGGGGCTTTTTACCTTCAGTGAAGTAAATTCCTAATTAAATTGATTGCAAGAAAAGTGAGGCCCGCTCCAAATAGTTACTATGGGGACTAAACTAAAATCTTTAGCTCAGTCTTTAGGAATTCTTAGCAACCCAGAAGCTTACCACCACTTATTTTCAAAACTTTCTTTTGTAAATAATAGAAGTGCCCTCAGAAGGAAAATATTTGTGTGTTGTACACCATAAGCTTAGCATCTGCTAACTGTTTTTTTGTTTGGCTCATTTTTGTAGTTTTACTCTGTTTGCAAAATACGTGAATCATTAAATGGATTCTTTTTTTTTAGCATTTCAGGGAGTAAATCTGGATATGACAGAAATTTGGATCTCTAGCTTGTTAAGGTGCCATAAGGAACTCTAAGCAACCAATTAGAAAATATTTGTACTTTTTCTTCACACAAATTTTGAAAAAAAAACCCCTAACATAATGAAAAAGATTTGCAAGATGTCCTTGTTTATTGCGCACAAAAGAGGAAAAGCTGAAGTTTACCTGTGGTTAGTAAAAGCTAGCAGAGGACATGCAGCTAAAATCACACTAGAGTGACACTGTTTCCTCGTGCAGCAATGGTAGGAACAGATGGTCTATGAGAAGAAACAGCGCTGTGATCTGTCAACTATACTGCACATCACTCATGCAAGAACATGACATAGATGTTGTTCTGGGAGGCTTTTGGCTCACTGACCTGACTATGCAGCGACTGGAGAGTCACCTTGCAGGAGGGGAGCGCAACATTGTGGAGGACCACCTCGGGGGGGGAGTCTGTCATTGTGGAGCACTATGGGAGAGGCAACTGCCGCAATGTGGAAAGATGCGTGAGCTGTGGAAAGATCCTGTCACCCTCAGACTTTTTGCAACTCGTTCTGTAGGAAACAATGACATCAGGAAGGGAAAGTTTGAGTGGACCGAGCAGCAATACCAGCTAGGGTGAGGGACACAGGGGTGGATGCATCCTGCAGGCCAACACCTGTCTGTATGGCTGACGTGGCAGGCAAAGTGTTGGCTTTTATGTCCAGGGAATGAGAATTTCTGGGAGACGTGAAATCCGTCTGACAAAGGGGGATATCAGCATGTTTGCCAACTGGCTTTGCGAACCTAGTGATGAGGATTTTAAACTAGGTGCATCAATGATGGTGCCCAAAGCAAAATGGGTGAAGGTGGTATAGCTGGAGCCTGCCTCAAGTGTTTGTACACAAATACATGCACATGAGAAATAAGTAGGAGGAAATGGAGTCCATGCACAGTCAGACATCTATGACATCACTGGAAATACGGAGATGTGGTGGCACCGCAGAATCTGTGGGAATGCAGTATCAACCACTGTTAAGGAAGATAACGGCTAGGGAACACTTAAGCCCTTTGGACATGAACAAGTCCACAAGGATGAGACAAGATGCATCCCTGTGGGTTCTTGTAGATATCATCACAAAGCCACTCTCAATAATCTTTGAAAGGTGATAGTAATCACAGAAGTTTCCTGACAACTAGAAAGAAGGCAAATATCATACCCATCTTCAAGAAGGGCAAGGGGGAAATCAGGAAGATACAGGGTTACTCAGCCTATCCCCATGAAGACTGCAGCCTATGTCCTCTGGGAAGCCATTTTTAAATACACGAAAGACAGTGGTTGGGAAGACTGAGCATGAATACACCTAGGACAAATCAAGCCAGACTAATCTGGTAGCTTTTTATGATGAGATGACTCATGTTTTGATAGACACTTTCACAGTGTTTTAACTTGCACAGAGGCATGGGAGTAAGAATCTTTCAGTGTCAAGAGGTTAATACTCCATATTCTGCTGTATGTTTGTAAGACAGAGGTTTTCTGTAATTATGAAAACTTACTGAATCTCAAATAAAAATATTAAAATAAACATCCTGAGACTGTGATGCGACAGAAAATGTATCTTACTCCAGAACTTTATTTGAATCTTCTCTGAGTTTGGCTCCCATGACTTTGGGGTCAGCTCACTGTTCAGATGTGAATGTTGGAAATACTGATGTCCATAGTTTAAATTTCAGTCCTCTCTTGTATCCTGGTTCATGTGGGTATTTCTGAATTTACATGTTTCTTCATGTCTTCAGAACTGCAGAACCTTAGGCACCCATCAAGTACCTGTCACAGCTCTCGAAGCCACGCTTAGTTTGACTACAACAGCGCACTGTCTTGAGTTTTATAGCAACAACGTGCCAGTATTTTGTTCAAGAAGTTCAAAGTGTTTTGAAAAATCTATAAAACCCAGAACCCCAGAATCCCAGAATGGTTGGGGTTAAAGATATCTAGTTCCAAACCCCTGCCATGCGCAGGGACACCTCCCACTAGACCAGGTTGCTCAAAGCCTCATCCAGCCTGGCCTTGAACACTTCCAGGGTTGGGGCATCCACAACTTCCCTGGGTAACCTGTTCCAGTGCCTCACCACCCTCACAGTAAAGAATTTCTTCCTGATATCCAATCTAAATCTACCCTCTTTCAGTTTGAGGCCATTACCCCTTGTCCTATCACTACACTCCCTGATAAAGAGTCCCTCCCCATCCTTCCTGTAGGCCACTTTTAGGTACTAGAAGGCTGCTATAAGGTCAGGGGAAGAAATACACAGTTGAAAATCACAAACAGTTCACTGGTAGACTATGAAACAACCCAGTCCTTTAAGTTTCTGCAATTATCTCACTAGCACTGATGCCTGAAAATACAGTCGTACTGGTTTAAGGACCCCTATGTCATCTCTTCCTGAAATAGTCCAGATGTACAAAGTCATTCTTCATTTAACACATTTTTTCTGGATTTCAACACTGCTGTCTTAGGATATTATATGGACTCTTACACTATCTACAATGTGTCAGTAGGAGCTACATGGTAATACACACATTACCAAGCACAGATATATTACAGCCAGGAGCAGGACCACAGAGAAAAGCCATCTTCAAGCCTCATTCATGCATAATGGGAATCTCTGAAGAGGTTTTCTTTCAGAAATTACTCAACATGAATATTGTCTATTTTTCTTATTTATTCTAATTTTTACATCGCTAGCTACATTTTCGTGAAGGAAGGCACAGTCAGTTCTTGGTGGTCATGGTTTTTTGCCACACCCGTAAAAAAGAACAATGAGACATACTTCTCCAACGTGTGTCTTTGGTTGTCTTCTAAGCCATCTTCTCCAAAGCCAAATTAAGCTTTGCTAAATTCTCTTCTTCAAAGACTTTGTATACAGCTTCTCTTTTTCATTTCTTTGTGCAAAGCTGTTATGTTTATATACTAGGAGAAGTTAATTAAATAGCTGACTCATTGCCATTTGGGATTGTCATGTAAATCATGAAAACTTATTTAAATTTTCTCTTAACAAATTAAGATACTGAAACTTGGTTCTAAACACGCTCCCTTAAAAAATGGAAATCTGTATAACAGCTCTCATGAACTGCAAAATATCTAATTGAATTAAGCAGAGGCACTTGCTTATAATGCTATACAAAAACCCATTCGGGTTCTGGATATCTCTGTCATTTTTACACTTATTTTTCCATTCACTAAAGTGTGCCAAAAATTTATCTTTCCACACAGATAGATGAATAATATTGAGTTAGTGGGGTCCAGAGAAAAGGTACAACTTCCTTTCATCTTAACTTTTAAACCTAAGAACCTTATTGCTTCCAGACTGAAACAATATATATGTTGAAACTATTGAACTATTGGAAAGCAAACACATTAACTAAACAGTATACCAACCCATGAGTGTCCTATGTTTGGACACTTTCATCACTTTCTCTTCAGTTGAGCTTTTGTGGAATATAAAATGTACTTCAGAACTTGTTCACTTGGCCCAGTGTTCTCTTGGTTGAAAATCATCCCTTGTTACTGCCAAATGGGGACATTTCAAGTGTTATTTGTATTTTAACAGAAACGGTTTTAACACATGCAAACTATAAAGTTGATTTACAGTTAAACAGTTAATATACTGTATTTGGCAATCACTCCTGGCTGCTTATAATGTAGCCATAAATTTAAGAGGTTTTTTATGATGTAATGTTATCTACTTATTGACAGTTTATCTTGTTACAAGTATTATCGAGAAGCAGGAATCTAACATTGCTTCTAGTACAATATTTTTTCCCCTTTTTGAAGTGCCATTGGACCTGGAATCCTTTGCTGATGACCATAATCAGGTGATTTTCCATGTGAGCATCTACATATTCCTCACCTGCGGATCATGAGTGATATTCAGTGCTGGCTGGAAGACAGGTTGCTGATCATGATTTTGAACCACTGGCCAACTGTGCTACCCCTTAATATCAAAGTTCCACTGGACTCATTCTTTTTCCTAGAGGTAATTTCTTGAAATTGTCACAACAAAGGGCAGGGATCCCGGGCAGGGGTTTGACTCATATGGGTCTTTGGTTTGAGGGTAAACCTAACTTGGAAATGCAGCTCAGAATAGACATTTAGGAAAACAGGGGCAGAGTGTTTTCTAGTACTGAGCACAAAGGAGACACTTTTGCTCCACAGAAGAACATACTTTAACATTGAGCCTCCTCAGACAGGAAAGTAATAAGGCCTCAGCAGAGACCAGATCAGGATAACAGGGACTGGAAAGAACCTTCTTTAAAAAATGATAAAATTTATTACCAGGTGACGTTTCCAGAAGAAATGAACTTAATGAAACTACATCTCTTTCTTTGTTCTTTTCCTTGTTGAGGTCAAGTGCTTGTTGCAGTTATTTTCTATGAGGGCTACTAGGTGAATTTACTTTATGAGAAGTAAATGCAATTGAAATACTTTCTTCTTTTCTCACATGAGTGCTGAAAATGAAACATCAATTGCCACATCTGTGTACCAGTCAGACTGGCATGCTCCAGAGAGATGTTGACAGCGAACTAAGTTGTAAACCACCCTTGAAGGTTAGGTCCTATCTGAGGAACACCATGCCAGAAGGTCTTAGATTGCTTTTCTGTATTAGATAGAAGCATAGTAGCTCTCTAGCTAATATCTTCCCCAGTCATTGGCACAAAGCAGGTATGATCACCACCAGTCCTGGAAATCTCGTCTGCACCCTCCTGCTCGGCTCTAAATTGGCCACACTTGCCAGGATTTACTTCATGTATTTTAGGAGCAACTCTTTAAACTCTCTGGACAGACATGCCTTTGGGTTGGGAGTACTATATTCAAATATCATCAGACAAAAGCCAAGAGACATTTTTTGCTGAAGTCTTCACTGAGACAAATATTGTTTTTCCTGCAGTGCCTGTTCACAGATTTAGCAAATAGAGATGACAAGCCAAAGCAGCCAACAAGGAGATGTAGGATTTCCCTGAATCATGGTGAAGCAATTGTCAGTGGTTGTCTCTCTGCTTCTATTCCCCATCACAGTACAAGTTACTAAGAACAGTTTATGTAAAAAGGGGAGACGATGCGCCCTGGTATGCCAGCAAGTATGAATTTGTCTATAAGGAGCAAAGAATCAAAAGAAGCAACACATAAATAAGGTAAACAACAAGAAATACTTCTGAAAGGAACAAAAATGAATACTACTTGAAACAAAAGCATACCATACATTTTATCAGCGTAATCCTCCACATCTAATATGATGCTTTCTTCTGTACCTGTGCATGTGTTTATTTTTCAATGGCTATTATAAAAAAGTCAAACCACTGAAGCTATTTGGTGGACTGGCTTTTTGCAAAGTCGCGTGAATATTTCCTGCAAAGTTTGGTTCTCTAACCTGCATTCTTTTATATATGTCACCCAATTTAAGGGTCTAATTTCTGTGATTGTAAAATTCATGCATTATCCCAATAGAATCCAACTGTATCTCCCAACAAATGTCTTTTTCATGACATGTCTTTTTTATAACAAACAAAGACACACATTATGTTATGTATCTTATATGGTATCCTTTTATAAATTAAGGGAATTTTTTTCTATATGACTCATGATATGGTATGAAGTAATTACAGTTGGAAAAAGACTTTAGAAGACCCTTCCTCCTTTTCCCTTCTTCCCAGGTGCCCTGGTATTTTAATGCAGATTTCACAAACAGCAATGCTTTTATATGAGTGCTACTGAGACAGATGTGCTCATGAATAAGTATGGTAAAAAGATCTATCAGAAGAATATATGTTATTTGTCTCAAAGCATAAGTGCTTTCATACAAATTATCTACAAAGAATACAGCAGCATTATAAACATAAAAACATAAGAATAAGAAAAAACTCTCCATTTTTCATATTTCTAGAGCCTTATCCTATTTCATTTAAAAAGAAAAAACTAACAAACTGGATCATTATCAAGTAGAGACTCATTTAGCTTTGCTGACAGCAGCAGATTGTTGTTGATTTACCTCAGATGGGGATGTGGCACAGAAATGAAAATCAGAGATTACGTGCTATATTTGAGCTTGCTTGTCTAAATAAGAGTAAAAATGTCAATTCAATAAATGCATCGAGGGGAAGGGAGGAAAGAGAAAATTGGAGAGGGGAGATGCATTTCTTCTCTTCAGGGACAAGTTAGCGAGGCAACCTTGATCGAGCACTGGCATTCTCATAATAAACTGAAAAGCAGTACTTTCCCCCTTGAGCTGCAGGTTATATTTCATACACTCTCCTGGGCAAAATGAGAGCTAGCAAAGCAATTACGGCAGTGGAAGAGTTATGATGGCTGACAGAGTAATGGAAGGTAAAAAGTTCCAAGTTACCCTTTAGCTTCTAGAACATATGATTCTCTTTTGTTCAGTAAAGTATAAATTTCCTTCCCTGCAAAGAGGCATTTTGAAATATCATGCTTGTTTTCTGACCTAGCAAATAATGAAAGAAAGAGAAAGAGAGAGAGAGGAGGAGAGAGAAAGAAAGAGAGAAAGAGATAAAGAGAGAGAAAAAGAAAGAGAGAAAGAGAAAGAAAGAAAGAGAAAGAGAGAAAGAAGAGAGGAAGGAAGGAAGGAGGAAAGAAAGAAAGAAAGAAGGAAAGAAAGACGGAAGGAAAGTAAGTTATCAGCCACAGAGTCATGAAATATATTTCCGCCAAGGTCAAGCTGCAGATTTGGCTGTGCAGCTCTATCTCACAGCAAGTCTTTGTCAGATTCCACTTCAGTTTTAATAAGCCTTGAAAGAATGCTGTTCCACCTCATCTTCAACACCACCGCACCAAGTAATGTAAAAGAATCTGTATTTCCTATAAAACTTAGGTACATTTTGTATACTTCATCTTAAATGTGACTATTTTTGCATTAAGTTTTGAATTAAAAAAAACCCTCACGGTATGGAACAAAAGCAATCAAGACTTGGTTGGCTTTACAGACAAAAATCATGTTTTTTATGATGCATAAATAATGGGGGTTTTGATAGTTTTATAAGATCTTTCTTAGTTTAGAAGAAGACTAGCTGTAAAGAATTTGAGGAAGACTAACTGTAAAGAATTTGCATTGATGAAAAGATGGATGACACAAACTATTTGTCATTTCCACATTTTCCAAGGTCCTCACCATACAGAAATTCCCCTTGTCTCACTGTTAATGAAAATTTCCAACCTAAAGGGCTACCAGTTCTACAAAAAATGAGTAGATGTGGAGAAAAGGAATACAACTAAGCAAAGCAATAGATGCAGATGAACAGGTCTTGTCCAACAGAAGTCCACCCAAAGCAAAATTACCCTTCCTCTTGCTCTCTCTCTTTTGTGTTCTTCTTGTGTTCTGGCTGCAGGAGTAGAAATATGCTCATTTTTCTGTTTGGAAAGCCGCTATCACATATGGATCACATACTGTTTACTAGTTTTTTTCTACGTATTACCATCTAACATGATAAATATCTTTGTCCAGTCATACAGCATACAGCACTCCATTTTAAGCTATAATTTACTCTGACTGCATGTGCAATAAAAATGCCATTCAACCATCAATTTCTTAAGTACAGTTATTATGAAGAAGAATTATGTTGGATTAAGTGTGTTTTTTATAGTCCATCTACTTTTTCCATAATTATGGCTACAGCTTTTAAGATAAGAAGTCAGCAATTGGGACTTGGAAATGGAAATACAGAAGCCTTGGGGACAACAGTACTGTGCAAATAGGGAAGGTCAGGCTGCTTTCTTGCTTAATGGCTCATTTGTTCCAAGTACTGATGTCACAGCTACACTTCACTGTTTGTTATGCTGTAAATAAATATTCCAGTTGACAAACGCATTACTGTCTAATAAGCCAGCATGTTTGCATGGATACTCAAAGGAATTACAAGCAAATCATCTAGGAATAATACATACAATTCTATATCTATGCAACAAAAATGGAAGCTGTGCGTACAACTTCTTTCATGTGAGAGAAAGACAAAGAGCTTGGTGATAAAGAAACAGGATTGAAAATGAACAGAAAGGTGATTTGCATTTCCTTCTTCACTCGAGGGCTGAAAGACAGATTAGAAAGAGAAAATACAACAAAATGGAAGGAAAAACAACTACATAGCTTCTGGAACTACAACTACATAGTTGCAGAGCCCATCCATTGGCCAAAGGGCATGAGTTCGCCACACCTACATGGTCAAACATCCTCCAAAACAGTGTGACAGTGCCCAAACTGCCTGTTGGGAACAGACCCAGCCTGTGCCAACTCACAAAGCAGGGAACTCATTGGGAGAGAGAGAACTGCCATGCCAAGGAGCTGCTCCCATGGTACACATGGTCAAGCCTAAAAGACTAGGGTTGTCCCTTGCTTCTGTCTGTCTCATGACAGTGGCAGCACTAGTCAACTCAGCTTGGACCCATTGTCTGCAGTGGGATGTTGCGGTCTGGGTACCTGTGTTGGCTAAAGTCCTGCCCTATCATGGTAAACTATTTCAGTAGAAGTATTAATAACTTGTTATTAAAGACACTCTCATTCCTTTTTGAAATGGAATTGTTTCCTGCCTAAGACACTGGCACCAGCTATCAGACTGTTTTGTGAGGGTACAGCTGACTACCCCTGTGAAGATGCTGACAAACACGTGTTGGTTTTTAAGCAGAACTGAGCCCAGCTGCATGCATGGAACAGCTTATTGGACTGCGGCATATTTCAATTTCCAAGCTGATGAGAGAGGAAAAGGTCATTTGAATAGGATTTAGAATATGCCAGTTAAAAACAAATGGTATTGCATAAAGGAGAATGAGAAATAGAGGAAACTGTGGGGTGGTTAAATGAAATATGCTGTTTGCAGGGGGATGCAGGTTCCTGTCAGTAATGCACACAATAGGCATAGAAACAAACAGCAAACAGTGGAGAATGAGACATTTCAAAGTGAAGCACTATGTAGATAATAATGATGTTGCCTGGGGCTTAAACTCTTCCTTAGCCTCATTGTTTCAGCAGAAAAGAGGACAGTGTCCCAAGCAAAATAGACCAACTTCCATTTTCAAGAAGTAGAAATGGCACATTTAATGGCTTTTATCAGTGGGTAAGAAAAGAGAAGACAGCATAATTAGAACTATGGAAAGCCAACAAAAGCCCAGAGCAATAATTTTGAAAGACGTTCTGTACTGAAGATGATAGCACAGGATTAGGAAGATATTTTTGCTAGTGGTTTAGCATGAATAAAGGGGGTTTACAATTAGGGCAAAGACAGGAATACAAACTGTTTCCAAGTAACAGTTTTTATGTGTTGGTAAGCTATGCGTTAAATAAGATAGTTGAGTGGTAGATGAAGCAATATACAGTCAGGAAAATTCTGTAGGAGTGTCACTGGTATTTACTTCTACGATAGGGGTATGTAGGATTCCCATATTTCCTACAGGCATATGCATAAAGTCCTACATACCTGCAGAGTAAAAGGCTTTCTTGTCTTCTGCAGCCTGACACAAAGACAGAGTATTAAGACACACAAAATCTTAAGTCTTAAGATTTAAGTCTTAAGAAAATCTTAATGGTAAGATTTTCAAGAGAATTCAAGCACAACTGAGGCTCCCCAAAAGATATTTCCCAAAAGTGAAATTTAGTGAATTTGAAATAGCCAAGATTTTAGGCATAAAGTTTAATAGGAACTCAGTAGAGAGCAGGAGAATGTTTAAAAGGGCAGAAAACGGAGAGAGGGACTTTTCTTTTGGCAGGCCACTAAAGCCCAGTATTTTCTCCAAACACACATTGTGCAGACACAGAGAGCTTAACAGTGTCTTAGATTTGAAAGGAACTTCTAAGTGTACAGCTGATGGCAGAATCTGGGCCTTAGGGTCAAAATCTCAGTTAGTGCCATCTACGATTTCCTGGAGTAAGAGGACATCTATATGCTGCTTTGCAAGGTCACTTCGACAGTACGCCAAGCATATGGAGCCACTGCAGACTGGTAACTCTAAAGCTCCAGTTTGGCCATTACTGTCAAGCAGGGCATATTACCCTGGACTCGGGCTGAACCGGCATTCTTACATGATGTCTGGCTACTGTTCTCATGAAGCAGCTCACATCTGCCTAAAACATACCACAAACACATACCTGTGGTTTCATCTCTGACCCTAACAGTTCTGTGGTATTTTCTTATGCAAAAGCATTGAGGCTGACTGTCGTATTACATTGTAGAAACGTGCTTTTCTGCAAATGTTGCTATTTTCTTCTTGTTGTCCCCATATATGGCTGATAAAGTCCCCCCAAACTCAGTGCTGCACCACAACACAGAAGCCTGTTGTGCAAACAAAGCCGAGTGTCAGGAGCACAGCATCTTCCTGCCCTTTAATCTCAGCATTAGTCAAAAAACTTCATTAATGAAAGTTTTTCTTAATTGTCTGTGAAGTCCTTCCAAAGACAAATTACTGTTTGCTTGCTTTAGAAATGTATTAAAAATGAGCTACTGAATGTTTTCATACATAAACAGAGCAAAATATAAAATACATTTGGGCTTTTTGCAAACATAGTTTTCTCCTTAAACAGTTAATAAAAATCTTCTATTTGCTTCCTTCTTCATTTGTAACATTTAACATAAATGTGAGAAAGCAAATGCCTCTTGGAAGCAAAGCTGCGTGCCCTTGGCAAGCAGTGTGTATGGCAAAGGAAAAGCGCGTGAGGCTGTCTCAGCAGCAAGAGACTGGCTCATGAGCTAAAAGTTTCCACAAGCTGCGGGATCAAAGTCACCCCTGTCCCACAAGGGCCTCGGCTATCTGCCTCCCCTCCCTTGCCTTTGCCTCATTTTCCTCCTCCTCACCACCTGCAGCCTAACAACCAGAAGCTCCTCCTGGTGTTCCTGCACAGAAGGGCAGCTGGGAAATGGAAAATAACGTGAGAGAAGAGTAACAAGCATCTTTTAGGTCAAGCCGTGCTGAGGGGAATTCCTTTAACTAGAATGTAAATGGCTTCAGTGCAAGAAGTTGCATACTTTGAAAATATAAGTAGAATAAAAAGGGAAAACTTAGGTTTCTCTTATCACACAACACTGCCCGTGATAAACTCCATTAAGTAAAACTGGAGTTCCTTCTATCAGAAGAAGCAAGTCTGAATCTAATATTTACCCTTTATACTGTCATAGGCATTGTTCCCACAGAGTGCTTGTCAGAGACTGCAGAAGGAGGTTCCGTGGAGGTTTGAAGGGCATTAATACAATGCCAGCATGTCACTGCACACAGATTTCCACAGCACAGAGAAAATGTCATAGTACCTACAGGGTACTAAGCAGAGTTTCTCCTAGCACCAACACATGGAGGACACAGATACACAGGACAGTCTTGTATCACAGATCTTTATCCATACATACTTGAATTTACTGTAAAACTTCAGCTTGTGTAAGGACTTCCAGAATTGGAAACTTACATAATGCAAGATACTTGAAACAGATATTCAGCACGTTAAGCATTAACACCATCCTTATCTCCTCTCTTCTTTGCATCCTCACTGGTGATACAAAGAACTCTTGGAAACAAACCGGAGGAGGATGCCTGTTCTTTGCCTGGCATTTGGGTGTGATATGCTCCTGATTATTATTGCCACTTTATCTCAAAAGAATCATTCCCTTCTGCCTACTGACAGCAGCCAAAATCATCCAAGTCCCTGAAAATTTTACTTCTGCTCCAGCAGGGTCACACAAAAAGCAAACCAGGAAGCTATGTGTGTCATGAAAAATTGCTTGCATAACTCAGAAATTCATGAAACTTGGAAACAGCTGTATCTCATTTCCCAAGGCTAGCTGAAACTCCATCCTGTTCTCCCAACCTGTTCAGCCTTATTGTACACAGCAGCAGGGACACTGACTGAGAAACAAAGTCCTCTACAGAGCATTACACAGTATTAGTAATATTTAGAATGACATGTACAAAGCACAACGCTTGGTGCTACAAAAAAATCGGGTAATCATGATTCAAGTGAGACAGTGTCATTAGTGCCGTTGTTAAATTTATGTACAGCACTTTATAAGGAGGGAAAAACAGGCTCATATGAGGCACTAGTAAAGGCTAGTAAAACTAATTTTTTTTTATATAAAGAAATTTAAAAAAAAAAGGACTAGTACAATTAAAATTTAGCAGAATACATTGCATAACAATCTCTGCCTCTAATCAAGTGCTGAGATTTTGTTAGCTCAATGCACACGCTTTCTCATAAAATATCCTGCATAACCTGGGTAGACCTGACTCAGCATTTATTGAAACACAAAGGCATTTTAAATGGGGAGAAACTGAGAAATTCTGTTGGGAATACCGGCTTGCTGAGGACTATAAATATATAAACTTTCACCAGAATCTGTTCACAATAGTTACTTGGAATAATATAGTGGTCACTGAAACATACTATGTCTGAGAAGCTGACGACAGTGTTAGGCTTCAATAAAATCCAAGAATGTGTTACCCCACTGAGCCCTCCATAAAATCTAATTTTACGTTTTTCAGTAAAATTTCACCATGCAGTTATTCTATGCCATTGTATATTAGACAAAAAAAAAAAAAAGCATACTCAGCTCTAGCTATTTGTTTTGGTACTTGACACATTCTGGTAATAACTTTCAATTGACTAAAGTTGACCTTGTTTGTATGACCAAATTACAACAATAAACATGAATTACCATGTGTCAGTATGTGTATTTTATAAAGCTTAAGAGGGAATTATGATTCATTAGAAGCAGCAGGAAAAGTCTCATGCAATAGGAAGTCATCTGCAGTGATTATGGAATTTGACCCCAGAGTCAATCACTGTTGTCTATGGCCCTGGCTCCCCACTTACACACTTTCTCATGGAGAATAGTTAAGCTGGACTGCTAATATTGAAGTTCCCGTCCCCTCCTCCTCCCTTTTCCATCTAGTTTGTTTCTAACTATAACCAGTCAGCAGGTCTGACAACTTGTTTGTTTGCTTTTGATCAAAACAAGCAGCTGCATCAAAGCCAGGATGTCTTGCAGAGAAATATTGATTTCGACATCATTTACAGTGGGAGATTTCAAGCATTCAGGGCAGATTTTGGATTGTTTCCAGTGGCAAGAGACATGAATTAAAACATTGACCTTTCTAATCAGAAAACAGATGTTTCACTGCAATTCCCTTTCCTGAAAATATTTGAAAGATTTTGGGTTTGTCCTAATTCAGAAGACAAACTA
This sequence comes from Stercorarius parasiticus, assembly GCA_013396915.1. Lineage (NCBI taxonomy): Eukaryota > Metazoa > Chordata > Aves > Charadriiformes > Stercorariidae > Stercorarius > Stercorarius parasiticus. The sequence goes on along the minus strand of VWZL01001804.1, from coordinate 40,098 downwards.
AATTTCAAGCCTCAACAGTCATCTCAAACAGAATCATTTATTTCAGTCCAGGTCTTCATCTTGTGAAGGTATTCTTGAAATGTAAGCTTTCTGCCGGGGATGGGATGCTGTCACAGCAGCCATTTTTCTGAGTGTGTTTCTGTTCATAGAATCATAGAATCATAGAATCATGGTTGGAGCCTTTGACAGAGAATACTTAAGGGCAGAATATTCTTGAAGGATATTTAAGTCTTAAATATTTTTCTAGATCTTGCTATAATACTACAACCCTTACCGTTATGTCATCTTTAGTGACAGACAAAGGGCAAAACTGAAGTCACTACCGGTATTTGTATGAATAATTGTTTATAGGATCAGTCTCTCCTTTTGAAATAATGGATGTAAACTGATATTTTTTGTGTTTGCCTCTCCCTATAACAGGAACTACAAAGGATGTTGCATGACAACCTGTGAGGAGAGTGGCCTGAGTGGACATCATATTTTAAAAATGAAAGACAAATAATGAACACTGATCATAATTTAGAGATTTCAGAATTATCCAAAGGCTTCTATTACAGTTCCTTACTAAAACAAACAAACAAAAACCACACAAAAATGAGTCTAAGAAATAGAGGTTGTACGTAGTACTACTCCACAACAAGCAAGCAGAGGACTCTAAGTGCCATATACATAAAACAGAGAGAAGGCACCAAATAGTTTCTATAGCTTATGCTACATTGTTCAAGAGTACACAATTTTGACTCTGTAGTAATAATGACTATGATGGTAGGTACAAATAAGCACTAGCTGTGTTTTACATCAATTTTTCAGGAACAGGTTGCGAACAACCCTTTATGCAAAACACAGGTTTTAGCAGATTTAACAGAAGTACTGCAGATGATAATTTTAGCCTATTTCTTTAATTTTCTGACTCTAAAAATACATATTTAAAACCTGTCTTCTTACTCTACCATTTGAATATAAGATCTTGCCCTAAGTACTATAATGAGTAAAAGACTTTTGATTAAGGGATAAAGTAGTGAAAATTTCTCACTAAATGTTCTTTTAATAAACATCAGAAGAACTGACATATCAATCCCTATGAAACTATCCAGGATTTGGCATCAGAAGTAGTGTGCCATCATGGAAGACATCGGTCTGGAACACGTATGCTGGAAGTCTAAGATCTCTTTAGTTTGAAATTCATCTGTATATCTGGGATATTTAAAACAAGTGGGTTGGAGAATTTCCTAGCCTGATCTGAGCTAAGCCCCCACAGTAAACTAAACAGTGTCACAGCCCATTACCTGGCCTTGATACCGTATGGCACAGTATGGCTATACACATTCTATAAAATTCTTCTATTCATAAATAACGTGTCTGTTACCATAATGCTGTACTGGAAAGGTATATGGAAAGTGTATCACAAGAGCTGGAGGGATTCGAGTCATAAAGCAGCTGACCCCAGGAAGAGCAACGGCAGCTGACTGAAGATCCAGAATAAACAATGCGGTTGTCCTGAAAAGGGGAAATAAGAAAAATTTCCTTACTGGAAGAGAGCAGAAAGATTAGATTGAATGTACAGTTCCCTATAGTTGTTAATTTGTCTCGAGACAATCAGCTTCTTTTAAGCAATCAGGTTAAAACTTTATTGGTTTTGATTAGACATAAGATTTTTTAGTGCTGTTTATAGTAAAACAATTATTTTTAACAAACTAAATGAGATTCATACAGAACTGTGCATTTTAGGCTTGTTTTTTTTCCCGCTACTTCATATAAAATTCACTTTGGCTTCAGCGTAGTTTGCTTTTGATTAGTCTAGAAGACAAACTTCGAAACCAAGGCGCAAGGAACATCTCCTACGAGGGCCTCCACAGAATGTGCAGAAAAAATTCAAATGGAAGTTAACATTTGTTGTGTGTCTGTTTTGCTCATCAAGAGCAAATATTATGCTATTATACTATACTATTATACTTCACAAAAGCAAATACTATAGCTATAGTATGATCTTCTGGGGACCACATGCTAATGATTTTAAGAGGGCAAGTTGAACAATTCTGAATGACACAAGAAATTTAGTCCATACAACCCAAGACATTAAAGCTGAATTTAAAAAAACAAGAATATCTCTACATGACAATCATCACAGAACACAACCTAAGTGAAATCGTGTCTTAAAGGAACGATAAGGCTTTGGTGCACATGTCTGGAGACACTGCTATAGAAATTTGGGATAACTTTCAGCATTTCACTTAGTCCTAAGATTTTGTGAGGTAAGTGTGGTTATTCCTAAATATACTTAGTTTAGAGCAATAAATTATGTTTTCAGCATCCTCATCTTTCTGATAAACCTTGCCAAGTTTTGGAAGCACTAGCTACATAAAATTGAAAAACTGGTGGGTGCTTCTTTGTAAGTCAAGGAACTATTTTGTCAGATTTATCACATTATAGTTACTGTCTATAATCTTCCATAAACCTTTTTGCCCACAAATAACGTCTCAAAGATTGCCATTAGCCAACACTCACTAATAGGACTTTCTAGTCACAGCTTGTCAACAGTATCTCAGTCTTCAGAAGCTATGAAACACTCCCCTCTTTCCACTTACAGACTGGAAATTACTCAGAAGACATATTCCTCTGGTACTAAAACATCCTTTTTTACTTCTTCATTTTCCCAAAGTCTTCACCTGCCATTCCCAGTCTGCCTGTCAGTTGTATATAGCAGTTACAGCTGGTATTTTTAGCTCAATGACTAGCTTTTGCTAATGAGCTGTCAGACTGAATGAACTCCATCAGACAAAAACACGGGGTTTACCTCAAGCTCCTGTTTTGTACAAAGCCCAGCTTTGTAAAGAATTTTACTGACTTTCAAGTACAAACCTGCAGCACAGCCAATGCAGCAGGAAAACAGGTGGGTAGAAGAACTGCTGACTGAGGCAGCCATTAGGGATTTCTGAGAAAATGGGAGATCACAGATTTCTGACACAAGTGGAGGAAAACTACATAAAAAACTGTCTCTTCTTTACGTAAATGTTCATTAGCAAATATTTGCTTACATGAGCACAGCAAGGCTAACAGTGGTCTTATATAAACAACTTCTCCATATGATCCCATTCCAGGACATCTTCTCCTGGTTCTTGCCATGTACAGCTATGTTTTGGGACTTGGCAAATCTCCTCAGCTTCCTGTCCTTTGAAGGGCAATAACTTTCACCCAGGATCATACAGACACTATTAAGTATAGCCTTATTTTCCATAAGAGTCTTCACTAATTCACCACCTGACTTAATATTTCCATCGATGTGCTCCTCACATCTCACCTCATGACCTATCATCTCCATTTTTCTTTTCAGGATCTTGTGCTGCAGTGCACCCACTCTTCCTATCGTGTTTGTCTGTTATCATTTCTTCATAGGCTACGTCACATAGACAGTTTACCTTGAATGAAGAACCATCATCACACTCTCTTTCCCCCCCTCCCCTCATTTCTAGGAAATAATCTCTGCCCCCTTCCTAAATTCCTTTTCCACAAAGCATTATGCAAAGCCAGTATTAAGTCTTTCAGGTGTTCATGAAGTACAAATAACAAATTTTCTCCATCTGCCCTTTCCCAAGCTCATTTTTTCTATCTGTCAGATGAGCAAGATCCTTTTGAAGGGACAGAGCAAGAGACACTCATATATAGAAGTACTTTTCATACTTTAATGAAGAATTACTAGTTCCTTGTAGGTTTTTCTGTAAGCAGGAACATGGAAAAAGAAAACTTCAATGCCCAATATTTTAAAACACATTCATACTGCCCAAGGTACCTAACTTTTTCTTCCCTGTCTACTTTTTGTCAGATTTTTGATTTTTTTACTCTTTTGAGGTTGTAAGTATGTGAAATTTACTACTTCTTGTTATATAAGACTATGACTATTACTCAATCTTTCTTGCTTTTAGAAGCACCTACTTCTCATGTTTACACCAAGGCAGTTTTGGATGCCCTGCCTAGCCCTGGCAAGAACTAACAGGATGCAATTTTAGGATTAACATAGTCAATAACAAGGCAGATGGAAGGGAGTAGTTTGGACAAAGTAATTCATGCATTAAATAGTTGATCTGTATTACTGGTATATTTTAGAGGATTACTATGAGAAGCCAATGATTTGTCACAGTCTGTGGCATAATCGAGCAGCTGTACAATTAATATCTTTCCCCCTGCATATTTTTCAAGGTCTTGCAAAGCTAAAGGGAAAACTGTGCTCAGTGGACATCACATTGTTTGGGAAGGGAGGAGTCAGCTAATTCTAATTCAATTGACTTCTTAAGCAAGAATATAAAACAGATGAGCAATTTATGTTCCAAAAAGATTTTTGCATATTGTAGGAAAACAACTAATGGAGCTAAAGAGACATTTTATGTGCGTTCTCATAAATATGAATCAATAATCAAAGTTACCTGATGATGTGTTTCCCTAGATCATAATATAAGGGGAAACACAGCTCCTAGGGTACATTGAAACTCCGTGTGTGTTCGACAGTAATGAGACAATTATTAGACATAAAAAAGAGACAAAAGTTCAGGGTTAGGGCATTTGATTCTCAAAAATATCTCTCAAGAACAGAGTGATCCCTGCTCTACGACGACCAAGCCATGCCTAGGAAAAATCCTAAGTGAGAGATAAGTGTCAAGTAAAGGGCACACTGTTTCTCCAGAAATAACACTTCCAAAGAAGGGGTTAAATATACACACGTCCTTTAGGTGTCTGAAACGTGGAACAAGTTTACATTTCACAGAATGTCATGTGTCTTTCCCACCAAGTTTCTAGGCTCATTTTGAGCACTGGTAGTTGACAGGATTCAGGGGAAAATTCTTTGCACATGGGCAGACTAGCGCTCTCCTGGCAAGCAAGAATTAGTCATGAGACAACATAATCCCATGTTGTCACAAAAGGCCTCTTTAAATTATTCATATATCACTGCCACACGCTAATCTTTTGGGAATGTACTTGTGCTGTTCTTCAGGCAGAGACAGCACTGTGACTGACACAAAGAAGATCCCTAGAAGACACTAGCAGATGGGTCAAAACCAGACAAAATATTTGCCTGAATTATTCTTATACCTAGAAATAAAATCAGATCCAAAACCCAAACTTTGAACAAAATTTCAGCCTTACAGACGTCTAAAACTAGCAGGATGCAAGGGCACATATGGGGAAAACATGATGTGTTTGGAAAGATATTATTACAGTAATATACATTTCCACCAACTGCAAGCAGAAAGGTTGAACATATATTTATACAGCAGTAGTAAAAAGCTGAATGATTTAGCAGAAAGTGAAAAAGAAATACAAGTAGTAGGCCAAGAAAATAGAAGGAACAGTAGTTAGAAATTCTACACTGAATGCTACAGAAAGGAAAATATTAATGAAAGAGGAAATGCCTCGGCTCTATCCAAGCATTGCTGACTTTAAAGTGAACATTTCAACGGGATAAATTTTTGTGAACTTTGGGCATTTCTGGTGCTTAATTTAAGTGAAATAACTTGTTAAATACATTCTATTGACAGAATTTCCTGAAGTCCTAAGTAGACATAAGAGTATGTGAGTGCTTGCGTCTACAAAAAATAAAATAGAAAATCACAGGTTTTTAAAGTTTAATTTCAGAAGTGAATTCTATTTAAAAAGATAGCATATGAAATTTACTAGTTTGACATGCTAGCTGAAGTTTCTTTATTGTATTTTATTTTTTGATCTATCATCCGAGGATACTTTCCTGCTGTGGGATTGACCATGTATATTTTATATTGCCTAATATTTTAAAAAAACCCAAACATCTGGATGAAATCAGATTGTTTTACAGATGTTGAAATCCAAACTTGTTTCAGTTTAGCTACTTATGCAGAATTTACATGGCTCCTGTAAAAATTGGGTTTTTGTAAAGAACCATACCACGTTGCTTTGTGTTTGTGCTCAACTATTGCTCCTTGTTTTATTTATAAACACTTACAACTGACATTGTCACAGGACCATATGTCTTAGCATATATTTTACTTTGCTTTATTCAGTTGAAAAATTGACTTAAAACCTGTAACAGTAATGTCTGTGAGGACAGTTTTAATTTATTTTATTAGCTGGATATCAAAGACTTTCCACTGAAATAGCCTGCTCCAGTAACAAGACTGGAGTAATTTGTCTAAGGATGATTGCTCCTTTTCTCTTCTAACTGCCAGAAACGATGCAAAAGCTTTGTACTCCACAAGCACCTTTTGGATTATTAGTTAATTAAATGGTCTGCATGACACTCTTGTTTGTCTGTGTAACTGCATCTGCTAATTTTTTTAGGAGTGACTGGATTGTTGGTGTGCATGTTTGTGTGTGCCTTTCCAGATTTTGGAAATCAAACTTTAAGTTTGTTTAATTTAAGGTTGTTAACATAAATTCAGAATTCAGGGTGGAATTCCCTGGTATTTACAACATCTTTACAAACTCTGCTCTTTAGATTTACACTCTTCTTACCACTGTTCAGATGCTTTTAGCTGAGACAGATGATCTTGGTTGACACTCACTGGCTATTGGCTTCCTTTAGTGCAGTAGGGTTATCTGTTAGGGTTATCTGTTATTCTCTGTATTTGCCAAGCTTTTTATTTTGGGTTTAAAACCTTGTTACAATTAACTGGTAGAATACACCCCTCACCTATCAAAGTGTGCCTTAAAAAGCTGATCCTTGATATCCCTTGGAAGCTATACACTTGATTTTTCAGCACTCGCCGTTCGTTGCACTGTGATTTTGGGATTACAATTTATTAATTTTATTCTGGCTGCCATTTAAAGTGTTACTATCAATCAAAAAATAGTATGAGACTTGCATTTCTTGGAAATTGCTTTCATCAGTGAAGCTGATCAAATATTTTGCCATAGGAAAATGCTAGCCTATTGAAGACATATTGAAAGGAAACAAGCAACTCATTTAGGAAAAAGAAAAAAACATTTCTGTAAAAACGCTCTTCTACCACCCTACTGGAATGGTATATTTGTCAATTTAATTTTACTGTTACGTAAAATAAATAGTTAGCTTTTAATTTTTTAAAGCACCAAAATTTCTGGTTAATCTTGGAGTTTCCTAGTGGATGGAAATTCTGAATCCTGAGCAGCTGCCTTTATGAGCCATCTTCATAGCAGATATCAGGTGAGAACCCCTTGGAGAGACTGCAGATGTGTACTCCTGTTCAACCGTAGAAAAGTAAGTGTCCAAGAGCAGAGGTTGATCTAGCAGACTGCTAGTAGTGGATTTGTCATTACTCAGACAAATGGTTACATTCATTGTTTTCACTTTGCTCAATAAGTCCAAAGTGGGTGTGAAATCCATTTATTTTCTCTTAAAAGGCATTTCCTACAGACTTTCTCAGTACCTACTTTACTACCACTCTCCTTCAGTAGAGCAGAGAATTTTGAGAGTTCTCTTTGGCAAATGACTTTTGCAGTGTTATAAATCTTGTCCTGATTTCACAATCATTTTCGATCTCTTTGTACATGTATAAGTAATTGCTAAGAATTCAAGACAATGGAAAGACATTTCTTTTGAACATGAAAAAGCAATAAATCCCAGTTCTCTTTGATTTCATTAATACTGGAAGGGATGTAGCTAAGTCAAAAGTAAAGCATAGCTAAGAGGAGGAAAAAACATTATTATAGCAATGGTTGAATTTGGAATTTCTGTTCTGCAACAAATTCAAAAGAATTTCAAAAAGAAATGCTGTTTTAGTGCAAGCTATACGTTTTGCAGTCATTCCTGAAAAAAACATGCAGCTTCAAGCATTAAAAGGAGCTCTTCACTTTCCAACTCTCAAACCCTGAGTCCAGCCCTTATTCTAAACCCAGTAATCATCAGGGACTGCAACTCTCCAACAAACAGGACACAAGGCATTATCTGTCCTTAGCATCCTTCTTCTTAATCTTGTGACATGTAGCATTCAGCATTTAACCACCTTTTTCAGTCTGTAGATTCCCAGACACTAGCCTAGACATAAGAGCTGAACTTAAAGAAGGTCATGGAAAAAATTACAAGAAAAAAGAGCAGGAAGTATTGTCCTAAACCAACTCTTTTTTCCTTATTCTGAGGGCAAGGCAACAGATGTTGAAATGAGTTCTTCAGTCATTACATTCCCCCAAATAACCTTACCCTTAAAAACAATTCTAGCCAAGGGAACCACCCATCTAGTGAAGGGAACTTAAACTGTTGACCACAATTGACTCCAGACTTCTCTTCAGTCTTCTCTCTAAAGGCTGTTCAGTCTCAAGGATAAAACTAGACTCCAGTTTTAGATTTGCAAGCCCCCAACATAAGAGTAATTATGACAAGAACTATACACAAAGTAAAAAAAAAAATAAAAAATGTTGACAACAGACTCCAGCTGTCTTCCAAACTCTTGTGGGCAAAACAGAATTAACTGGCTTCTCCAAGCTTTTATATTACTAAAATGTAATCCAAACCTAATCCTGACTCTAATGATTGCCACAGGAGCCATCCTTCCAGTAAGAAAACATAAATTCCTGGTCACAGTCAACACCAGCCCAAGTTTAGGGTAAGGCTTTTTTTTTGGAAATAACTTACGTTGTCTTACATTATCAGCTGGGCATACTTAAGTTAAACTTCTGAGTTACATTCGGACTTGAAACAGTTTTGTCTGAAGGTGCTGTAGACAGAGATTCCTAAAAATATTTTGAATTACACCTTAAACTACAAATGCATTTTACAGAATCAGTAGGAGGCACTTATATAGTAAGATGACCCCAAAGACCACTTGGAGTACTAAGTTTAAAAGTAAGGAGCTGAGGAAAAGTTGACCTGACTTTGAAATAAACAATGTAACAGCAGAGGAACCTGGACTCTGGTGACAGTGACAACTAAGATCTACTCAAATCTCACTTAACCTTAGCTTTGTTTGTTTGCAGGAATGAAACATTACTTCAGTGAATTCTGTAGCTATTGACCTATATGGCACCGTGTGCCGTTCCATTCTTCGAAGTGTCATGATAAGCTTGAACAGTTATTCATCCTCACTGCAGGGAATTCATTTCCACCTTCTCTAGGAGTCAAATAATAAGTCGACTGAAAATATTTCCTCAACTGGCTGACCTGCAAGGCAAGTGGCAATGGTCCTTAACTGCTGTGTAGCTGCACCAGTTTCATACTGTATTGATGTTGTTTGGGAGATAGCTGGTGTCAGTGGTGGTGATTCCTTGTTGCGGAGAGGGTAGAGTTAGGATTAACACTAGGATGGCTTTGGAAAAGGAGATATGACAGTCACCCATATGCAGTATTTGCCGAGCCTTCTGCCAACTCCAGGTGAAGGGTGTGAGGGATAAGGATCAGTGGTAAAGGAATCCATGCCCACAGCCAAGGACAACAGCAGTCCACCCTTGAGTAATAATTCTTAATGGCTGGAGACCTGTGCAGTCTTACAGTTTCTGGTGATTAAGTAAGGAACTATCACAGACACTTCAAATGCACCTATGACTTCTGCTCCTGGTGATGGCTTTTATTTGCTTCTCCAGAAACAACACTTTTGCAGCAAATTCAGCATGGATGTTGAGAGGTGGATGTGGGTAGGGGTCCTTATGGAGAACATACTGGGAAATCACAGGTGTATGGGGTGCATATGAGTAAAGTGAGGTCATGATGTTAGAGGAGTGGTGTGAAAGAATGAGGGTGGATGCAACGTGTCACAGGCATAGTAAGATTTTATGTAGGGAGCCACATACGGTGACCTCAGATGAGAAGTCAGACATGGTTAATTGTAGATGTTGCCTGTGATTATAAAGAGCTCTGATTCTCCACAGTTTTTGTTTCTGAGGAAGCTTAAGGAGTAACCTTTAGCCTAACCTGCCTTTATGTAAATATATCAGTGAGGTGTCATATTATTAAAAAAAAGGCTTGAATGAAAGAATGAACAAAGCCCTTGAATGAACCCTTAATAACTAGAACTATCTGTTAATTGGTGAGTTGTGTACAAAGGGATAATTTGAAAATACCACTTAAGAGAATGAACATGGTAACTTCTCACCAGTGGAAATAACTGTTCATTTGTGGGAAAATCTGACGGAATGTGGATGGTAATTAAGGTGCGAATTGTTCTCAGTGGGAAATAACGTAATGAAAAACAGAAGTCTATATTTCTAGAGAGTTGGGACACAGCCGGGACAGCTGACTCCAACCAACCAAAGGGATATTCCATACCATATGACATCATGGTCAGTATACAAAGTTGGGAGAAGAAGAAGGAAGGGGGGTAGGGGGGTGTTCGGAGTGATGGCATTTGTCTTCCCAAGTAACCATTGGGAAAGGAGAGAGTTTAGTCATAAAGATACAAGCCATACTGTGCTCCTGAGAAAAAAAAAACAAACAACAGGTAGCGCTTTCTAGCATAAAAACAGTCAGAGGAATCTTCAAGTGCTGTGTGGAGAGCATTTCTTGAAACACAGCGTGAAGACAAGACTACGTGTTGAGTTTAATGGAAATCTTTCTTCCAGCAAACAGTTTGCAGTGTCTCTTTTACAAAGAAGCCATTGACTTCAAAATTTCACAGGTTTGTGTGCAGGCTCCAAAGCATCAGTTCTTTGGATGCTAAAAAGTAACACTTTCATACTCATTTTGCAGCTTGTACAGTGTTAGACCTGTGTCAGTATGGGAGAATGAACACATCACTTGAGCATTTATTTAATAACTACTCCATGGACAAATAAACAGTTTTCTACTGTATGTATTTCAGTTTCTCAGAGTATGTTAGAATAAATTACAATATATTATATTAACGTATTAAGCCACAAAATACTAGCCATCTAGCTTACTTTTAGAAAGAAATCCATCATGGAGCTCTTTTAATAATAATCCAAAGAGTAAAATCCTTGATTTATCATAATACATTTAAAGAATTTTATTCTGAATTTTTCAAAATGAAAATAAATAATAATATTCACAACATTCAGTCATCTACTTTAAAAAAATAAGTAAATCTAAATAAAATAAAACTATCAAAATATATTTTGGCTGGATTCTCAGCTGGTGTGAGTGGGTCTTCATGAGGTTAGATATACTCACCTAAATGGAATTATCAAACCTGAGGATCTGGACTATAATTTTTATTATTTTTTTTCCACTGTTTATTAAGGATCTAATTGTCATATAAGTTAGAACCTCTTGACAGCACTTTGCCCATATGAAAATATCTCTATCTTCACCTTTTACCTCATTTACAATGCCAGAGAAATTTTCAGGGGCCTTCCTGACAGGCAAAAGTCTGATGCAGGGGGTGGAATCTTGGCTCCATAAAAGTCAGTGGCAAACTCCTATTGAGTTTACTGGACCTGCAATTTTCCCCAGAGTAGGAGAACAAAACTCTATGAACAAAATATGTGTTGCTAAATATAATTTATGAATGATGACAGCGCAGATAGGCACCTTTTTCTGGTTAGCTGTGGAGGGAAAAAAAAGCAAAGCATATTACCTCTTAGAAAGTCTGGGAAAATCTGCTGATATGTCAGTTTCCTAACATAAACGCACCCTGAAACAAAGCCTTCAGTGGTAGCTATAGGACTTAATAAGGAACCTCCAAGAGAACTGTGCTTTCCAACAATGTTTTTCACATTACTATTCCTAGTGTGAGTACAAAAGCAAATTTGGTTGATAGAGTACATGTATTTACATTGGATTATTTTTTTGGCTATGTGATCTCCCAGCTTTCTTTATGGTCTGCAGGTTTATGAGGAAAAACCACATCTTAGAACAATTATGGTAGTTACTACAACACAGTTGAGACGAAGACATTATTTCTTCTAATTTTTGGCTTTTCCTCAGCTAATGTCAATGACAATGGCTAAGCTCCTTCTGGATAGAAAGTGTTTTGAAGGAAATGGACAGTATGGCTGAGCAAAGGAGGGGAAAAAAAAAAAAGAAAATAGCTTTGCCATGTGCCACAGCCATATACCATGCAGTCAGGTCATAAACTTACTTTGGAAAAAAGCAGATGCAGAAGCAGCATCTTCAAGGGCATTCAGACTGGAAGTCCACCTTCTTATTAATTAATTTGCAGTATCTTTTCTCTTTTCTTTTCTTTTCTTTTCTTTTCTTTTCTTTTCTTTTCTTTTCTTTTCCTTTTTCCTTTTTCTTTTCTTTTCTTTTCTTTTCTTTTCTTTTCTTTTCTTTTCTTTTCTTTTCTTTTCTTTTCTTTTCTTTTCTTTTCTTTTCTTT